>JAQPPZ010015687.1:4200000-4637251 GCA_028583015.1 Wollemia nobilis
TTTTCTATGAGAACTTCATAATTTCAATTGAAATTAGTGAATCCGACTAAATTGGATTTTTTTCGACGTTCAATTCCAGCTCGAAGGTGTTTAGGTGTTCAATTCCAACTCAAGCATTTAGGCGGACGAGGAAAATTATTCTCAAGTGGCATGATTTTAGTGTCTTCAACACACAATTTTAAAAAAAAAAAAACTTGGGAAATACACGCTCCATTTGTAAGTTAGAGGATAAAGGCTGCGATTATAAATTTAAACCAATTCTTCATCTCAATTAAAAATCGTGGTAAATTATAATGATGAGATTATAACATTTCAAGCTTGGGTGTGGTAAATTAATTACATCATGAGCATTAGACGTTCCTTAAAATAAATTTTATATCACATTCATCGGTCAACCCTAACCACAGTTGTCCTCCGAGTTAAGTGGTCACATAGACGACTTGCTAACAGCATAGGTAAACTCAGAATTCCATCGATAAAGGTTTACGATCGGATCATTCATATGCAATTTATTCTTGTTTCTTGTGAGGTTGGTTTGTCGAAGAACACGCATTGAGAAGAATTTATCCAGCATCCCTATAATACCAAGAAAACTTGAATTCTCTTACAGTAATTTCATTTGGACCTACACATATTCGCATCGTGCAACGGGCGGAGAAGATTGTTTCTAGTGTAGGTAATGTCATATATGTTATAAAGAACGCGCAGATAACCCTAATAAAAATCAAATTTCAAAGGTTTGACACTTTTTTTTAAATAAAGGGGTAAAAATTTATTGATAAAAAGTCTGGATTACAGAGTACAACTGAGCTTCCAACCAGGACTCAAATAAACAACCAAACAGGCTAAAACCACTAGACTAGATTGACACCCGAAGAAGACAACAAGAACAAACCACATTAAGTCTGTACATCCTTGTGGATCAACTCCCAGAGGCGTTGAGAGTCCCCAGATGGGAGACTCTCCCAGTTATCGATAATCCAAGGATCCAACAGCTCAGAAGCCCTTTTGGCTAGGTAATCAGCAACCACATTCCATTCCCTTGGAATGTGCACAAAGGATATAAATTCGAACTCTTCACTCATTCTGAGAATCTGAATGGCTACAGAGGCCAACTGCCAATTAACTTCCTCCACCCTTTTACTGTTTAAAATATTAACCACAATTTGAGAGTCAGACTCGCAGATAATCCTACGCCAGCCAAGAGAAAACCCCCTCTGCAAGGCCTCAAGAATTGCAAGAGCTTCCATAAAATTGTTGGAGTGAACACCTTTATAAATGGAAAAGAAAAAATTGACACCACCAGCAGAATCTCTCCCAACACCGCCAATGCCAGCATGTCCAGGATTGCCCCTGGACGATCCATCAATATTAATTTTTAAAACTCCTCTAGGGGGTGGCCTCCACCTACCATCTCTCCTAACCTTCTTGCTGAGCTGAGGAACCCTGCTAGGGCTAGAAGAGTTCACACCATCCCCAAAGAGACCAAGGGCTTGTTGTACCTTCTCCTCCCTAGAATCCAAAAGAGGGTCCACATCACATTTGCTATGGATGGTTTCTTGAACCATACACAGGATCCTTTGCCAGATCTGTTGAACAACCAAATGACTGCCTTGAAAGATGCGATGGTTTTGTTCGAGCCAAATCTTCCAGATGATGCAAGAAGGGCCCAAATTCCAAGCCACCCGAAGGAAGGGGGCCTTGGCCGGAGGTCTGCCCAGACTACTCCAAAACTCCACCAGGGAGAGCACATGAAAACATGGATGGTTCCAGGCGCTCCACCAATGGTGCCAAATGTCTCTGGCAAAGGAGCATTGGAAAAATAAATGAGAAGAGTCATCCTCATTCTTACCGCAAAGGACACAAAAAGAGGGACCCTGAAATCCCCTCTTCCTCACATTATCCCAAGTGAGGCATTTATTACGAGCTACCAACTAGAGAAAGAAGTTACATTTCGGCCAAGCAAATTTGTTCCACACCTTTTTCCACCAAGTGACAGGAAGACTCCCGTACTTTTGCTTATCAAGAACCTGATAACCATAGGCTACCGAGTAGGTTCCCTTGGGATCAGGGTTCCAAGCCAGAATATCTTTACCCCTCAATGAAGAACATGGCCTCCCCATAAGAATAAGAGCAAGCACCTCTCTGTCCTTGGCCAGTCCCCCTGGGGCCATTCCTACGGATATTTCCACCTGTACATCTCCATATTTCCAAAAGACTAGATTTTTTTAAAGTCCTCCACACGAGACCAACCCGCTTCCAAGAAACAAATGCTTAGGGAACGTAACCTGGGATATTGATTCAAGATAGGAGGGTGGCCATCCCAAGAATCCTCCCAAAAAAGAGCATCTGATCCCCGATTGCAAATCCAGAACAAACCCTGCTTGATTAAATTAGCTCCTCTTTTTAGAGTGTCCCAGATAATCGAACCTTTCCCAACCAAGCTGACTCTAGGGATCTCAGCCTCAGAAATACCTCTCAAGTATTTACAAGATAATATTTTAGCCCAAATCTGATCTTGAGAGGTACACCATCTCCAATAAAGTTTTGCAGCCAAAGCCTACCCAAAAAGAGTTGTCTGTCGCAACCCAAGGCCTCCCTCTTGCATCGGCCTACATATAGAATCCCACCTAACCAAACTCCATTTAGATTGATCAAGTTTTCCAGACCATAAAAACTGTCTTGACAAAGCATCCATGTCCTTGATGAAATGAGAGGGAGCTATTTGTACAAAACATCTATAAATGGGTAAAGCTTGAACAACATATTTTAAAAGCAACACTCTACCTGTAGTGGATAGCCATCTGAAAGTCCAGTGATTCACCTTCCTTCTAAACTTATCAAGCATAGACTGCCAAGAAGATCTAGGTAGAGGATGAGATGAAATTGGAATACCAAGATAAATGAAGGGGGAGTCCCGACCTGGAATCTTAGAATGCGAGCAATCCTGGCTTGAATAAGAGGAGGGGTATTGAAGAAGAAAATAGAAGACTTGTCCTCATTAATCAACTATCCAGAAGCACCAAGATATATGTCAAGAGACTGTCTAATATTGCTAGCTTCCCTGATAGTGGCAACTCCCAACAAAGCAATATCATCAACAAATTGAAGGTGGGAAAGAGGTGGCAAACTACTATCCCACTTCCACCCCTGAATGAGACCCTGCCTGACTTGAGACTTGAGCAATATTCCCAACCCTTCCGCCATAATGATAAACAAATAAGGAGATAAAGGATCTCCTTGCCTCAATCCCCTTGAGGCCTCAAACAACTCTGATGGCTCATTATTAACAAGAACAGAGAATGAGGAAGAAGAAACACAACTCATCACCCATCTAATCCATTCCTCCTCAAATCCAAAAGTAGCAAGAACTTTCTGAAGAAAGGACCATCTGACCCGATCATAGGCTTTGGCCATGTCCAACTTAATGAACATAGTTTTCTCCTTAGAAGTTTCCATCGAGTGAATAGCTTCTGTAGCAATAACAACCCCATCCAAGATTTTTCGGCCAACAACAAACCCTCCTTGCTCCTCGGAGATGATTTTGCTCAACCATATCTTCAGCCTCTCAAGCAATAATTTTTGTGATGATCTTATACACAACATTGCAGAGAGCAATAGGCCTGAACATATCCAAGGAATTTGCTCCCTCTTTTTTGGGAATAAGCACCACAAAGGTAGCATTTAGGGCCCTTAGCATCTGTTTGTTCTTTTGGGACTCATGGACCACCTCCAGAAGATCAAATTTGATTAAATCCCAAAACTCCTGATAAAACTCAATCGAGAATCCATCTGGGCCTGGGGCTTTTCCTTTTTTCATCTTGAATACAACATTTTCCAACTCCTCAAGGGAAATTGGACCCATCAAGTGCTCATTCATCTCTCTAGAAACAATCGATGGAATACAATTTAGAATAAGCTTTTCATTCTCATCATCTGAGAGGGAGTCCTCCTTGAAGAGAGAGGAAAAATACCTCTTAGTCTCTTCTAAAATATCCCTAAAAGAAGAGAGCAGGGCACCCTGAGAATTCACAAGAGAGGTAATCAGGTTACCATTACGGTGAGCCTTAACTGAGTTATAAAAGAAGGTTGTGTTCCTATCCCCTTCCTGAAGCCAATCTACTCGAGCTTTTTGTTTCCAAAAAATTTCTTCCCTCAGTTCCCATTCAACAAGGTCTTTCGTAGCCTCAGATTCCTCAACAAGAAGCTCCTCCGTGAGTCCCTGATCTCTAATATTCCTTGAAGCTTCTTCCACCCTCCTAAGAGCTGCCAACTTAGCCAAGGAAAGGTTCCCAAAATTTAGTCTATTCCATCTCTTCAATTTATGCTTTACAAATTGTAGTCGCTTCATAAAGGAATACATAGCGGTGCCATGAGGAGGTTTGCCAATGGTCCACCAACCTCGCATGAAATCATGAAGCTTAGGATCACGAAGCCACATAAGTTGAAACTTAAAGGAAGGATTCTTATTTAGCCCTAACTCTAGAGCAGAGAGTTTGATAGGCCAATGATCAGATCCCCTACCCTCCAGAATCACAGAACTAGCACTTCTGTTATTACCCATCCAATAATTGGAGATCAGAAACCTATCCAGTCTCTCTGAGATGGAAGCTTCCCCACACCTTCTATTGTGCCAAGTAAATATCCCATTATCTGGCTTGATGTCAACCAAGTTCAGGGCCTGGATATGAGCACTGAAGATAGAAGAAAAAGGCTCGAGACGGTCAACCCCACCACGTTTCTCCTCCAGACAAGTGATAGAGTTGAAGTCTCCAACCAAAATCCATGGGTACAGGGGAGCCAGACTTCTCACAAAGCAAATGTGCTCCCACAAATTCACTTTACCATTGTAATCAATAGGAGCATACACATTTGTAAGTAGGATGGTTTCACCATATTCATTATCATGCCCGATCATCGAAATAGACCATCTCGCTAGAAATCCAAGTAAGAGGGGATATCTTAACCGGATCCCATAAACAAGCGATACCACCAGCATATCCACATGCACCAATACACTGGCATTGCCCCCTTCTCCACAACTTGGGAGCAATATTGAACATACTATCAGTAGCCAATTTAGTCTCCTGAATAAACACCACATCCGAAGAATGTACACGAACCAAATCACGAACAACTTTTTGTCTGGGGATGTTGTTCAACCCCCTTACATTCCATGAAAGGATAATCATTTTTGGGGGTTAGAAAAATGGGAGTCCAATGTTCTCACCAAGCCTGACTCCACCAAAGTCTCCCCCATTAACTTAATTTTATCCTGGTCCTTCTTTCGACCCACCTTCATATTCTTATCCGAAAAACTTTTTTAATTATTTTCTGCTGCAATCCCAACACCGTAGGAGTTTTGCAGTCCAAGGATGACTGCATCAGTGCTTGAGTAGGAGAGGGCATAACTAAATCTGTACCACTTTCCAAAATAGTTTCCCTTCTAGGGCTAGATCCAACCATATCACCTATACTCAGATCCAAAGCCCTTTGTTCTTCATTTAAACCCCCTAGATCTGATTCCTTAAGTTCCACCTCAAGAAGAGACATCCGATTCGGCCCTGTTATATTTGCATCAGGTAGCGACGTTTCAGGTATCTCCATGCACTGATCAAGATCATCTAATATTTCAAAATGGTTGAGTAGAGCATCTGGTTGGCTATCCTTAAGGTCTCTGTTTGCCCTTCGTCCTCTATTTTGGGCTTTTACCAGAACAAAGCCTTCCTTATCCCATTCCCCTTCCTTTATCGGGGCTTTTCCTTTATCCAAACTTTGTCTAGACCGAGAGGGCCCAGGATTTGAAGCCACAGGTGGGACAAACTTAGGGCATTTTCTTTGCAGGTGGCCATATTCATGGTAAATCCGACAACGAAACGGAAGAGCTTCATAGTCAAGTTTTTGAACCCATGTAGTCGATCCAAACTGTATTTCAATAGAATCTGGAATAGGATTATTTAAATCAATTTCAACACAGATACGGGCAACAAAGATTACCTTTTTATCCATTGTCTATTGTGATGGTCCAACCGACTTCCCAAGAAGAAGGGCAATCTTATGCAAGATATCAGTTCTCCAAAATTCCAATGGGAGCCACGAAAGTCGAACCCATACTGGAACCCATGACGGCCGCTCCTCTGACGGGTTGAAACCCACATGCCAGGGTTTAAGAAAGAGTCCCACTTGGTTATAGAAATAAGGACCCCCTTCAAATGCTTTGTTACGATCTGCAATACAAGAGAAAACCACCATAAAATAGTTGTTCGCACTCAACATCACCTCCACGTCACCTTCAGGATTCCAAGTCTTCCTGACCCAAGCCTCCACAAAGGGGAGAGAAATTCGGATGCCCAAAAATTTACCAATAAGTGCATGTTTGGTTAGATACTCCACATCTTCCACCACCGAGTCTGGTTGAACCACTAGAACCGGCCTGGCTTCACATCGTTCCAAACATCCATTGTTCTTTAACAAGTGGTTCCCGACATGCACTGGGAAATCCTGTTCCTTCCAATCATTTTCAGATGAAAAAACATCACGAGCATGCACTCTCTGTGACGGACCCGATGCCATCACGACATTCCTCCAATTTTTTAGACCTCCAAAAGTTGCTGCCATCCCCATAGAGCAGTTTTGCCTCCAAAGGTTTGACACTTTGAAGAGCTTAGATGCGTCGAATTTTTTTTTAAATCGGATAATTATTGATTCAACAGTATAACAGTCTACTAAAAAAATATGTATTGAAGTGATCTATTTCAAGAATTTAAGGCTCAGATAAATTGGTAGCGCAGGGACACTACGAAAACCAATAAAATTACAAGTTACCAAAATCCTAAAAACTCTTCTCCAACAGACGATCAATGTGGCAGATTTATGGTGATTTCCTAATACAACGAATTTGAAGGTTTTTCAACAATCATTTTCGCGATGAAGATCAGAAGAGAAAACTTTGGTGATCTTAACGATCTTATGGTTTTCACATTGTCAGTTCTAGTATTTCAGCATGAAAAACAATAATACTATCAACTTAATATCGCATTGTCCATTTAGGTAAAATTATCTAGTGTATGGTAGGCGTTGAAAAATCAAACAAATTTTGAAACCTAACATACGTTTAGTTTTTAAAATATGCTTAACGTGAATCATAATTCTTATTTTATTATATTACATAAACCTTACCCTTTATTTGGCTTATGTCACATGGTTAACATTGAAGCATGTCAATTATTCAAATGAGGTGAAGACTATAATAAATTATTCACCATCACACCTGGAATGTGGAAGTATAATAAATTATTCAAGGGAGATCTACAACTTAATTAGTGGGAATAGAAAGGTTAATAAACCTTTTGTTCTTTTTACCACATCTACGAGAGATTCGTGCTGACGAAGACATATAAATATAAACATATCATATAAACAATTCGCTCCATTTGTATAAACAGTTCGCAAAAATAGATACGCGTCTTTCAGACCAATTTTTTGTGGTTATTATCCCACATTTGTCTCACGTAGGCAAGGCAGGATACATAAAAAATTCCAACAAGGAGTGAAATGTGAGTTCATGCGCGATGCGTTTGACTTCCTATAAAGTTGATAATTGCTAGTCTTACTCCTACCTATTATTTCACAAATTTTGTGTCCCAAGCTGTTCTCATAGGTGACATTTAGTCGTAATACTGTCGACACTTGACAAAATCTGCAGCAAATTGATATTTTACATTTAGTCGTAATATTATCGACACTTGGCAAAATCTGTAGCGAATTGATATTCAGTCACAATACCGTTGATACTTGGTGAAATTTGCACTAGTTTGGTTGATCTTTCCTTGCATACAGTTGTCAAATTCAAACCACTTTTTCAGTTGCAGGGGACTTAGACCCACATTGCTATTGCGGTAGGCGATTTAAGGGGACTTAGATCCACATTGCTATTGTGGTAGGTGATTTAAGAAAACACTTATTTGGCCACCAAATTTCAAATATTTGATCATTGAAAGCCTTTTTTCACTCCAATTCAACATTATTTTTCTTGTTGTTGCTTTAGTGATCATTGTCATTTCAAATCTTTAATCATTGCAAAGTTGAAAATGACGTCATCATACTTCATTCCAGAGTATGTCATCATAAAGCATGCCAAATTCAAGAGTTCTTAATTAAATGGAAGGGACTTCTATAAGAACATGCTACATGGGAGATAGAGAGTATTTTCCAATCTATTCTAGATTTGAGGACAAATCTTTTGAGGGAGGGAGCCATGTAACGATCCCAATAGTCATATCGGTTCATCGATTGGTCATGTCCATCCATTTATCCTTTCATCTATTTATAGGTAGCATGATTCATTTAATTTAGAATCATCGAAGAATATAAATATATATTGGAAATATGCAAGAGACTCTACCCTCTCTAAGTGGCTACAAGATCTGCCCTCTCTAAGTGGCTATGAGATCTGCCCTCTCTAAGTGGTTGTGATCTAATTGTGCTCTATTAATTCAGATTTATTGATATTTACATTGACTGATTCATCAAGAAAGGAAGTTTCCTTATAATGAAGGTTGATTATTATATTTATGATTAATGTTGTATTGGTTAGATTAGAGGTTTGATCTTCAGATTCATTACTAGGTTGATTGTTTAAGATGAGAGACCTTAATACATTAATGATTGAAAGTTGAGAAGAAGAATATGGCTCAAGAGATAAATTTAAGGAAGGACAAATATGTGCCTTATGACTCTTTACCTCAATCACCTAGTAGTAAGTGAAGACCTCAGGGTTGGCTATAATATGATAATTTTTTTCCCTGTATTCATATTTAAGGCATTAATGAAGGGTTTAAGTAATGACCTGCATTACATGGATCCATGGCCTCCCAAGAATAATGTTGTAGGTTGCGTCATAAGGCAAGACATAAAAAAGAGTGTTAATAATGTGGGGTCCGACCTTGAGGGGTAAGACTATATTGCCACTAGCCTCATGCCTCCCATTATTAAATGCCCTAAAAACAAGATTAGATTTCTCTAAAAAAAATTGTTAGCCCAAAATGACTGATAAATCTTATGCTACAAATATTAAGACTAGATTCATTATCAACTAGGATTCGTTTTATGAACCTGTCACCAGTATGGCCCATGATGTATAATGGGAGCTCTCCTACCATAGAGGATTAAGGCATATCATCCTCATATTATTATATAGTTGCATGGTAAACCCTAATGGATCCCACTACAAAAGTGAGATCATTTATATTAAGGCCTTGAGTAATAACTCTTTCACTCAAAATTTGAAGTAAGATATCCCTACGAGTCAGAGAGGTCCTAAGAAATTCAAGAAGGGAGAGTTTGGTTGGGGTTTTTTCAAGTTGATGGAGCAAATTGGAAGTACCCTAAGCCTTAGATCCTAATTGGATGATTAATGTAGGTTCTTAAGGGGGAGAAGTTATTTTTGTACAAAGGACCAAAGGAGGTCTAGAAGGTCAATCAAATGAAGGATATTTATGTTGTTATCTAGCTACAACATAAATAGAAGGATTATTAGAAGAATTGATTGTTCCCACCATCCTTTGGTTTGGAGGTTAGACGTTCCTATAATGAACTTTATTTGCTATGATTTTGATTTTATGATTAAGCAACGTATTATTAAAAATTTTAATATCTTGATTAGAAGAATGTTGAGACTCATAGCTTTTGAGAACCACCTGATCTTTATCTATTAGGTCATGGATTAGGTTTGTAAGGCTTATGCATTTATTGGTTGCATGATCGTTAATGTGATGGAAGGCACATTACTCATTGTGGCAAAACGAAGAATATTTTTTCCTTTTAGGATCTAAAAGTTTGGATAGTTGGTCTAGGATGGTTTAAGGAGGTTCATTTGATTAGTAGTACTTCCTCCTAGGTTTTAGTTCTTATAGCTTCTCTAATACAAGATTTTGAAGGTTCATGTAGCACTAATGTTGTTGGTTTGGTGTGAGTATGTAACGCCATCACCTACAATATATTTGTTTTTGTACTACTCCTTTAGGTGAGAGGACAAATTATCTTCCTCCTTATGAGATTTAGATTTTAGTTGTTTTATTTTGAGGAGGGCGCTCTCTACTCTCTTGACCATGTCAATGGCATATTCAAAAGAATATACATTGGTTGTCTTTAAATATAAGTTTAGTTACTCATTAAGGTTACCTATGAATATGTCTAAAAGGTATCTTGGTGTGGGTACATACTAGAGTCTCCCCACTAGGGCTCATCATCTCATGAAGAAGTTGGTAATGTTCTCATCTTTTGATTGTTTGAGATAATATAGGTCACTGATCGTAACCTTCTCTTCAATATTGATGAATAATTTTTTAACAAACATCTCGACAAGATCCCTAAAGCTCTTAAGGGAGTGCCTTGGGATTTGGTAATACCATTCCAAGGTAGGGCCACTAAGGCTCTTGGAAAATATTTTAAGTAGCAATATTTCATCATAAGAAATATTGCAACATGTAATTCTAAATAGTCTAAGGTGGTTAATGAGATATTTCTTCCTATTATATATTTTAATCTTGGGGGTTTCAAATTAGGGAGAAAAAGGGTGCCTAGATACAAAAGGATTTTGAGGCTAATTACATTAGTCATCATAATATTACTTGTGACTAGAGGAAGGACCTTAGATTATGGCCATTTGTTGTCTTAATAGCTCTAATTGAGATGTTATAATTTAAATTTTAGAAGAAACCAAATTTGATTGCATCTAGGGCATGTGTTGAGAGACAAGAGGGCCTTGATAATTGAGATAAGGATAATATTGATGTATTTGGGCATATTTTGTTGAGGTTGGAATCATATGACTCATCTCTAATATGCTTAAAGTGAAAATATTAGAAGATAAAGGATGAGATATTCTAGGAGTAGGATTTTGAGTGAAACCCATACTCACACTTATGATGTTAGAATAAAGGTTATTATCATGAGGGTTAGCTATTGGAACACTTGAGGGTACATCTAGGTTAGGAATGCAACTCATATCCACTTGTTGAGATACAAGGCAACTCACATTTCCCCATAATAGTTCTTTAAAAGAAGGCAAAGATGAATGATATCCCCAAGAGGATGGGAGGTTTTGTATTCAAACATCCAAAAAAGTGGTGATGATATTAAAATTGATGAGGTTAGAATTGATGCATTAAGGTTTTCATTTAAGGATCCAAAGGATAGATCCACTCAATTAAAAATAAAGGGTTAGATCTAGGTTGTTGGATATGGTCCAAGAGTGGACCCTCCCCTACAGAAACACCTAGAATGTCATAACTCTCCCTAAGGAAGGACTTCACAACCTCCCTATATTTATGCAAGTAGAAATTCATATGATTAGCATATTAAACAACAACTCTCCCTTGATCATCATGGATGGAGGTTAGAGAATCAGAGGGGGAGAATCCTCATCTTTCTCTTTGAATTTTAGGTTCTCAAAGGTGGGTTGGTCCTCAAAACATTCCATTGAAGGGTGAGGGTTTATGGCCAACTAATGAGCGATACTATAAGTTAGGTAGCATCTCTCGACTATGGGTTGGAAGAATATAAGGGTTCAATTAATTAAGCAAGCATTTATAAAATTTATTGTAGAAGAAAGAGAATATTTTTTACAATCTTATATCCCTTTCCCTCGATATATCAAATATGACCTATATAACTTAAGGGCCTCCTTATATACCATACTTCTCTTTATATATCCATTGATACATAAGAGAAAGTTGATATGTGGTTTTCCAATGATTTATGGAAGTGATCACTTGGATATATGGCCATATGGTATATGAGAGATAGTATTATTCCTCTTTATGACTCCCACTATCCCACTATAACATACTCCTTACTAGGCATAAGTATACATGAAATCCTATATGGGTGGCTGGAAACCAAAGCTCACCATATATCCAATATAACCTAGTAACTCATGTGATAGTTAATCAAAGGATCATGAAGATCCTTAGTAGGACTTGTTAGCTTTTGATGCAATATGCAATGGGAGACAACAATCACAAGATGCAAAAATAATATGAAAGAAAGTAAATCTACAAGATGACTGAAATATGCTATAAATAGAAATGACGAAAATGAATACAATGTAGCTATGGAGAAAATGAACACTCCATGAATAATGCTACCGGACTACATTGCACCCATCTCCAATATGGGTGACTATATCTATGCTATGCTTTGCTCTACTATGTTATCCTATGATTTCCTGTGATTATATAATGCTATTACAATGAGGCCATTATATAGGAAGATAAGTTCCTTGGCCAACACTCTATCTAGTTGTGCAAGGGACAACTTGCACATATACAACTTGCACATTGACACTTGTGCATTTATTACATTGCATGAAGAAACTAGGTAACTTCCCCCTAAAGTAATCTAATGTCCTAAGTATGTACCTTGGTAAGTACATTTACATGACCCAAATGATGTAATATAATCTATTTCTAACACCCCATGTATTACATTATTTGGGTATTGAAGACTTTAGTCTTCAATGTGGATCTTCTTCCAATGGATGGCTTTGAACTGGTTCTTCATCTTCAACTGCTTCAGTCTTCATGTCATGGTTTTTGATATTTTCTAGCTCTTTATCTCTTGATGTCAGGCGTCTTTGATGAACAATTGTTCTCATGATTTTACATGTCATGAGTGGATTTGAATAGGTTCTTCTCCTTTATTTTGTACTTATGTAAGACCTATTTCTTTGTCCTTCATAAGTGTCAACCTTGAGCTCAATGTTAGTAGATCCATCTAAAATAAGTTCCTGTAGATAGCAGTTTATTCTTTGTAGTAATCTTCTTTCATAGCCCTTATAGTACTTGTATTTGGAATGACAGGAAAAATATGAGTGATTTGTCCCATCACAATATTTGCATGGATGGAAACTCCAACAATTGGTTTTTTCATGACCATATTGATTGCAATAGGTGCACAATAGATATGATCTGACAATTTTGAAGTCTATTTTAGGAATATCATGCTTGTCTATCTCCTTGATAAGACCTTCTAACCATATGTGCACAATTGAAGCTATTCCATCTTTTCCTTTTTGTATAAGGTTTTGTTGATCAATTTTTTCCTATTTTGGGTCTCCTTTGGTACAATCATCATCAGACTCATTGGATGAATCTTCCTTTTCATAGTTGTTAATTTCAAAACTTATTTCACATTGTATTGGTTCTTCCTTTTCTTTTCCCTTTTCATCATTGTAATCCATCAGGTTTTTAATCCATATTGGTATTTTTCTTATTCCACTTCTAAGAGTGTTGCTTAGCATGCTAGTGGTCATTTGTATTACCTGAATTCTTTGGGATAGAGTAGTCTACCTTATGACTCCCTATATTAGGATATATAATTCCTAATTGAAGTATATAAGCTTGATTTTGATGAAACCTTTATTAATCCTTAGGTTTGTAGGCTTCCTTATGTCTCCCTAGTAATGAGAGTATATACACCTAATGGAATTTTAGGTTTTGTAAAAATATTATATTTTCCCAATGGATTTACAACTTGATAATCTATGATAAATGCTGATATTACCAAGTTTTGTAGAATCCCTTATGACTCCCTAGGGATATAATATAGTGCTCTTGAAAAAGTAGTTCAATTTTTGGTTGATTTTGTAAAGTTTTGTAAATATCAAAAATCAACTTTTATTATCCCTTATTGCTCCTATTGAACTAAGCACTTTTCAATTTTGAAGAGGTATTAACCCTTATAACTCCCAAATTTTGGAAAAATTAGACCACAATAATATTTGCAAATATTTTAGAAATAATTTCCAGTAGAAATCCTTATTGCTCCTATGTTTAATATTGCAAATATTATATTGATTTGATAAATTATTCCCCTTTAAGATATGGCTTTCAATATGGTTAAATTCCTCTAAGTTTAACCTTATAACTCCCAAGAAATGAAAGCATATTATAGTGGGAATAAACCTTACCTTATATCATTCAATAGTTGGCACTGATTTTCATTGTGCAAGGGCTGCAATATTGACGTTGTTGCTTTGGTTGTTCCCTCCAATGGTATTGCTTGGAACCTTCGTGGGATTTGACATTCCAAATGTGGCACCTTTAATATCTACCTTTGACCTTCCTTGACCAGAGCATTGAAGGCTCTTTCACCTTGCTTCCACGTTGTTGTTCAGCCCTATGCGTGTAGTCCTTAGACGTAAATGCTTGTTGAATGCCTTGGTCATTGATGCTCTTAAAATGGAGGAGAATCTTGTGTTGAGTGCCAAGTGGCACATCCATTTTTTTTCCTTGAGCGCTTGAGGAGTAGAAGGTGCTAGAAAACACTTATTTCACCCTTTGAGTAATGTATGGATGTTACGTTCTTCAATGGAGCACTTGGCTTCTCTTCGAACAAGTGTTCCTCATATACTCATTGCACCAACCTGTAGCTTGTAACTCCTTTGATGATGAAGATGAGCACTCGCATGAGGAGCATTAGGGTATTGTCTCAAGTGACAAGTGTCACTTCCTCCTTGTGCATGGACGTCTTCTATAACGCTTCTTCAATGTATATTTTGGAGATTCTTTAAACCCTGTAACATTCCCAGCTCCTTTTTTGATCAATAGCTCTTGCTTGTAGATTGTTTTTAGCTGAGTTGAGGAGCGATGATTTGGAGGCTTGAGCACCAATTTTCAGCTTTGAAGATGTGGAGTTTGGAACACTCCAATGGTGCTTTTATCTTCCTCTTTTCTCACCTGTTATACGTCCTCCTTGTAGATAACATTGCTCTTGATTATAACATTGTTTCTCCCTTTGATTTTTTATCTTGTCTCTTGCAGGTTCGGCCATCCAAGATGAAGGGAGTATGAGCCCTTAGAGTGGCTCCTTTTGCTATGCTTGGAAAGATGCTAGTGTTCAACCGCATTCGGATGGTTTTTCTAGTGGATGTTGTGCCTTTGAGACACCTTCAAATCTGCTTTTTTTCCTGTATAAACCAGATTAGGATAGTGCAATGTAATGTAATATATTTATGTATAAAATAGCCTTTATTGCACCTTCTTTTGCACCCCTTTTTTAGGTCTGAATTTCTGGTTTTGTGGCAAAATTTTGAATGCAATATAGGGGTTTTGAGGTTGTCTCTTTGATTAGACACCTTCCCTTTTTTGCTTGGATATTTTACAAATGAACCCAAGCTTGTAACCACTTGATAGAAGCTCTCTTTTTGTTGTATTTTTCTGCACTATTTCTTTATAAAAACTTATTGTGCTTTGAATTTGAGACTCACCAAGTCTCGATTCGAGGCTTCCTTTGCTGATATTTGGTGGCTACTTTCTTCTCCAATGCTTGGAGGATTGAGCTGATTTTGTGGCTTCCCTAGGCCACTCAATGTTGTATATTTTTGTGCACTAATAGTGTCTTTGGACACTTTGACAAATTTTGATTTTGTGCCTTTCTCAAGAACACAAACAATAATATTTTGAGAGCAATAGAATAGTGCAAATGAATCTAATAATATTTCACTTTTAATGCACTAAAAATTTCACCTTATCACTCCAATTAACTCTAAAAAATTAATGCACTTAATCAATTTACTACAACTAATCAAGAATAATCTGAAATGAATCTTCAGAAATTATTCTACAATTTCCTTACAAACAAAGTTGTAGGGACTAGTCTTCTTTTGCTTTCCAAAGTAGATGATAGGTAGTTGATAGATAGTTGTAATGCATAAATCTAATCAACTCCTAATGTGCAAATGAACCTTAAAAGGAATTGTTCTCTTTTTGCACTTTTGAAGACTATAATCCAATGTTTCTTATTGTAACTTTGATCCAAATTAAGGTGCTTTAATAAATCTAATAAGTAATCCAATTAATGAATCTACTTGCACCAATAGTTGCATACCTTTTTGAAAGCTTTTGTAGCTCTTCTACCGCTTCTATGGAGGATGTAGATTTTGTTGCTTTCTGTAGACTATCCTAAACAGCTCCTTCTTCACCAAAATATGGTCTCAAAATTTTCCTTCATGAGCCTAGGATTTGGTGGCTTGTTCTCCTTTTGCAATCCTCCTTTTGTTGTAGATTTGAAGAAGTCTTTGTCTCTGAAATGGTGCCTTCTTGCTGTGAGAGGTAATCTTCAAATCTCTTGGATCTTGCGGGCTTCTTCTATCTTCAAGTCTTCTTGTCGAATTTTGACTTCAAGCAGGATCTTCTTCTCAAGATTATGAATATCTTGAGGTCTTCACTGGATTCTTCTTCTAGGATTTGGCACTCCTTACCAAATTCTTCTTCTCTTGGGCTTGTTGTTGGATGGTGATAATTGTCCCAAGTCCTTCACTATCAAGGGCTTCTCCTTGGTAGTGGATTTATCCAATGAGTTCTTCTTTGATGATTTCTTTAGTAAGGCTCTCCAAGCCTTTTACTGGATGCTCGTTGAGACCTCCCCAAGGTCTTTGATCTTGCAACTTCTTTTGGTCTTCCTTGAGACCTTTTCTTCAACCTTCTACTCCTAGAAGTGTTGGTGGTGAGATCTTCCTCTGGATATTTGATTTTGCTTCTAGATTCGAGCAGGACTCTCCTAGTCCTTCTTCCAAAACTAGAAGTTCTTCAATGAGATATCCTCCTGATCTATTTTCCTTCAGTTTTGCTTTAGGTGTTGGATTGATTCTGAAGAAGATACTCTTCCTAACTTTCTTGTAGGAAGTTTCCCAACTCACTGAATTTCCTTTCCTTGCAACAAAGTATTAGTATTGAAATATTAATCTCCTTCTAAATCAGATACTCACTTTTGGAGTCTTCTTCAGGATCAAGGCTTTTGTGGCCTTCTTTTTTTAGTATCAAGGCTTTTGTGGCCTTTTTTCAATATCAAGGCTTCTATGGCATTTTCTTCAATATCAAGGCTTCTATGGCCTTTTTCAAGATCAAGGTTGCTATGGCCTTTTTCTTCTAGATTAAGGCTACTATGGCCTTTTCTTCTTGATCAAGGCTACTATGGCATTTTCTTCTTGTGTGAAGTTCTCAATTTAGTAATGGAGATCTCTAGTCTCCTAACTTCACCACAACTCTTCTCCAAAAGTCTTCTTCCGTAGTATTCTTTTCTTGGGCAAGGAACTAATCTCTGCACTATGAAGGCACATCGACCTTCGGGTAATGAAGTTGAAGTCTCCTAGATTTTTGTTGTAGGAGGAGTCCCAATATTCTAAGAATTAGTTTTTTGCAACAAAAGAAACTTTGGGCAATAGTTAAGAAATTCCAGATATCCTGAATTATCTTCACTAGTTGATTTGTCAATCTAGTGGATTGAATGTTGAGTCCTAGTCTTCATGAGTTTTTTTGCAACTCTATGGAAATACTCTAGCCAAATGCAATCTCAGTATTTTTGGAACTGAGATTTCTTTCAGTCCTCACTTGTGGCTCTCCCTAATTCTACCACCTGGATTCTTCTAAGAGTTTTGTTAATGATTGGTCCAACAACGCATCAATTTGACAAAAACTCAGACTCAATGATGATGGTGGTTTTCCTGTGGCTAGATCTACTGTAGCTCTGATACCACTATTAGCTTTTGATGCAGTATGCAATGGGAGATAACAATCACAAGATGCAAAAATAATATGAAAGAAAGTAAATCTGCGAGATGACTAAAATATGCTATAAATAGAAATGATGGAAATGAATACAATGTAGCTATGGAGGAAATGAACACTCCATGAATAATGCTACCGGACTACATTGCACCCATATCCAATATGGGCGACTATATCTATGCTATGCTATGCTCTGCTATGCTATCCTATGTTATCCTATGATATCCTGTGATTGTATAATTCTATTACAATGAGGCCATTATATAGGAAGATAAGTTCCTTGGCCAACACTCTATCTAGCTATGCAAGGGATAACTTGCACATATACAACTTGCACATTGACACTTGTGCATTTATTACATTGCATGAAGAAACTAGGTAACTTCCCCCTAAAGTAATCTAATGTCCTAAGTATGTACCTTGGTAGGTACATTTACATGACCCAAATGATGTAATATAATCTATTTCTAATAGGAATGGTAATTGGTTATGTTCTTATTATCTAGATTTAATATGATTTAATCTAAATAAACAATATTAGGTGGTCTTGATTAAAGTTTGATAAATTTTAGTCTAATTAAGGTTTAACTTGGACAAAGAAGAATATTGGTACATGTAGTGGTGTTCACATTAGGTTCACCAAAATGTGAGAAGGGGAAAATTTAGAATGGTATCATGAAGGGCCTCCTTATGATGCTTTTTCTTCTCTCTTCTTCTCACTTTGATACAAGGGGAAGTTTAGGAGCTTAAAGTCTTTTTTTGTTAGATTAGTTGAAGAACATCTATGTTTCTTGTAAAATACTTATTTATCTAAGCTTAACCTTAATCTAGCCATAATGCATATACAAATGCAACAATTAAGACCTAAAACTAAAATACTCTTTTAATTTTTATGAGGAAGGAAATAATATTTTTTTAAGAGCCAAGGGCACAAGAAGATGCAACAAACAAATCCTAAAATATAGTTATATGCAATTTTGATCTGATGCCAAAGATTAAATATTAAGTTGACCCCCTATACAGTTAAGACTAAACTAGTTCTATCTTTTCCCTATTTCTATTTTCCAATAAAAATAAAATAAAACCTAATTTACACAAACAACAAATAGAATTTAAACCCTAAAAGCTTAAATGACAAATATTGGGGGCATAATGACCTATTTTTGCCATAGAGACAAAAGTATTGCTAGCTCATAGAAGAGTCACTAGCACTATCACTTATTGATGGTGCTATCACTTGACCTAAATAGACAAAAAAGATGTGGTTAGTAATAGAGGGCCTTATCTAAGCTGGCAAAGGATAATTAGACTTCCTTGAGCAATAATTAGGCCCTTGTTCAGATAAGAAAAAAATGATAAAATGCAAGAAATATATGCTATGTGGCAAAAGCATTGATAGTTCATGATAGTGTTACTAACACTTTCACTCAATGCCAATGTTTTTCTCTGTGTAAAATCAAAGAGCGATAGCACCATCGACTTGTAATCTAGCAATACTTTTGCTTTTGAGAGTAGAAAAACAAGACTAAATGTGAGATATGACAAGGTTATAATGGCTATCATGAAGGGCTCTGACTTGGGAGTATAGAGGTCCTATCCAACAATAGAAAAACATAAATTTACCTACTCAAGATGAAGATTAAATGATAAAATAAAAGATTAGCTAAATGCAAATGCAAAATGCAATATTAGCTCTAAGTGCAATAAGATAAAAGGCCTAAAGCTACAAAGACAAGGAAGAGCCAAAAGCAAATAAGGGTAAGGTTATGCATAAGGGGTCGACCCCAAAATCTATTTATAAAATCTTGGTGAATCAGTCTCGAAATCCTAGCGAATCATGTCCAAGGAGAAATGGTGAATTGCATTCATATTTCACCAAAAAATTCCACCCGGGGGAAATTTTTTTGGGGGGGGGGCGTCCTATAGCCAAATTCTAGACCTGTACAACAAAATCAAAGGCTTTATATCGATAGGATAAAGATATGCCGATTAGACTATACCTATAGAACAATATCGATAGGAAAAAGTTATGTTGATAATATTGAGTTGATCGATTGCAGACATGATGATCGAAAAATGCTAATTGGTCTATACTGATTGGTTGCAGCAATGTCGATGTATAACAACAATATCAATATGATGTAGCAATGTCAATGCATTGCAGTAATATCGATCGGATGCAATAATATCGATCAGATGTAGCAATATTGATCATATGTAGCAATGCCAATGCATTGCATTAATGCCGATCAAATGTAGGAAAGTCGATCAGATGCAACAAAATTGATCAAATGCAACAAAGTCGATTGGATGCAATAAACCTGATCGAATGCAATAAAGTCGATCGATTGTAGCAAAGCTAATCAGATACAACAAAGTAGATCGAATATAGTAAAGCTGATCGAATTCAAAAATGATGATCTATTGCAACAATGTCGATTGGATGCAACAATATCGAATAAGATGCAATAATGTCGATCGGATGTAGCAATGTCGATCTGATGTTGATTAGTTGCATTGATGATGCGTTGCATCTGTACCACGTGTCAACCATGCATTAAATGATTGCATGCAGATGCCATGTGTCGATTATTTATTCGATGGTTTCATTCAAAAAGTCTATATAAAGGCATAAACAATCATTTTTTCACCTTTTCTAACGTAGTTTTCATCACACGCCTTCCATTTTAACCCTTTTCTGATGTTGTCCATCAAGTTTCCAATACCTTCCACCCTACCTCCTGATCCACAGTCCCTCGTACCCTATGAAATAAACCAATGGCATCCCCTTCCACCCTTGCAATGTCAAAAATTAATTTCAAAAACCTTGTTTGCCCCCTAATTTCCAAAATTTTAACAACCGAGGTTACGACATGTCATGGGTCCAAGACTCTGGTCTTCAGGGTCTAGTTTTGATGTCATAGTTTGACACAGACATAAAACTATTGGAGAGGATAATTATAGGTTACGACATTGATTCGACCATGATAAATGTTGTCATTGACAACAAAAATGTTAGATTTTCTTTCACAACCTTAGACATCTCCAGATTGCCTCACATCGATTGTGATCCTATCACATCAAAATTCACTTTAACTGATGATGACAAACTCTACCTAGAGACCACCTTCAATGTCCAATCAGAATATTTTCAAGGTATAACTGCATATTTTTATATTTAATTGAATTTAAATTCTAGGGTTTTACAATTACTGATTTGTTTTTTTGTAGTTACCGCTACCAAGTCCAGAAGGGGTTTGATTGTACCAGCTATTCAGAACAAGTTTCTTTGAGCATGTTGTGAATTCTTCCTAGCTAGACTCATTCTACAAGGAAGACCGATAGAAATTTTGATGTGGGTATTGGCATATTTGGTTCATTGTATTACACACCAACAATTTGACTAGTCCACCTATGTCTCACATCGCATCAGAATGGATATCCAAAATGTGAAAACCCATGCTTCTCCATCTCCAACAATCAGCACATGCAACTACATTCTTGGTTTTTTATGAATCATATTATAATTTGTAGAATACTGTAGTATCGACTTCTTGGCACCCAGACCTAGCCACTGCAGCCATGACAATACAACAGGTGCAGGTAATTTTTACTTAATATGAAACTAATAATTTTTTATATTCAATATGTTTGTCATTTTTATAATTTTAACAATTTATACAAAATATAGAAAAGGGCATCCTCTTCCTCTTCAAAGCGGGATGTTGCTGTCAGAGGTTATAATCCAGAGGAATCAGGAGACTCCGAAACACCTACGGAGGAAACAATACCACCACTAAGAAGAAGATCTAGGAAACGTGTAAGATCTAATTCTCCTAATCCTCGACAACCTCCACCTGCACGTCCACTACCAACTAGCATAGTTGTGCAAGAGGTCTCATCTTCGACAAGTAAGTTTTACAGTCTACCTTCACAAAATTTGTTACCAAATTTTATTATGTTTTTTATTAATTTTTATAATGTGTTTTTAGATGTACAATGCACCAACATTCCATTTGCAGTTGTGGTTATGCAAGAGGTCTCATCTTCGATCGGTAAGTGTTATAAATTAACAGTAAATTTTACAATCTACCTTCACAAATTTTGTAACCAAATTTTATTTTGATTTTTTAAGGTCCTCAACAACAATTTCATCAAGGAAGACAATAGTCGATGTCACCCCCTCCTCCACCACGCCAACCTCAAATGCGAGGTCAACAATGGTTCCAAGGTGGAAAACATTTTCTTCCATCTAGGCCATAGGGAACAACATCCAAGCAATTTTTAGGATTCAAAAATATGTCTTTTGGTAATTTTATAGGTGTACAGGAAGCTTCTGGTGTTGGGTTAGATAATCCTCCACTTGATGAGGATTTCTTTTTACAAGGCAACATACCCACTATTTTTCAAGTAATATATCTACTTCGAGATCCTCAAAATGAAGCAAGAGCAGAATGTTCAAGTCCATCTCCTCCTAAGGAAACTGGCACCCCTCAAGCTCATCCTCTACCAGAGGATGAAAAAGTAAAATTTTCTGAAAATGAATTAGTTTCTAACAATGTTCAAGCAACCATTAAATATTCTTTAATTCCAGATGTAAAAGAAATGAAACAATGGGAGTATCGGGCCAAAGTTTTGATAAAGGAAATAAATGCTCGATTAAAAAAATTCAAAAAGAGAAAACTATTTTTCTTTAGTTGAAAATGAACCAGAAAAGCTTGATGCTCTACTACATCAAGCTAAATCTAGCATGGTGAAGGTTACAACATCTTACAATGATGAAATTTTAGGCATTATGTTGAACAGATTGGAGAACTTAAATGTTGAAGCCCAAGCTTATTTTAATGAATGGGCATGTGATAAGAAAATGGTTGTTGTTGTTGTAGCTGCAAGGAATGTTGTCGAGGTTAGACTAATGTGTTCTAAAGTTTTTTTGTTCTCTTTTTTAAAATGTAAATGTCTGTTGACTACTTATTTTTCCTTTTGTAGGTAAAGTTTGATAATCTGAGGAAGCAGGTTCAAAACCTGCAAGACTATCTCCAGATGGCAAAGGATTTCTTAATGGCTTCTATGGCAATGAAAAAAGAGCTCAGGAAGCAGTTCGACAAAACAACGCTTTTAGGAAGATCATTATCCGAAATGGATTGGATCTTGATGTTCTGCTTAAGGAGAAGGGTAAAGAAGTTCTTGCACCAATATCTGAAGATGTTGGGAAAGAGGAAAACACCCTGCTCGAAGGCTTGAAAAGTGTAGAGAACATCCTTGTCAGTTCTGGAGCAATGGAGAGGACTGATAACCAGCCCGAGGGAGGACCCCTTGAACTGTAGAATGTGGAAGCAATGAAAAAGGGAAAAGAAGTTGAAACTACCTCTAGCCCCCCATCTAAGGAATGAAAAGGATAACCTGGTTGTGTTATTGCTTTTAAAATTTTGATTTTATCAAAAAGATAATTTTATGATATGTTTTCATTTGAAAACAAGACATTTGTTGTTATTACTTGAGTATTATACTATTTACATTTATATTTGTGTGTTATTTTCATCACTTGAGTATTATGTTGTTTCAATTATGCTTGAGTTTACGAAGGATATATCTATGCATGGGTTTAAATTTTCATTTTATTCAAAGTCAATCTTGTTATGATATAAAAATGAGTATTGTCTTGTGTATTATGCTATATTATTTTTATATTTCCATATCTAGAGTAATATGCTATTTGCATTTTGCCTTCTAGAGTACATACAACACCTTTTAAAAGAAATATTTACTAATGATACATACATGCATGGTTTGAAAATTTTCAATTTATTCAAAGTCAAAGCATAAATCATAATATTTTGTCAACATAGATAGTTAATTCAATAACAAAGCTATGATATAATAATGAGAGTTATCTTGTGCTATTTCCATAACTTGGATTTCATGCTATTTCCATTTATATTGTATTGTTGTTTTCATAACTTGAGATTTATGCTATTTGCATTGTGCTTTCTACTATTCTAGACTACATACAACACTTTCTAAAAGAAATATTTACTAATTATGTATGCATGCATGGTTTTAAAATTTCTAGTTTACTCAAAGCTAAAGCATAAATCATAAAATTTTATCAACATAGACAATCAATAACATTAAAAAGCAAATACGAGAAATCATTGATTATAGAATTTTTTAAATCATTGTAATTTTACAAATGATATCAAATACGAAAAATCATTGATTATATGAATTTTTTAAATCATTGAAATTTTACAAATGATATCAAATCCAAAAAATCATTGATTATATGAATTTGTTTAACTCATTGAAATTTTACATTGTTGGAAGTTGAAACAAAGTCTTGTCGACTTCTCCAAAAGAACCAAGAATCCTTTGTGAATTCTGCATTTCCATAATCTCATCACTACAAGCTGACTCATTATCCTCATTATCAACAGTATTAGTGAGACCTCTTCTATCCGCTAGGGACTTCCAATATGTCAAAGCTCTATCATAGGGAAACTTATCCAACTCGTACGATGACACATACATTCTCAAACAATTTTCCAAATTTTTGTCCAACCTATTACGAACTTTAGATTTAACAAAATATAGTGCACTGAAAACCCTTTCATCTTCAATAGATCCCAAAATCATTGTCTGACATAATTCATATAAAATAAAGTATTCACTCATAGTTTCTTGTAAGACACTACTTGGATACAATTTTTGCCACAAACGCGTGATGGAACCAGTCTCATGTGGGTTTTTGAAATGTGCAATTTGATTAACCATTGTTATTCCAAAATTGGTTGATTGTTGTCTCAGAAGTTCTTTGTTTAGAATACCATTGATTTGAATGTCATTTACTTCCACACATTTAGAGAAATGTGTCATAAGAGTGCCCATATATTTTATAAACAACTCACTTTTACTACTGTGGTCAAGACAAGGATTCCAGAACATGGGATTAACAACAACCATGGCCTCAAGCAGCTCATCTCTATGAAAATGATCTCTTATTTCACTTGTTAATGTTTGTGTAATTCTTTTCAATTTATTCTTAGTACTATCCAAAACCTCATCAAATCCACAATGTGTTATGGGCACTTGTTCAACATCATCTATAAGTGTATCTAACCACTTTTCATAATGATATAAAGGAATCATCTTTCCATGGATAGCAATACAAATATTATCATTGATGTTGAACTTTAAAAAGTTGTTAGGATCATTGACTTGAACTAACATATTCCAACTATCAAACAAAGGATCCTTAAAATTTTCTCTGGACAAGTAAATCTTATCAATAAGCATACATATTTGTTTTCTCATCCTGATGAAATCGATAATATAAATTGCTCTTTCCTATGTGAGTTTAATCAAAGAATTCATTTCTTGCAACAATGGAAGAATACCACATAATGTGAGAAGAGTTTCCAAGTCAGTCATACAAAATAGCAAATATTTTGCCTTGTCAACATCCCTACGATGTGCATACATAAACCCCACTAAGGATTGATATTCTAAAAAAACCCTTTTTGCAGGAAGAAACAATGAAATCCACCTGGTGTCCACATCTTTTAACAATTTTTTGCCTTCAATTACACCTAGAGAAAACTGTTGAAACTCTGCAAACCTTTTTGGACTGCATGAAAAGTAAGAGTGTATTTCATGGATGAGATCTTCCACTCTAGCTACATTTTCAAATGTGCTCACAATTTTGTATGCAAGATTCATTCGATGAGCCATGCAATGAATGAGAATCAAATATGGGGTAATTGATATCTGAAGTCTAACACAAAGACCATTCCTTTGTCCTTGCATTATAGTTGCACCATCAACTCCAACACAAATTAACTTTGTGGCAATTTCTTTTTCATCCATTCTAGCAATATCCTTTAAATTGGTTACAACAACATTGTAAATATTTTTCGCATTACAATTTTCCATCATCTTATGTAGTGCTAGTAAATGAGGTTGTCTCAAATGATTTTGGAATGTGTAAACATGTATGCAAATCCAAGATGTGTTGTCAACAATCATTACCTCATCAATGGAAAGTGAAATAAATTTGGCTTGTTTTACATTCTCTCTCAGGTCCTCCTTCTCAACTAGTGATAGACATTTTACCATTTCCCAACCACTTTGATCTGACCAATGGGAACTGGTAAGGTTTTGTACATCGACTAGTTGAAATAGTTGCTTATAATCAGCAAAATCAGACATGGGTCGACCCTTTTTTAGAATATTGTATACAATAACAAACTACAAATATTTTGAGGCTAATACAGTCTTATTAATTTTTTGAAATTGGGCCTGGATTGTTCCACCCTTCTCAATGAGAGTTTGTTGGTGTTTCATTGATTTTTTGTATTCAAGTGCATATCTGACATGCACACATTCCGATGCATCCTTCCACCTATGAGATTTCTTAATTGTTCCATCACTTTGTATTTCTTTGATATAAACTTTCCCATAATGTTTTTCTATTGTGTCTTTCTTATTTTACAACAAATGATCCTTTCCTAGTTTCCAACTACAAATAACGCATCTACACATTTTCTCTATCTCATCTCGCTCAATAAAGGGGTATAACCATACCCATTCATTTTTAAAATCCCTTCCAATAGTCCATTCGCTTGTCTTTTGACATTTAGATTTTTGACTAGAAGATTCCCTAGAGGTCTGCATTTTAATTGTACTATCATTTTTTTTTTTGGTTGATGTGTCTGTATTAGGCATCTCGTGAAGTGGTTGTTGAATGTCATTATTAGGAAAATTATCATGTGGTCCCATCTCATCCACTAGAATATCTTCGAGTGGATGCATATCAAGGTCGATAGTGTTTACTACATTCAATGTTTGGTGTTCTATATCATTTTTGGATGTAAAAAGGCACTATTTTAAAGAATTAACAGAATACAATTTTACAAAGCATTTAAAAAGAGGTAGATAAGTAGACAACCATTTATCTATTAATAAATAAAGGCTTTATATTTAAGAATAACAGATAGAAAAAGTAATGATTTGATGGTAAAAGGTGTTTGTACCTTCATGTTGTGCAGATGTGGATGCCTCATTGCATTTTGATATTTGTGTAAAATATTTTAGAATTATCTTTTTACCAGAATATTGGCCTTCGTTCTTTCCATATTCAGTAGGTGACATTGTACCTATAAAGAAAAACCTTTAGATGTTAGGAAATGAATATGAAATTGAAGGAAAATCGCATACTTCCCTCAATAATAATTTGTATTTCTAAGTAACCAAGGTTAAACTATAATTCCATAAAGAATCTATGAGTCTTCAGATGAACCTACGCTACCCTCTAGAATGACCTCTGCTTGCGTGCTCAGAGAACAACAACAAATCAAAACAACGCTAAGAAAACATACTCTAACAGACAAGAAGTAGTCTCTGACAACAAAAATGCTCCTAACACACAACAAGATGACATGGATACTTGTCTACCATAGTTGTAGATAGTGCATCTACGTTGCCTATGAAACTGAAGAAAAAGAGCTTTGGACAACAAAACTGTGGAAGAAGAATACTCTACCTAGAAATTCTAAAGAAACTAACAAAGGTTAAAAAAGAAGTAACAAGGCTACAACAACAAGTAGGCATTAAGTCAAATTTATTGCTAGAGATTATCCAAAATAAAACAAGCACATTGATTTTTGGAAGCTTTCAATTTACCTATTGTCATAGTCATCACAACTTTCTATCATCGATAGTCACTTTAATATTACTACAACTGATCGATCATGATCGATTGACAATACTCTACAATCTTTTGCAATAGATCATCACACTATCAAAATATCTGCAATCGATCAATTTTGATGATCAAAAATCCATTACAACCAATCGATATGTGTCGAGGGGTAGTCCTCTACAATAGATCATCACTATCAAAATATTTACAATCGATCGATAATTATCGATTGATAATTCTCTAAATGTGAGTCTTATCTGCAATCAATCAACTTATATCGATTGACACTCCTCTATAACCGATCGACTTATGTTGATTGACACTCCTCTATAATCGATCGACTTATACCGATTGATACTCCTCTATAACCAATCAGCTTATTTTGATTGACACTCCTCTACAATCGATTAGTTTATGTCAAGAGACTGTTCTCTGAAACTAATTCACCTATTCAGGTTTCTACAACCAATCGGTATATGTGATTAACACTCCTCTGCAACCAATTGGTTTATGTTGAGAGGTTATCCTTTGAAATTTATTCACCTAGGTTTCTACAACTGATCAAAATATATCGACTAACACTTCTCTACAACATATCGGTTTATGTTGAGAAGTTGTCCTCTAAATCTGATTCATCTCTTTAGGTTTTTGTAACCGATCAAAATATGTTGATTGACACACCTCTGCAATAGATCGGTTTATGTTGAGAAGCACTCCTCTGCAACCTTGTCAAGTTTGTGGAACCGATCGATGTCTTTCGATTGATAATCCCCTACAACCAATCAATAAATATGTCGACTGACAATAGGTTTTTCATTGCTTCAGAGCTATTTTTGAGTTAGAGTGTTTTAGATGTATGTTTATCGGTACCCCCTTCAGTATTTATACGGGTAGTATATGTGGCGAATTGGGTGAGAAAAACAAAATTATTTATAATTTGAAGGTGAATTGTCCATGGAATTGGGTGAAAGTGGTTGGTGAATTAAAATAAAAATAGGATAATTATTATCACCGTCGGGTGAATCGACCCCAAAAAAATTCCACCCCAAAAATTTTGGGCGAATGGGCCCTAGTGAAAGGTCCCAAAATTAGCAAATTTAAAATTTTAAAAATCCTAAATATAGCCAATTTGCGATGATTCGCGCTTATGCATAACGTTGAATAAGGGGAAAGAGCACAACCCATGATATAAGGTTGTTTCCCCTCACTTGAAGCTTATTGAAAGCTTGCTAGCATGCTTGTTGATGACACTTGACTACTTGAGCTTGAAGGCTTAATGCTTGATAATTGCTTAAGAACTCGTAGATTTGATTGAAAAATTTCTTAGAGACTTGAATGCTTACAAGAACAATAGCTTAAGTGCTTTTAAGAATGACCTTCATAAGACTTTGACATAATATTTCCCTCCACAGTACTTGATTACTATAATTCTAAAGAGATATTGGCAAAATATTATTGCTTTCAAAAGACCATGGATGGAATTTTGATAGAGCTTTGCTACCAAAAATGGCCATGGATTGTGCTCTCCCAAGTACTATCTTTATAGGAAGCCATGGCTCCTTGGGGAAAGAATTTCATTGAAAATAACAAGATTGGAGAAGGTAAGAATTTGAAAAGAAATAAAGTAATTAATGGCAGATCATGAGAATGATATTTGTTAGACTTGAAAATTCTATAGGATTTGCAGATCATTTTTTTAAATATTTAGTTCATTAATGGTAGGTGGCTTGAAAGATATAGGAAGCCAAATCTCTTGATTTTGTTTCATGATAGTCAAAAGCACCAATACAATAGTGTCATTGACGCTATTGTATTAGTGCTTTCATCGCTTGACCATTGGAGGTAAAAATGGATGAGAAAAGGTCAAAATTAAAAGATTTTACAAAAGCATCGCTATGTCTCTATGGCACTACTAGTGCTATTTCTCAGGCCCTAGCGCTATCACTTTAGGAGCAATAAATGCTCTAAATTTGGGCATAAGGAAGATTGATTTGATTTGGTTGATTGATGAAGGGATTGGCAAACTTGAAGATTAGCCCTATGCAAAAAATTGGGTGTCTGCAATAGATAATTATCATGCATGATACATGTTGTGTGTGTAGTATATCCAATTATATTTGTAATTTATTCCCATTATGTAATATTATTCATATATTAGTGTAATGGAATTGTATTGTAGTGTGTTGTATTTAATTTTTACATTTTGACATTGTTGCCCATATAAAGTTGGATCAAATTTGTTGACATGACGTTATGACAAGCATATTATTCAAGAAGGTATACAATGACAACAATGATATGATTACAATGTAATCAACGAATAATATAGTCTCCCTTGGAAAGAGGGAAGATAACAATACTTGATTGCTATGATTCTAAAGAGATTTTGGTAAAGTTGCTTTCAAAAGACCATGGATGAAATTTTGGTAGAGCTTTGCTACCCAAAAATGGTCATGGATTGGGCTCTCCCAAGTGTTAGATTTATAGAAATTCATGGTTCCATGAGGGAATAATTTTATTTAAAATGAAAATATTGGAGAAGGTAAAAATTTGAAAAGAGATAAAGAAGTCATCAATGGAAGATCATGAGAATGGTAATTCTTAGGCTTGAAATTTTTGTAGGAGTCACAAATAAAATTTTGGGGGATTTGTTTCATTAATGGCAGGTGGATTGAAATAGATGGAAAGTCAAATCTCTTGATTTTTGTGCATGACATTCAACAGTGCTAGGATGTGATAGCATCAATGTCGTTATTGTGTTGGTGATTTCATTGCTTGACCATTGGAGGTAAGTTAAAATAATGGGTGAGAAAAGGTTAAAATTATAATATTTTGTAAAAGCATTGCCATATATCGATAGCACTACCAACGCTATTTATCATGCTCTAACACTATCACTTTAGGATCAATAAATGCTCTAAATTTGGGCACAAGAAAGATTGATTCGATTTTGCTGATTGAAAAGTTGATTGATGAAGGGATTGACAAACTTGATGATTAGCCTTGTGCATAAAAGTGGATGTCTACAATATATTATTATCATGCATGATATATGTTGTGTATCCAATTGTATTAGTAACTTATTCCCATTATGTAGTTTTATTCATGTATTAGTGTAATGGAATTGTTTTATAGTGTGTTGTATTCAATTTTTACATTTTGACATTGTTGCCTATATAAAGTTGGGTCAAATTTGTTGACATGGAGTTGTGACAAGAAAATTGCTCGAGAAGGTACAAAAAAATAATAATGAGATGATTTAGTATAATCAACCAATAACATTGTCTCTCTTGGGAAGAAGGAAAATAGAAATTTGCAACTAAAAGCAACACAAACTTGTTTGTTACCTTCAATAAAAGGTCAAATGATGAATATGTGTGCACAAATGTGCACATCAACAAAGTGCATGAGGATAACATACACAATAAGTGATGTAACAGCCCATACAAGAACACATGTGAAGAATTTTATGCATATGTGCATGACAACAAGTCCACACAAATGAAGATATATGCACTAAAAAAGCAGTCTATGTAAGTGAATATGTGTGCACAAAGGGCATAAATTAACAATTTTGCATAGGAAACATGCATGTATATGGATAAGTGTATGTAGGAAGAGGTATGAACATAGGCATAGATGTGTACATAAATAGAAAAGTTCATGTAGACGATAACATGTGCACAAGTGAAAACATGCACATAGGTGGAGATATGTCTACAAGCAAACAAGTTCATGTACATAGAGGTATGCATGTAGATGGACAAGTTCATGCGGGCATGCATACATTTGAACATGTTCATGAAGATGTGCATGAAGTCAATGAAGGTGTCTACGATGAAGATATATATGATGACAAAGACCATGCCAATGAAGGTGTTCATTATGAAGAGTGTGATGAAGCTATGCATGACTAATATGTGCATATGAACATGGAAGATCATGTTGCTGAAGTTGGGTATGATGAACTTGATAATAAGTTTGGCATGGATTGACAATAAAAGTTGATAATGGTTGGAACAATTTGTGCATTAGATAGTGCACATAGTGATAATCTAGAGTAAAGTAACTACAAGTTTATATGTATGTTGATGAGTAGGACAAGAGTTAACATGGAAGAAAATGAAAGGTGGTTTGTTGGATAATGCATACAACATGAGTTTGATATTAGAGCAACTATAGGTTGATGTGCTTAATGGTGAGTAGGAAGGATCCAACATCAAAACAACTAAGATTGGCATATTTCATGGGATATGGGACAAGAGTTTGGCATGATAACAAGTACTGTGTGGGGTGTCTAATAATGGATGTGATGAGGGTGATACATGCAGATAAACATTATCAATGTCAAACCAATTGGTCATCACAAGGATAGATTTTGGTATAACACACAAATATCCAATATTTCTGGTAATGAAGTAGAGGACCTAATTAAACATTGGAATATTTACCTTATAATGTGAAAGGCCCATGGAAAAATAATGAATCATATTAGAGGTTATTCCTTATAATACTACATGGAATCATAATGGACTTGTAAATGAGATTCTTAGAGAGCAATTACTAGATATAAGAGGTATTAATGGACGTCTTTGTGAAATAATTTAAATTATTCTAGAATGACAATAAGGTCATTGATAAAATTTATAGGATGGAAAAAGGGTGATCTGGATTTTATTCGATCCTAAAAGCAAAGGTTAAGTGGGTTGTTTACCCACTTGGAGGAGAACTAGTCCGAAGAATTGAAGAAGAGATGGTTTATTAAGGGACTTCTTCCTTTGTATAAAAACAATATCAAGGTGGTACCTTTGACATCATATCAAGAGTCCTTTGAGTAGACCTAGAACTTGTAAAGCAATGCAAAGATATCGTTAAAATGTTTATATAAATGAGGATGAGCACAACCCCATATATGAAAGTGAATTCAATGATGAGAGTGAATCTAGTAGCAAGAGTGATGATTCTAAATATTGGTAAAAAATTTAGGGCATTATGTAGATGTTGGTGTTAATAAGTCAATAAAAAAAGTGACTATGAAGAGGAGAACAATGAGAGCAACAAATCCAAAGATGAGTGTGATGATGAGTGAAACATAGAGTACATACATACAAACATGAAATTATAACTATAGATACATGCAATATAGAGGGATACTATCCAACGAGAGATGCCACCAATAGGACAATGTGTAAAAATCACCAAAGAATTGAAAGACATTGAATTGAATATGATACTAAGGGAATACCTATTGTATAGTGTTAGAGGTATCATATTTAGGGTCACTTTACACATGAATGTCAAAGTGTTGTGAGTCCCATTGTACAATATCAAATATATTATATTTGGGGTCACTTTGCACATGAATGTCAAAGTTTTGTTAACGAAGGGTTCAAAAAGTTAGAAAAAGAGTCGAAGACATGGATAGGAAGTAGAGGAAACCTTAAACTAGATTGAAATATGTATAAAGTTATACAACTGGTTGAGACCACATAAGTATTCGCAACTAAGAAAGAGGGGGTTAAAACTGTGTAGGTGTTTATGATTACACAAGAGGAGGTTGAGACTCCATAGGTGGTTGAAACTATGCAACTAGTTGAAATTGTGTAGGTGGTGTATGATGAGGCTATGTTGGACAATATAGTGATGATGCAACTTATTTTGATTGAAGATGATTTACATGACGATACCTTGAAAGATAAATTTTACCAATTGTGTAATGCAAGCAACAAATTGAGTGATACAAACAATAGAGTAAATATGTAGATGATGAAGAGAGAGTTTATCCAATGCCAGGGTTGTTTTATCATCTATCAAGATCGTTTATCCTTCTAGAGATCTAATAAGGGGAATTAATTAATCAACCAACCATTAGTCCGAGATATAAAAATCAACATGTTAGTCTTTTAGGTATGACCTAGGGTTTTATCATATCAAAACCAATAAAATAGAGGGAAGAAGAATTTGCACCAACACTTTTGAAGAGAGCTCCACTATGAAGAAGGAACTAGAGCATGAAGTAGAAAAAGTATATTAGAGTTTTACATAATCGACCAGTATAGAAGTAAACCCTTATAAAATTCAAGTAAAATTGTAGTCCTATTAAGATTGAAAGAATAAGATTTTCTCGAAGTTAGAGTACAAAATAAAGAAACAGTAATTATCAAGGAAGGAGAAAATATTATTTGAAAGGAACTACTCAAACTATAGTCATTCAGAGTAGGAATATGGTCATGTGAATGACCAAAAAAATCTCCATGTAGAAGAGAAACAACCATTTGGTTGGAAGAGAAGATTCTCTAGAGGTTGGATAAGTTGTTCATTATTGTCTAATAGATGATGTTGATTATTCAAGTAAAATATGAAGTTGTTGAAATTGTGGGGATCACCTTAGACCAAGCCCTAACTGTCTAGAGGAAACATTGATGGCTTTTGGCCATCTAAAGCATATACTTGGTTGTCAAAAGGTGATAAGGGATCATTTGGTTGAGAGAAGCAATTTTTTATGAGGTGACCTTTTGAATACAATAAGGAGTTGTTTAGGAGTTAGATGTTGGCATCTAGAGGAAATAAATTGTTAGAGGAAGAGTGAAGATAGTTAGAGGAGTAATTGGTAACTTTTTAACTATCTATGGGAGGGTAGCTTCCATTTAGAAGGAACATGTTGTTGTAAGCTAAAAATTCATCTAGAAGAGTGTAAATGTTGTTTGGCCATATTATGTGTTTTTTTAAGGTTAAAAATAGTTGTTTACATCATGTGAGCTATCGAGAAGAAGCTTATCATCTAAGCAAAATGAGTTGACATTTAGAAATACTAGTGATGATTATGACCTATAAGTTTATTATCTAAATGAGCAATGACACTATCCAAGTGAAAGGGTAAACCAACTCGATCATTCAAGAATAAACTCTAGCTGGTAGAGGAGGAACAAACAAAAACTTGGTTGTCCATATGGTGAATTGATCATAAGAGTTTATTTGGAAGTTGGGAGAATTTGTATTCCAAATGGGTTATCTTACCATTTGAAACTAGGATTGTATAGTTGACAAATGTTGCCATATGAGATCAACTAATGAAGACCACCATCTATAATGATAAAGCAAACCATATGGGAGTAGTTTATGAATAATGTTGTATGGTTGATGAAGTGGGCCATCCAAGAGCAACTGATAAATACCATAATATGGATGATGAAGGCTATCATCCAAGAGTCATTGACAAATATTGATGTTTGGCCAGTGGATCCTATTATCTAAGATAGGACAATGAATACTACCATCTAGCTGATGATAACTATCTTTTAGAGTTAGTCATTTGGACCATTCATTCGGAGCTAACTAATGGGGTCCATTTTTAGGGGTTATCCATTTGACCAAACTATATGGAGCTAGTCTATAGAGACTACCATTAGAGCTCATTCATATAACCCAACCGTATAGAGATGGTTGATGGGGACTATTGTTAAGGGTTAGTCATATTGGTTAGACATTTGAAGCATGTCATATAAGAAAACTATTTAAAGAGTGTTGTTGGGGATGTCAATCAATAAATAGAGTGTTGAAAGTGGGATGATTAGAAGACACCAAAATATAGATAATGGGAAAATTTAGTGTAGATAATAAAGTTTCAATGGTTCAATCATTGAGGTTTTGGGGTACTGCCCTAAACCTTACGAGGATATTGCCTTGAACCCTATTGTGATGTTGTCTCTTCACATTACCCTATATATCAATAGGGTAAATGCAAAGAGCATCGTCCCTTGACATAATAAGGGGTATTATCCCTTGATCCTACAAGGGGGATCATACCTCCTTAACCCCTGATACTTGACAATGATAAACGTTAGTTGTCATATGTGTGATATAACCAATTGCATGAAGTGGAGCAAATAATCAACAAATAATTATTTTTTAGCAAAGGGTTTAAATGAAATCAATTGTAGAAGATATTTAGAATAAAAGGAAATTTAAGGAGCCAATAAGAGATCCATATACCGTGTTCAATGCTTACATCCCTAACATTCAGTTAGTTTGTCATCGAGGATGCTAACAAGTCTAGAGGAGGGGATAGATGTAAGCAAATGACTTAACACATTTGCATGAATATATGGTGCACAAGTGTGCGAATGTATGATAATATGAATGCATGAGTGCGTGTACGAATGTATAAGAACATGAGCATTTGTGCAACTATATGCATATGTACAAGTTGATGATGTAAATAGTGTTGTTGTATGTGTATGTTGTCATGGAGTGCTTTGTGTGTAAATGGTAATAAGTGTTTGTAATATTGTAATATAATATTTTGGTATTTTAATATTCTATGTATACAAGTAGTTTAGTGGTAGTTGAGTAGTTGTCAACCACCTATTGGTCTTGTCATACCTATACACATACATCTACCTTATTGGTAGAGTTATTTGTCAATATGGATTGTTAGCCAAAGTGTATATTGTTGGTAAAGTTATTCGTCAAGATGCATATTTTTATTATAGATAATTGTTGTATAGGATACATGTTGTGTGCAATGTATCCATTTGTATCTATAAGTTATTCCCATTATGTAGTTTTATTTATATATTTGTGCAATGAAATTGTATTGCATTGTGGTATATTCTATTTCTATATGTTGTTGATCTTCTTTGCCTCAAATTTCCTTATTTTTTATTCGAGACCCCAACACATGGAACCCCTCTAGTGAAAACAACATATTCTTCTCCATATCTTATGAAATGGTTGTATTACAACCACCAAAGTTACTGCATGACAACATCCTCCTATCAAAGACCTTATGGTCCTTGCCTCCACCTTTGCCCCCATTCCTTTAGTCATAGAACCAGGAAGGTTCTATATCCTGGGTAGGTTCATGAAGTATGAATTCATGTTCAAGACCCATCACACCAACATCTTGTAGTCTCTCTACTGACACCAACATCAATTTATTCTACTTTAATTTTAGACGTTCAAGGCCATAGGGGATTCTCAACAACAACACCAAAAACATTAAGAAGATAGTTACAAAGGAGCTATGCCTCTCCCCTCTAGTGAAGTCCCTCCACTATGTGACTTATTAGTTCTTACCTATGATAAGACTAATAATTGTGATCAGATAGATTCTACGATATTTATTTGGATGTTACAAAGTGACAAAGAATTGGAATATTGATCCAAAATCATCATATTTGTGTGTTGGACCAACCATTTATAATCCCCTTCACAACTGACTGCAAGAAAGTGTTGCGATACACAAACATCAGTTTTGTTAAATTTTGGTATCGCTTATGCAATAACTCAATTACAATTGCAGTATTTAAAACAACAAATATCCTAAGGGTTTGGTGTTAGCCACAACAAATTACCAAAATTTCATTATATACAAGTGCTCCAAATTTGTTACAAACTACCTACTATTGACTACACAAAGCTAGGTAGGCCCTGCAATCAATCCCCTCTGAACCCTCATAAATGCTAATAGCAAAAGAAATTTATATCCTAAAATTCAAAGAAAAGAAATTTGGATTGGTAAGTAATTAGTTCTTTTTCATTAAACATAGAATCTATAATTATTTCTTGAAATATAAAAGAGCACATGTTGTTGATCAACTCTTACAACTAATTGTTTTGGTTGATATCGTTGGGGTGTGTGGGGATGGTATCAAAATCCCTATTCTCCACCCCCATCTAAATTTTCAAGAATGAGTGGTGAGCAGGGCTAAAAACTAGATTACAATACATCATTAATTTTAATAAATATTTTGTTTCATATGAATATTAACTGTTCTTTAAAGTAAGGTCTTTCAACATTTTTAAAGAAGGTTCAATGGAAACATGTATCACACTTTGTCATTTCTTGCATAATAAATAATGTTAATAAATTGATGTGATAATTTTATATCTTATTCTTAAACTTTTCCTTTAAAAGGTAAAATAATTTCAAATCTTAATTAAAGTAAATAATAAATATAGTAAATCAAATGACAATAACTTAATTTAAAGAAAAGACCCAAGTTCAAAACATAAATAATATCCAAACAATTATAATACAACTATATAATAATAATGTAACACAAATAAGTTCACTAAAAAACATATAATACAAATGAAAATTTATTTAAATCTTATATATAAAAAAAACATAATATATATAATAAAATTTTAAATCTCACTTAACTATGACTCGTTACATAGGACTTAAAAACTCTTACAAAATATTTAAATCTCACTTAACTATAACTTGACTTGTTATATAGAACTTCAAAACTCTTACAATATCCGCCCATACGAGGGAGTTGGAGAGAAGTGGGTAGTTAAAACTCTCTTGTTGACCTCAGTTCAAATTTCTTCTTCTCATATATTACGAATATGCTACTAGAAACCCTACTCTTATCCACCCACTTGATGCAATATTATGCCTTAATAAAAAAATCAACATTTAAAAAAAAACTCCTACAAAATATTTCAATCTCACTTAAGAACTTAAAAACTCTTACAAAATATTTCAACCTCATATATTAAAGGTTTAACTAAAAAATCCTTACAAATATATTTTGTTGTTGACGAGGTAGTCTCCTACAATTGATCTGGTCGACATCTTAAACAATAATTAATTTATATAAAATATATTTCTATAATTATTTTTATATTAATAATATAATATATATTTGAAATAAATTAGTAAGATTTAGAAAAATGACAATAGCTTATCGATCTTGTCAATCTAGACTTGTTCGAAACCCATAGAAGATAACATTTTTTTTAATAATAATATAAAAATATATATATATATATATATATTTTTTTTTTGGTATATAGAAGCAATGGTTACAATCACGATTTTTAGTAACTACCAGCACAACTGGTAGGGTTCAAACTATCTATGAAGGCTCCCAGGACTTCCACCGTCTCGGTACATGGTAACCCGGCGTGAGATGGGGACCGCCGGACGCACAGGGGTTGCACCGTCGTCATCAATCTGGCGCACCACTCAGAGGAATTGGATCTGGGCTACTGTCTGTGCATGGGCAAGCCCGTGGGATTGGAACCTAGGTCTCCTCTTCGTAAGCGCCCCAACTTACCAATCCACCTAGACCCACGGACATATAGAAAAATATTATAGTGAGAGTGGTTTCCTGAGAAGGGTGTAATTTGTATAGAAGATTAATTTTTTTTTAATAATATATATGTAATGACAACTAATACAAGATAACATTTTTTAATAATATATAAAAAAATATCCTCTAAGTGTAATTTAGAGATAAGAACGTCACTGACGTGATGTTCTATTCCCACAAGGGGTATGTATAAAAAGTATTGTATTTGAGACAAGGGTCTACGCATATTCTTGTGAATAAAAAAATGTGGAGTCTGTGGAGAGGCACCAGTGGAAAGCGTAATTCAATCAATGAGATCCTTCGGTCCGCAGAAGTCTGTGGAGAGGCACCAGTGGAAAGCGTAATTCAATCAATGAAATCCTTCGGTTCGCAGGGACAGGCATAGATGAAAAATAAAATAATAAAAATGGGCTTAGGAAGCGGCCGTGGGCGGGAGGAAGCGGCGGCACAGGCACAGGCACAGTACGTGCTCCTTCCACCTGTGTCCACTACGCAACAGGGCCAGGGCCAGGGCCAACGGCAGCGCATCATAATCTTCCTTGTGATCCTGTTGTTTCTGATTGTTGTTGCGGTGTGCGCGTATATTTTATGGCCCAGTGATCCGCGTGTTCAAGTAGTTCGCCTGCGGTTGAATGACATTAATTTTAGGAGCGAAAGGTCAGGGAGATCCATCCTGCCTCGCATATTTCTGGACGTGAGTATGGGATTGAGTGTGAAGGTGAGAAACAACAACTATTTCGGTGTTTACTATGAGTCCCTCAGGGTGGGAATTGGATATCGCGGGGAGAAGATAGGGTGGATGAAGAGTGAAGGAAGCCGTTACATTCCCGCCAGGGGTATTGCCTACGTGGATGTCACGCTGGAGCTCTATGGAATTGAAGTCCTCACCGACGTCTTTTACTTGCTGGAGGATATTGCACGTGGTCATTTGCCTCTGCAGACTCTGACTAATTTCAATGGATATGTGCACCTGCTTTTTCTCAACTTGCCGTTGCAGGTACATTAGCATGCCTTCCTCCTCTCCTCTCTCATCGGTTACAAGGCGGATCTGCATTTTCTGGTCTTCTTAATCGAATTTATATCATTGCACTAAAGGGATAGGCGGCATAATATGATATAATGAATGATTTTATACTGGACAAAAAGATGAAAGAATGAACAGGTCGCCCAGGAGGGCACGGACTTTCCTACATTCCGCAAACTTGAGTCAGGGTTATGTAATACAATTTCGAGTCCGCAACCGGGTATTTTATGATCTTTGCTGGAAATGCCGAGCAGCTATTGCCCTGGAATATAATTTTAAACTGTTTGTAAAAAATTGGGCCTGTAAGTAAGTAAGTGAAGAGTAAGAAACAACATTATGCAATCAATTATTATTATTTTTTTCCATGGTAAAAGCAAATCACTCACCATAATTACGATACCCTTGGCCAGTGGAAGATGTGTTGTTAGAATGCCTTTTGAGATTCCTCCCTGGCGTCCAGCATGATTGTCATGCTACAGCAAAAAGGATTCGGTTCCTGGAATGAAGAGCGGTAGTTGCAATATCACCATCGACTGTTTCATCTTGAATTATCGCTTGACTGTGAGCAGGTTTCAACTACCCATTTCTTACATACGCAGATCTCTAAAAGTAACTTGCTAACATCACAGTTAACAGCCAGTAATTTGTAAGTATGTAATTGAAGATTGCGTTCCATCCTTTTCACCATCCATTTTAACAAGGACACAATTATCTGACAAACTGTGTACCTAAACCAAGCCTTTTCAGTGTAAGCTGCAGCTTTGCATTGACAATAGCAGCTGAAACAGCCAGACTGCTACTAGAGCATCGATTAATTGTATTTCGCAGCCGATAGCCATAAGCCACAGACTGGATCCTTGTGACTATCCTAAAATGTATTGGGCATCAATGAGAAGAGGGATATCTAAACTAAAATTGCCCCCCAATTTTTTGACAGCAAGATTACCTTTTGACATCAAGGCGTGAGTATCATCACTTTGTAGCTGAGCATCACTACTACCATTGAAATAACCATTCAGCTCTACATCACTGTCATTGTAGCCATGATCACCACCCTGAACCTTCTGGGCAGAATCCCAAACACCATCCTACACATTTGCAAGATCTCCTGAAGTTGATATATCCCCTTGGATGAAAGCCTTAACCTTCACCATGATCGACATTCTGACGAGGCTGGTTTAATTAACTGTTTGTGTCGTAAGTCATTTTCTACACTCATTGCACCCAGATCAAATTTGAGGCGAACCAAGCATCATTCCCCTTCCTCTAGTAGTGGTCCCATATTTTCTTCAAAGCCTTGCCAGAAAAGAATTTTCTTTATTCATCTTCAGGTACTTGGAGCTGTGCCACAACCTGTACAATCAAATGGAAGAATGTGACTTCCCTGGTGAAATTAAGGAGATTCTTGCAGTTTCCATGAAATATATTATACAATGTTTACTTATTTATTCTATAAAAGCCACAATATCTTGGTAGAAACAATAAGCCATAATATCAGAAAAATTTATCCATTTCAAAATTTACCTATAGAACAAGTAGGTACATATATTCATGTCAATGACCTGTGCACAAAGTGCTTCCAACCATTTGAAACATCATACACAGTTAAAAGAAAATATTTAATAGTTACTGGTTGCCCACGAACAAGACTATGGTAGGCATTTATTCCAGTATTTCAAAGAACTTTTCCTACAGCCAGCTTATTAGTATATACACAACAACATCCATCTAAAATCATGTTTTTGTTTTTTCAATTCAAAATAGGTAGACAAAAAATTGTAGAAGAATAAGTACACAGCCCTCCCTCTGTTTGTTCAAAGGTTTTCCCTCTAAAGGTAAAAAATGCTGATCTGAGGTAAACTCCACTTCATAGATTTTAGATTGACTACCTTGCTTAAAATTTCTGTAGCCCCTTTATGGCTATCTTGGTAAATAAAGACACCACATTGAACCTCACTCGCAGGGCTCTTTCTCCCGTGTCCTTGAGTTTATTAACCAATGAAGTTGAATCCTTCATGTAGGATTTCGTTTTTTTTTAGTAGTGGCTCAAAGTTTAAGGTAAGAATTTGACCAAAGCACAGTGTATCCAGAAGTTGATCTCCCAAACAATCCTTGGTGTGGCAGTCGAAAAGGTTAAACACATTACTGATATAGACACTTCTTCCACTGCATCTACTATCTGCTGGCTGTTCGATTCTGTTTATTGCCTTTGCCAGACTATCCTTGAGAATATTAATAAAAAAGCCTTGCATTATTTGGAGAGTGGCTTGGGCTGTTAGAAATTTGGTGTCTCAGGTGATTTTCAGTGGTGGTTTGTGACCATATATGCTTTGAAGGAAGACATGCCAATTGAGGGATGATAAAAAGTGTTATACCAATGCTTGGCCAGGTATATCCATTTTACCAATTTACTTTTGTCACATTTGGCGATTCTCAAGTATGCTTCAAACCAGTGTTGAGAAGAAACTTTGAAAAATCGTAATTATCATGTATATCACGATTTTTTCCAGTCCCCCTGATTTATTTGCAAGTAGTCAATTTTTTCAGAAAATTACCAACATTTTCAACAAAAGAGGAAAATAATTATGATTCTTGCCCCTTTTTTTCCCAATTAATATCCAATTTGATTTTTTTTTTCAGGGCCTTGCCATTAAGTTTTACTACTTTACTTTGGATATCTATTTGAGAATGATATGTAGTGTCCATAAAATGATGCACTTGCTAGGTAGTATATTTCTTGCTAGAAATGACTAGTGAGTTTCTTGTCCTTGTCATACATTATTCATTTACATGGGCCATGGAAATGGTATATATTTCGTATAAATATGTCAACTAAGGGAGACATATCATTGTTGGAGTGATTAATGGTTAGCCTTTGGTGTTTATTTATTTATTTATTTATTTTTTGAGTAATACTTCTTATACACATCCACCATGGGGATTGAACCCGGGTCACATCACCGATGCAAGTGGCATCCTTGCCGATAGACCACACGCACGCGGATTCCTTTGGTGTTTATTGGAAGTATAATGCCTAAATGTTTAAGGAAGTTGATTCTTAAAAATACATGCTTTGATTGTTGTCACAATACGAGCATAGTTACGAAACTTGGCGAGTTTTTGAAAATCCTTTGGTGTTTATTTGAAGTATAATGCCTAAATGTTTAAGGAAGTTGATTCTTAAAAATACATGCTTTGATTGTTGTCACAATACGAGCATAGTTAGGAAACTCGGTGAGTTTTTGGAAAATTCGCCGAGTCCACGTTTGATTCGCCCCTGCCGAGTCAATCGTGCTCAACTCGGTGAGTTTTTCTGAGCTCGCTGATTTTTTTTTTTTTAATTGGCGAGTTTTTGGGACTTGTGAGTTAAAAAAAAAACTTGGCTGTCTGCACACAGGCACGAGAAAATGACATAAAGTGTTTTTTTTCCGAAGTGCCCTCATTTTTGCTGTTCCCAGTTGCAGAAAGAGCAGAGACAAGGTGAAATCAGACCAACAAAAACACTCAATTGCATCCTAAATCCAAACTTTTTTTAGTTTTAAAGAATCTAACAGCCACCCAACAGTTACATCTAAGGTAAAAAAACTCGGTTTCAGCTGTCAATGCTTAAACCCTAGGGCTTTTTTCTTCTTTTTTTAAAGTTTCTAACTACTTGCTTATTGTTTCCATGTGCAGCCACATTGAAATAAAATGACGGGAAAAAGAGACCCAACGTGGAAGTTTGCAAAGGATGGAGCAAAGAAAGGGGAGGTGTACTATAATTTTTGTGGGGAGAAAATTCATGGAGGCATAAACCGCCTCAAATACCACTTGGCAAGGTTATCTGGCCATGATGTCAAGCCATGTCCAAAGGTGGAGCTTGAGGTTGTGAGGGAATGCAATGCCCTCCTAGCAGACTATAGTGAGAAGAAAGAACTAAAACGAAGAACAAGCGAGGCCATGGCTACTCCCCCTTCTCGACCTCGTACAGAGGGTATCGACAGCACCTTTAGCCTGTTTTGGCAACATCGGAGTGGATCAAGTCCATCTGTGGCAAACCCGGGGAGTGGGACACAGGAGGCGTTTTTTTGTGGAACGTTCCGCGCCAGGGTCACAACCCATGCTTGAGGGTATGATTGCGTGGAACGAGGAGAGGCACAAGGCCGCAAGGAAGGCTTGTGCAAGTTTTTGGTATTTTTTCGACATTCCCTTCAATGTGGCGAGGTCTCCATATTGGCGGGGAATGGTAGATGCCCTCATAGTTTGCGGCCCAAGATTTAAGCCACCAACTTATGATGATTTTAGGGACCCTCTTCTTTAGGAATCTGTGGAGGATATTCAGCTGTTGGTTGAAGAGCAATGCAGGGTATGGAGGAAAAGGGGTTGCACAATCATGTCCGATGGGTGGACCGATGGGAAGAATTGGACATTGATTAATTTTTTGGTTGCTTCTACAGGAGGAATTGTATTCCTCAAGTCAATGGATGCATCGACACAAGTTAAGAGTGTCGAAATGCTTGCTAGGTTGCTGGAGGAGGTTGTGTTAGAGGTTGGGTAGGAGAATGTTGTCCAAGTTATCACGGACAATGCAACAACGTATGTAGTAGCTGGTAGGATTTTGGAGGAGAGATTCCCTACCATTTTTTGGACACCATGTGCAACCCATTGTCTCGATTTGCTTCTCAAAGACATTGGGAAATTACCTTGGGTGTCTGAGGTTGTATAGAAGGCCAAATGTATTACCAAATTCATCTACAACCATACGTGGGTCCTCCAACTGATGAGGCAATTCACTAATGGGAGGGAGCTTGTGCGGCCTGGAGTTACATGATTTGCCACAAACTTCATTACATTGCAAAGCCTCTTTGATGCAAAGGGGGCATTGAAGAGGATGTTTGTGAGTGAGGAGTGGATTGCCGAAGATGCTACTAGATACCGACTCTCCAATGAGGGCCAAAAGGCGTACAATTATGTCTTTGAGGAGGCCTTTTGGACAACTATGCATGAGGCAATCAAGGTACAAGACTAAGTTTTATTTTATTTTATTTATTTATTATTATTTTTAATTTAAATTATTTTTCCATTTGCAAATTTTGAATTGTAATCCAAATTTCAAATAGCTAAGTTGCTAACAATAACTAAAATCTCTCATTTGACTTCAGGTGAAAGCCTTTGGTGAGGGTTCTCCGTCTTGTTGATGGAGAAAAATCACCAATGGGATATGTATATGAGGCTATGGATAGGGCGAAAGAGGCAATTGCCTCATTTTATAATTATTCCGAGCCCAGATACAATCCCATTTGGGAAATTATTGACCAGCGATGGACTTCTCAGCTCCATAGCCCACTTCATGCAATGGGGTACTACCTCAACCCCAAATTTTTTTATGATGATTCATTTGAGGCCGACTATGAGGTGATGTCGGGCCTTCGGCAATGCCTTGACCGGATGGTGCCAGATGAGCACACCCGCAATTTGATACAGGATGAGCTGCAAGATTATAAGAGATGTGAGGGCATCCTTTTCACATCCACATAGTGCATTTGAGCAAGGTCAACTTTGAGGCCAGGTAACCCTCATTGAATTATTATTGATTTTGTCTTTTCAAAAATAATCTCAATTTAGAATTTTACATAAATTATTAAACTTCTTTTTTCTTGGCTTTTTCTAGATTTATGGTGGGAGGACTTTGGTGCATATATGCCTAATCTTCAGCACTTCGCCATGAAAGTTTTATGTCAACCATGCAGCGCTTTAGGTTGTGAGCGCAATTGGAGTATGTTTGAGCACATTCACTCCAAGAAGCGCAATAGACTTATGCAACAAAAGTTAAATGATCTTGTTTTTGTTCATTACAACCTTTGCCTCCACCATAAAAAAATTGAGGAACAAATTACGAAGCCATTGATTTAGACAAGATTGATCCATCATCTGAATGGATCACAAAGCCAGAGGAGCAGCAACAAGAGCCTCTCTTTTCAATGGATGATTTTGAAAATATAGGGAGGAGTTAGCGACAAAGGCACAGGAAGAGGCATAGGCACAAAGAGAGAGGACTAGAGCTTCTGCTAGGGCAAAGGGCAAAGGCATTCCTAGACACTAGATAGTGGGCCTATTGAGGCATTTTGACACATTTTGTAATTTGTACCTTTTTATATCATAAGCAATACAAGAATATTTGAATTTTGGAGGCATTAAAATTTCTTTAATTGAAGTGTGTTTTGTCACTTTCATGTGTAGTTTAAGGTTATATCACTTACAGTATTAATTTTGGATTTGTATAATGTTAATTAATTGTGATATGCATGAAAAAACTTTTTCCAATGAAAAATTGCATTTTCTTCCTTTTTTTTTTGCTGAGTTTTTGTCAAATTTTTCCAAGTTTTTTTGCGGAGTCCAAGTCTGAGTCTCGATTCGGCCTTGCCGAGTTTTTGCAGAGTCTGATTTTCTCTACTATGAATACAGGTGGTCTTTGGCATCAAAGGTATGCCCATTTGAGCTTTTAATATTTGATTGATTTGCAGAAGACTGGGATAGTGGATGTTTGCTCTTAACTACACAAAACATAGATCCCAAGAGTTGGTAATCCATGGGCTGCATTCACTCACATGGATCAACTTGATGACCCATAAAATACACACTAAAGGGCCTTCAAAGTTGGTGTTTTAACAAACACATTCTAACATGCTTTATGAAATTAAACTAGGGGGAACAAGAAGTTGACATTATTTTCATCCCTCCTTAATGTCAATATCGTGCAACTTGAACATCGATCTAAGCTTGAGAAACTTGGTTCAAGGTCTTGGCTTATTGGAAATATCAACGATTTGGTCATTTCTTATAGAGAATTTCATGTAGACAATGTTGTTTTCAATCAAATTGTGAATATAATGATAATGGACTTCAATATGACTTGTTTTGCTCTAGACAACCGAAGTGTACATGAGGTTGATAGCTCTTTGATTATCTTGTTTTTAATTGATTGAAACAGGTCCTTTCCATATTACATCATCACCATGTTACCATTGTATTTCAATGAATCACATAGTGGTATCATATCGTTTGATAAGATTTTTATCTAGGTCTCTTCAGAGGGAGCCCACATTTTTAACCACTCCAACAAATGCTATTTGATTAGAATAAGGTTCTTCCATGGGATTTGGACCTTGGCTTATGGTGTGAAATTCCTTACCCCCCACCATTTGTCCCAAGCCCCATAGGCAATAGCACTTTGATTATTACAGAGAATGGTGATTGTTTTTTTGTTGTTAAAATCCGAGATCTTGAAGAAGGTTTTTAGGTCTATACGAGCTTTGTAGATGCATTGAGCATGTTGTGATACTCAACTTCTATAATGTATAGTGCCAACATATTTTATTTCTTTCAAACACTATATAATGGGCTCTTGCCAATTCTGAACAACCGCCTTGATGTAGATTTGTGATCATCTGCATCTAAACAAAATTCAAGTTAGTGTAGCCTTTCAACTCCAAGTGTCAACCTCCCACCAATACCTAGGTTATAGGTCCCTTTGACATATTGCACAATTGTCTTTGCAGCTCTCATATGAACCTCATGTAACTCGTTTGTGAATTTGGAAACCACACTTACAACAAAAGCTATGTGAAGACTACTACGAGACAAACTGCCAATGAGTTGCTTGTATAGAGTGGCATTAATTTTGGGAGAAACATTGTGTTGACAAGTTTGATGGCTAATTAATATTGAGTTTTGCATGGATTACATTCTTATATCTTGAATTTGTGTAAGAGGTCAAGAGCATATTTTGGTTGAGAAATGGAAATGTCATTCTTGTTTGAAGAACTTGGATGCTTCAAAAGAAGTGTAGAAGTTCCATGTCAATCATCCTAAAGATATTCTTCTTCTTTGTCTTGAGCTCATGAATCAACGTCGTGTTGCTTCTAGTAACAGTCAAGTGATCCTCATATAGGACAATTATCAAAAGTTATTCTGACTCTCTTTAGGAGTAAACATTATGATTGCAATCACATTGTGTGAACCCATCGTTGATGAAGTAGCTATCGATTTTATCATACCATGATTCAGGGGCTTTTAAGCCCATAGACTTTTTAGGTTTCTTTTTCTTACAAATTAGTAGTAGGTCATTTCCTTTGACAAATTGAGGTGGTTGCTTCATGTAAGTTTCATGATAATTTACCATGTAGATAGACTTTTGATGTTTATTTGATGGGTTCCCCATTTATGTTTGGTGGCTTATGATAGATGGTTTTAATAATGTTTTTCTTTGCCATTGGTGCGTAGGTTTTGATGTAGCAATTTAAACTTGTACCCATCCACTTCTCCTTTTGAGGTGTATGTGATTTGATAGACCCATTTACACTTGACAATGCTTTTGCCCTTACGATAAGGAACAAATTCTTAAGTTTGGTTCTTCTTTAAGGAATCGTATTTCTCATGTATAGCATTCTTCCATTCCTTTATCTCCTTGGCTGCTTTGTAAGTTTGTGGTTAAGGTATGCGAGTGCTTTTAGTCATAAGTGCATGATGACCTTGATTTAAAAATGTGTTGATTTCTTCCAAGATAATTGTTGGCCACCTAGGTTTGGGAACGTTGTTGTTCTTTGTTGACTGCCTTGACGTAGTGCATCCTTCCGAATCACTGCTTTTTGCTATAACTCACAATCTTGTCCTTGTGCCTCCTTGATGTTTGCTTAGACAACTGTTCCTCCTTCATGGGGTGACCCTTCACTCTTTGTTAAGCGTCTTGCTCAGGGCAGCTCCCACACCTTGACAAATGTTCCATTTGTGGCTTCAATGGATACCCCACTCCATGTGGCTCTTCATGCTCTAATAATTGGCTTGCTTTGACAACCCATTGTGATTTGAGGAACATCTTGCTTTGGGAAGCCATTTGTCCTTCAACAGATGTCATGCTCATGGCTTTGACAGATGTCATTCATTGATGACAATAGTTTAATGGCATGCCCAGTGGGACCCAGTGACACATCATTGGTCCTAAAATCGCAATAAATCTTGCTTTGTGATATATTTTCTCTTGGTGGCTTTGACTGATGTCTCACTTCATGCGACTTTCCATGCTTTTATGAATATCGTGTTCTGGATCTTCGCTTTGAGAAGCATCCATATGCTATCCTCCAGTACGTGTCCTACTTAGGGTGGCCCTGTGCACTTTGATAGATGTTTCACTAGTGACTCCCATGGATGGTATGCTCTAACGACTCTCCACATTCTGATGGATGTCCCTTTTTGAGTGGCCCTCTATCCTCCATCGAATGTTCAAGTTGTAGTTTAGTGTCATGCCTCCATTCAACTTGTAGCTTAGTGTCATGCCCCATTTTGTCACCCCCTTTGGGAATTATATGTACCTCTTTGGCTAAGGATTTAGATACTCTTTATACTTGACAATGGATTGATATGTATACATTTATATTTTCTTATATGGGTTTGCATCAGAACTTAGCAAAATATTATTGACATATGGATTTTACATTTCTTTAACGGGTAATGATTTTGGGATGGTATCAAATTGTATACCACTTTGGACCCTTAAATTGTGCATTTGTAAGAATGAATATTTTATATGAATTATATTGTGTCTTGCAAGGTTGACCATTGAAAGTAGATACCAGAGAAGGAAAAGTTGCAAATTTCTTGTTATTTTTTTGGGTTGGTAAGAAAACAGTGTTTTTCTCAGCATTGAATTGCCAAGAAAATCGTGAAAAACTCGCTGATTTCTTGGTAAAATTTCTATTGAAAATAGCTAGAATGGCTAGAACATAGAAACAAAGGTAAAAGGGGAAAACCCCCTATTTTTTTTTTTTTTCCTTCTGCTGCTTGTGACTGAAACTTTTTAGAGGCCATGCGGAGATTGTAGAACAAATTTGGAGGATGATCTGAGGGACTTCACAACTCTTTTCGAAGATTTCATTCCGTGACACAAGACTTTAGAGGTAGTTTTTTGTTTTTTAACGCATTTTTTAAAGTTTTTTTTTTGGGTTTTTTTCCTTTGTTCTCTCTTCCCTACTGTTCATAGAGCCTCTAAGGCCTGTCTAGGACTCTTAATACCTTTTTTTTTTTTCTAATTTTGTTTGGAAAATATATGGATTCTTTAGCTGAAGGCATGGGAATCGAAGCTGGTAGCAATGAACTGAATCTAATAGCCCCAATTCCAAATCCAAATCCAAATCTAGGGAGGGACCCAATATGGAAGCATGGCATAAAAGGCACTTTGTCGAATCAAGTCTTCTACAAGTATTGTGGCAAGGACATGAGAGGAGGCATCCATTGCCTCAAGTTTCATCTTGTTGGGAAAACAGGCCATGATGTGGAGGTCTGCCCAACTATGGACGATAAAGTAAGAAATGAGGTGAAGACTTGGCTGCACATGAAGGAGGCAAAGAACAAATGAACAAGGGTTACAGTTGGACATAGGGTAGGGCCTTGGGCCTCTTTTTATGAGGATGAGGCCAAATTTGAGGATATTGCTGCTGTTGTCGAAGAGTCCATCCTTAGCCCTCCTATCCACTGAGCTTTTGGGCAGAGTTTGGCTACTACCTTAAACACAAGGCAAACAACCATTTGGACTATTGCATGGGGAAAGGAGAAGATGAATGAAGCCCAAACAATGGTGACAAATTTTTGGTTCTACTGCAATACTCCTTTTAATTGTACCAACAACTCTTATTAGGAAGCTTTGGTGGGGGCACTAGGCAAGTTTGGCAAATGGATGAAACCCCCTACCGCAAAAGATTTTAGAGGGCCTTTTATTAGAGTGTGTCACAAGATAAATGTGCTTTTGTAGAAGAGCAAAGGCAGTTGTGGAGGAAAAAGGGCTGCATAATTTTATCTGATGGATGAACGGATGCTGGGAATTGCATGCTCCTCAATTTCATAGTGGCTTCAGGTGGATCCATGGTCTTCTTGAAGTTAGTTGATGCCTCACAAGAGGTGAAGAGCCATGACTGTTGTTCATTTGTTGGATGAGGTTGTGCTCGAAGTGGGAGTGGAGAATGTTGTCCAAGTAGTCACGAACAATGCAATGACCTATGTATCTGTGGGCAAACTTCTAGAGGAGAAGTATCCCTCTATTTTTTGTAGCCCATTTGCCACCCATTGCATTGACCTCATCCTTGAGGACATTGGAAGACTGCCATGGGTGAAGACTATGGTTGATGAGGCAAAGAGCATTTCGAGATACATGTACAACCACACATGGGTGCTCAGCTTGATTAGAGAGCATAATGAGGGAGGGTTATTCTTTGCCTAGGAGTCACCTGATTCGCCTCCAACTTCATTACCTTGCAAAGTCTTCTAGTTGCATTGCTTGCTATTAAGAGGATTTTTGTTAGTAAGGAATGGTATGCGTTGCCACATCATGCAAAGGAGGAGGCATAGATGGTCTGGAGGCAAATCTTTTGCGACTAATTTTGGGTGAGTGTCCAAGAAATACTCAAGGTAATTATTTGGCTATAAATTCTGAAGTTTTAGTTTTAGTATTCTTTTTTGAATTTAATTAAAAATTACAAATTCAGATTTGTAATTTTTAATTAAATATATTTAGTAATTTACAATGATTAATTTTTATTGTTCAATTTTAGGTGATAGAACCCTTGGTTAGGGTTCTTCGCCTTGTAGATGGAGAGAAATTGGCAATGGGATATTTGTATGAGGCCATGGATAGGGCAAAAGAGGCCATCCAACACTACTATGGAAGCGATAAGCACAAATACGATCCCATTTGGCAAATTATTGACAAGAGATGGACGAGGCAACTCCATCAACCTCTTCATGTAGCCGAGTACTTCTTGAATCTCAATTTTGTTTCCAATAATGATGAAGTAATTCTTGAACCCCAATTTAAATAATGATGAAAGGGGCTTCTATGCTTGCGTTGATAGGATGATAGATGACTTGGCCAAACATCGCTTGATTTCTATTGAGTTGCAAGCCTACAAGGAGGTTTAGGGGAGCCTATTTTCATCCCTTTTTTGTATTGAATCAAGGACAACCATGCAACCAGGTAAAAAATTTATACTTTTTTATTTGTAATTTTTACGAAATTACAATTGTAAGTTTATAATTTATTATTATTATTTTTTTGCAGATTTGTGGTGGGAAGATTATGGTGCTAGAACACCAAATCTTAAAAGGATTGTCATTTGCATTTTGAATCAGCCTTGTAGCGCTTTTGGGTGTGAGCACAATTGGTCTCTATTTGAGGCCGTACACTATAAAATGTGCAACAAATTGACCCAAGAGTGCCTCAATCACTAGCATAGCTGAGAAAATCGGAATCGAGAATTGGCAAAAAATCGGCAAAAAAAAAACCCGAAGAAAATGCAATTTTTTTTTTGAATTTTTTTTTCATGCATATCACAACGGATCAACACTATGCAAATCAAATATTAATATTGTAAGTGATGCAAGCTTAAACTACACATGAAAATGGCAAGTGCTACAAGTTTAAAGCCAAAGTATTAAAGTTTTAAACTACTACACACGAAAGTGACAAAACACATCTTGAATTGCTTATAATATATAAAAGTACAAAATTACAAATTACAAAATGTGTCATGAGTTGACAAATGTTAAGTACAATGCCTCAATCAATGTCTTAGAATGCCTTTGCCCTTTGACCTAGTAAAAGCTCTAGTCTCTCTTTGTTGCCTTGGTTGTGCCTCTTCTTGTGCCTTTGTTGCCATCTCCTCTGCTAGGTTTTCTAAGTTTTCTAATTCATCCATGTTGAAGACATCTTGTTGTTGCTCCTTCTCCTGTGCCTTTGTGATCCAATCATTAGATGGATCAATCTCGTCTAGGTCAAAGGCCTCGGTACTTGTTCTTGTAATTTTCTTATGGTGGAGGTGAAGGTTGTAATGAACAAACACAAGATCATTCAACTTTTCTTGTGTAAGCCTATTGCGCTTCTTGGAGTGTATGTGCTCAAACATACTCCAATTGCGCTCACAACTCGAAGCGCTAATGGTTGAGACAAAACTCTAATGGCGAAGCGTTGTAGATGGGGTGTATATGCACCAAAATCCTCCCACCATAAATCTGGAAACAACCAAGAAGAAGGAAACTTAATAATTCACATGTAAAATCCTAAATTGAGATTATTTTTTAAAACAAATTCAAAAGACAAAATAAACAATAATTCAATGAGGGTTACCTGGCCTCATAGTTGACCTTGATCGAATGCACATTGGCGATGGGCAAAGGATGCCCTCATATTTCTTATAAGAATACATCTCAGTTTGTATCTTAACACTTATTTCTTCATTAGGGTACATGCGGTCAACACATAATCGAAGGCCCGCCATCACCTCATAGTCGGCATGGAACGTGCTTGAGTAAAAATTTTGGGGGTTGAGGTAGTACCCCGCTGCATGAAGAGGGGTATGGAGCTTAGATGTCCATCGCTTGTCAATAATATCCCAAATGGGACCATATTTGGATTGGACATGTCTATAAACTGAGGCAATTACCTCTTGTAGACAGACACATTGAGATATCCTTATTTGCAGAACCAGTTTTGATATTATGTGTTATATTGTAAATGCACGCAAAGTGTTTGACAAAAGGCACGTGCATATATTTAATAAGGTTGTAAAATGCAATTTAATTTTGTACATCATAATAAAGTCATGTTAAGTCAATATGTCGACTAAATTATAAGCCATAGGTTATTTTGTCATGTAGTGGAAATGAAATGTAATGCAAAGCAAATGCACATGAAATGTAATTTGAGGGTAGTTGCAAGGTAGTTGGAAAACATAACTGCTTTGTGGGTGTATAAATAAACCCCCCCTCATTCATTAGAGTGGCTCCAGATTGGTACGTGTGAGGATTGATGCCTATGTGCAAAATATAGTCCAGTATTATATGCAGCCATGAAGGATGTTCAGCCTAGGGTTGAATGGTTGATACGTAGAAGAGGTATTGCAGGGCAGTCATGCAGATTGATGGATTAGTGCAGTCCAGTCCTGTGTACAGTCATGAAGGATATGCTGGCTGTAGATTGTATTGCTGAAACTGTAATGCTGTATCACTCATGCCATTATTAATACAAACTGTTATTACTGTTATTTCTGCCATTACTGCTGTTATTATTACTGTTGCAGGATTTCTGTGTATTATTATTGCTATACTACAATGCTTGCAGATCCGTAGATTACTTACGTGGAAATGGAACTGTTGTGAATATGTAAAATCCCTTTCTACATTCTGGTGCCGTTGTTATTACGAAATTGGGTCTAAATTGGTGACATAGGGTTTGAAGAAGTAAAACCCTTGGGAAGACAGACAAACGAAGATCAACCCAGTGCGAAGACGGAGGGGAAGACGTACCGGAATTTTTTGTGTTTGCAGATTAAAAGACGTGCACGCCAATCGGAGGGAAAAATCTAAGTGAGATTTTGCAGGTGGGAAGTTGCAGAAGTCTACAGATCTGACGTCTGCAGGCCTGACGTCTCAGGCCTGATGTCTGTAGACTTGACGTCTGCAGGCTTGATGTCTGCAGACTTGACGTCTGCAGGCCTGATGTCTCAGGCCTGACGTCTGCAGACTTGACGTCTGCAGGCCTGACATCTCAAGCTGAACGTCTGCAGGCCGGACGTCTGCATGCCGGAAGTCTGCAGCCTGACGTCTGCCGGCTAAGTCATTTGCAGTGGAACAACGCATTGCTGAGAGGAACGACATAATAGGTACAAGGATCACCAAGAGTCGAGGAAAACATTGATGTAAGGAAGACATTGAGATGTTGAGTGGATGGTAATACCTGAACACGCGGCAGGAAGGTTGCAGAGGAGTGCAGAGGACGGGAGTCAGGCACCAGAGCAACAACACGCGAGGGCTCAGGAAGGAAGACCAAGGCCACAATCAACATCCCAGCGAAGGAAGTCGCGAAGTAAGGATACACAGGAAGTTGAGAGATGACTGTTTGGTGAAAATAAGATACCTAAGACTAAAAACACCCGACGAGGAGCAGCATAGCAGAAACCCCACCAATGGATAACATAGACACCCAAGCATTGGAGAATTTGCCACTTTTCATTGGAGAAAGGAAGGAAGACCCGATTAGGCATTGGAGAATTTGCCGTATGGAGTGGAAAGCGATTGGGCAGAACAATGAAGAAGATTGGAGGAGGTGGTTTCCTGCAACATTTCAAGAATCTGCAATAGACTGGTACATATACTTACCGCAAGCTAAGTTCCAGACATGGGAAGAGTTGCGTGATGCATTTGTGGAAGAATTTCGATCATATGATACTGACAAAAATTATAACATTCAAGGAGAGAAGGAGCCTGTTTGTTATTACAATCGAAGGGTGAGTAGATTGTTTGACTATGTGGAGAAAGGCCACTCAGAGGAATTAAAGACTACGTGGTTCATAGATGGACTGCTCCCTGTGTATGAAAGGAAGATGAAGATATTTCCTCCAAGATCATACCAAGAGGCTTTGGATTATGCCTTGACTTGGGAAAGAGATGCAAAAACCTCACCGATGAAGGAGACTCGGACAACTAGAGAATGCAGTCAGATGGCGACGAAGGAGACGTTTGAGGTGCAGACGTCTGAGCAAGAGCCGTCTGATGTGGATATGTCTAAGGTGCAGACATCTGAGCAAGAGTCGTCTAAGCAAGAGCCGTCTGAGAAGAAGATGTCTGAGGTACAGACGTTTGAGCAAGAACCGTTTGAGGTAGAAAAGTCTGAAGTGCATCTGTCGGAGGAGTCGTCTGAAGAGAACCCGTATGGAGGCTACACGTCTAAAATCTACCCGTTTGAAGGAGTTAGACGTCTGGCAAACCACTCATCTGGAAATCCGTCAGCCCAGATGTCTGGCCGTCCAACCTAGACATCTGGCCGTCCAACCTAGACGTCTGGCAGTCCGTCAGCCCAGACGTCTGGCCATCCGTTAGTCCAGACGTCTAGTCATCCAGCCTAGATGTCTAGCCGTCTAGCCCAAACATCTGGCCATCCGTCAATCCAGACGTCTGGTCATCCATCCCAGTCCTAGACGTCTAGACATGGTACCTGTCAGACTTATCGATCCGTCTAAGGCAGAGCAGTCAAAGCAGTTGCCGTCAGAAGTACAATCCGACAAGGGAGATGTCTATCAGAGATTGATAAGAAGCCAGTTGGATCAGGAAAGCAGTGAATTAGAGCTAAAAGAAAGTAGTTTGAAGGAGTTGAATGAAAGCTTCCAAATGGTGGATGAGAAGAAAAATTTAGTTTGGACAGTGAGGGAGCACGCGAGGGACGCTGCCCCTCGACCTCGCAAAGGACATTGTCCCTTGACCCTGCAAGGGGACTCCCGCCCCCTTGACCCCCGACACAGATGGCGGAGGGCACTACCAATCATGTTCATGATGTTGATGACATTGCTCATGCTGATGATATGGCTTTTTGAAAATAGTGAAGTGCCTATTCAGAGAATGTTGATCATGCTGATGTTACAATTGCTTGTAGCAGAAGAAGTGCACAATCAGAGAATCGGAAGTTGTGAGCAGTCTCAAGTAAAGTTTATTGCCAAAGATGTATGGAACAAGAACAAGAGGAAGGAGCGTGACAAGAGATCCTATTACATTGCTCAGTACTTCTATTCCTAGTGTTTAGCTCGTGTCGTTGAGGACAATGACCACTTTGACATTCACATGCGAACCAACCCCATAAATGGCATCGTCGACATTGCACAATGGGTCTGCCCTCAGTATCATACTCAATTCTGCGTCTTCTAGTTTCTTGCGGTTGTCACAGATCACATTGTTGATAGCATCCCCCCTTGGTATAATATCCCTTTGTGTTGCATATTCCTATAGCAATTATCTTGTGCTCTATGAGTCATACTCATCCTCAGAGTCATTGTTCTTCTGTTCAGAGTCATTTCCTTCACTAACTTGACCCCATCGCTTGGACGATGAACTACTCTCATTCTCAAAATCATCACTCTCACTGTCAAAGTCACTCTCAACATCAAAATCACTTTCATCTTTAAGGTCACTCTTGTCCACATGACCCCAACACTTTAATGATGTCTTTGCATCACTTTCCAAGTTCAAGGTCCGCTCCAAGGCCTCTTGATATGATGTCGGAGGGACCACCTTGAACTTCTTCCTATATGTAGAAAGAAGTCTCTCCACAAACCAACTCTTCTTCAAGGCATTTAATGGATCTTCCTCCAAATGGGTAAACAACCCAATCAACCTTTGACTGTACGAACGAACAGGCTCTTTCTCACCCTATTCCATTCTATAAATTTCAGCAATGACCTCAGTGTCATTGTGGAACAATCGGAATTCCTTCACTAATGCTTTGTGCAACTCATTTCAAGTCTAGTACTTGCCCTATGGCAATCTCATGTACTGATCCATTGCGATTTTATGAATGTTGTAGGGAATAACCTCCTCCAATCTATGGCATTATTCTCATTCGCTTTCCACATCATGAGGCAAATTTTCCAATGCCTGATTGGGTCTTCTGTTTCCCCTCCATGAAACATTGGACACTTACACGATATGCCAAAATTGGTCTTTGTTATGATAGGTTGACTTGACATTGGTAGTGGTTGTTTGCATGTCTCACCTTCACACACAACTCCTATCCCACGCATCATGAAATGTGCCCACTTGCATTTGCTTCGATGTTGGACTCCCGTCTCGCTCACCATCGAGCTCACCAACCTATAGTTGGTCTAGTGTTGGACTACTGTCTCTTGCACTGTTGGACACGCCATCTTGCATTTGCATCGATGTCAGACTTCTATCCCACTCACCATTGGACACAACATCTTGCAATTGCTCCAGCGCCCTCCTTACTTTGCTGTCATGCAATTCCTCATCGATGTGTAACACGTTGTCGCATGATTCTGTATCGCTATCAGGTAACTCTCCATTGTCATCTCGTAATTCACCACTGCTGATTTGCAACTCTCCGTCATCAACATGCAACTCTTTGTCATTTACATGCAATTCTTTGCCTTCGTCACGCAACTCTTCGCCATCGTTATGCAACTCACCAGCTTCGTCACGCAACTCTCCATTGCTGACATGCAACTCACCATTGCCGACATGCAACTCACCATTTCCGACATGCAACTCTTCGCTCATCAACCCTTGCGTGTCTCCTTTGTGCGTGTCCACTTGCATGTCTGGTTGTGCATCTGCTTCCATGTTTGCTTCATGCATCAGATCTTCATCAACATCAACAAACAAATCTGCAACTTCATCTGCTTTATCGGTTGCATTGTAATCATTCCATTGTTGTCATTGTGCACCTTCCTAAGTGATTTGCTTGTCACAACTCCATGTCACCAGGCTTGACCCAACTTCGAACAGGCAACAATGCTAGAATGTAGAAATGGATGACCCAACTTCAAATAGGCAACGACGCCAGAATGTAGAAATGGATGACCCAACTTCGAATAGGCAACAATGCCAGAATGTAGAAATGGAATACAACATATTGCAACACAATTCCATTACCACTTAAATGAAAACAATATACAATGTGAATAACTTACAATTATAATGCATACACTGTGCACACAACATATATCGGATTGCCCGACACAGCAGTTAGACGGCCCGACACAACATTGAGACGGCTTGGCAAAGCAGTTCAAATGGCTTGACAAAGCAGTTCAAACAACCCGACACAAGTATCTCACGAATACATATCTGGTTACACCCAACTTCTACTACCATGTGCAATGCCAACGTACAACACCCACCTTCAATACAAACCCTCAATACCATGCCAACCTCTCCTTCCATGCCAACAACACGAATGAATGAGGGAAGGGTCTTATTTATACAACTAAGGAGGTAGTTGCATCCTCCAACTTACTAATGACCGAACACCTCATCATTTTCTTAAATTACATTTGACATGCATGTGACTTATATATACGTTTCATTTCATGATCACTGTATGACTTTATTAATTATACACACATAACTAATACTTCAATTAACATTACACATTGTCACATACAATATCACATCACGACTTTACAACATTGAATCTATCAAAACTATATCAAAACTTTTAATGTGCATGCACTTGACTTCCAATGCACTTATTTAAATTGCCGAGTCATTTAATGTTCATACGATAGAGAAATCCTTCCAAAAAATATTTCTTATGAGAGGGTTTCAATAAATGAGGATCATGATAGAAGGAAACTTTAGTCTTCTATCTAAATAGCTTGTACAATTTCATGGCATTTTAGTGGCTTGATGCATGTTTTGCGAAGTTGCATATAACTTCCTAGTTGGCTCATTGCCCATGGGTATTTTGCTAGGAAAACAAGGGTTGTGCATACTTTGCATTTCTTGTCACTTTTGTGTATTGTTATGTGTGTGTGGTTAGCATGCATTGGAAATTTTAAGGAAGTTTGGACTAGTAAGTGGTATAGACTAGCTCAAGGTGTAGACACAACCCTCATGTTTGTTGAGATGGAATCTTGTGTTGTCCTCCTAGCATGGTTTTGTTTATCATGGCTCAAATCCACTAAGGACAATTTTACTTGTCCATAGAGTTGTGACATAGGAGTGGACCAATTTGTGAGTTACTATTGAATTGTAAATATAATGAACTTAAATAGAAATATTCCCTAAATGAAAATGTTTTTTGGTGTTCTATTTTGCCCATTGGTGGATTGTTAACATCCTTTGGTGACCTTGTCTTTTGTCCTATCCTCTTTTGAGCCATTAACATCTTCTCATGCCAAATGATTCTTGAAGGGCCTGAAGCCCATGTTCCTAGTCTGAATGCCTCTCTTTTTTGGTTAGAAAATTTAGAGAATGGTGTCAAGAGGCAATCCTTTGGTTTTAGATCCTAGTAAATTCTCTCTTTGTATCATTGGAGTTGGAAGGCACAATAAGCTATAGCAAATGAAGCAAATATGGGAGGTAGAATGGGAGCTTTTAGATAAATGTCACCGTAACAAGAAGTGTAGGATGTTAGGAGGTGAAGTCAATATCCAGATCTCCAATGTTCTTCAGCAGAGAGGTTCATGGTGGTGCAGTTTAGAGTGATCCTTCCCCACGCGCTGTTCATATGCGTGGGGTGTGTCGAGGGGGGTTGTCCTGCCTGAGGGTTTGGAGGTGGAGCCCCCAACCTAAAATTTTGGCCGTCCGTACAACCGTACTTTGGGAGAGGAAATGAACAGTTTTTGGAGTCTTCCTTTGTTTTTTTATAAAAGGGGAATGACCCCTTGCATGTAATAGTTTAGTGAATGTAAAAGTTTGCTGAAATCAATAAAATAACGAAGCTGCCATTGCCCTGTGGTTTTACTTGCACACTGCAGAGTTTCCACGTAAAAATCTGTGTTACTGTTTTTCTGTGTTATTGTTTTGCTTACACATAATATTTGTTTTCTAACAAAGAAGCAAAGATGGGAGGTAGAATGGGAGCTTTTAGATAAATGTCACCGTAACAAGAAGTGTAGGAGGGGTTCTCTTTTGTCTTGTCCTCTTGCTTTTATGTGCCATCCACATCCACTTGTATTTATTATATTTGCATCCTTGGTGTCCAAATCTTTTATGAGTAATTCATGTAATCTCCTTGTGGACGAGTAACTAATCAACTTATGTTAGTTACGTCTCTTTTGGGCAATGGCTTATGTTGATGGATTTTTTATATTGAGAGTCATGAATGGAGTATCCTAATGGTATTAGTCCCAAGCTGCATTTATTTTGGGTTGTAAATGGAATTTTAGTTTTGTTCCCAAGTCTCATTCATTCCCAAGGTGTTTTTAAGGCCCATTTGAGTGAAGGGTATTCTTAATCCTTTGATCTGCATAGGAATGAAATGTGTGCCCCACACCAAAGTCAAGATTGGATGATCTAGAAATGCTTCTAGATCAACCTCCAAAGAAGGCCAACTCCTTGACGAAGAGAAAAAGAAAAGGGATGAGAGAGAGAAGGGTTAGGGGGATTGATTGAAATGCTGCTGAAACTCAGCTACCAACATTATTTTCAGCTGCATGAACATAGGTCAATTCAATACAAGCAATGCCTAACAGACTATTCAATTGAAGCGATGAAGAAACTAAAGTAATCACAAATACTACAACACTCCCGGCACACTGGTGAAAAAAAGCCAAACAGTTTTAAGCCAAACAAAATTTACTTCAACTTCAACTGAAATAAGCCAAGCAAATTAAAACCTAACAGAATTTCCTCTAATCAAAGCACATCCGGAACCGCTGAAAGTATTACAGCATCCAACATTTCAAGCGCTCTGATAAAAGTAATCCAAACAGCTTCAGGCCTAACATAATTTACTCCAAGTGTCAATTGAAATAAGCCAAACAGCATGAAGCCTAACAGAATTCACTCGTATCACAGCGTAGATGAAAATGTTGAAAGTGTAAATATCCCAAGAGATATCAGTTCTTCATACTCCTTTTGGGGTAAGTCAAACAGCTTTGAATCGCAATTTGAGCAGCGTAAACATACAACCTACGATAGGCAAACACTGTAATATCCGATCCTTACAAATGAGGAGCAGTGCTCCTTATATAGCTTTCACTGAGCTAAATGAAACTACCTACTACATACAATCATTGGCCAAAATTGATTAGGCACAATCCTAGATTGAGCTAGCACCACTTGGCATATTCTTGTTTGACCCGAGGTGATTATGATCGCAGGATCCTCACCCATGCTTCATGGAGGTGGCTGTCATTTTCCAGTTCTGATAGATGCTACATTGTCTAACTACTTCTGATTGAGGTGCCAAGTGTCTTCCATGTTGAGATCCTCCAGTCTAGGGTGCTACTACTACATTTATTGCCTTTTGGGCTCCCTTCTTGCCTTTATTTCATTACGTCGGATATCATCTAACTTGCGAGCCTTGCATTGTGCAGGAGTTTTGAAGCTGTTGCTGACATCAGCAAGGAAAATGTCTTGGCACACTTGGTCCTAGCTTGACTTCCAGACTTATATAGGTGGAAGGTTGTTGATTGCTTCTCGCCTTTTTACTTTGAACTTGTCCAGAACTTTTGAAAGCTAAGCTAACATTATCGACAAGAAGGTTTGGCTTAGTATTAGGCGCTTTTTGCCTTGTGAGCCCCTCACTTTGCTGGAGATTTTGAAACACTTGCTTACGTCTGCATATAAAAATTTTGGCTTGCGTCTTTTGTAAGTCCAACATTAATCTGGTCCAACTACAAGCTTCCGGCTTGAAAGATTAAGTCCAACTTAAAAAATATTGAGTCCGGAATTGCTTACTTCAGCCCTCGAAATAAAATACTTGAAAGAATTATATCTCCAGACAAGTCCTTCAAGCTTGAATGTTTATTCTTCTCTTGGCCTGATGAATGCCCTTTGTTGCTGATCTGCTCCTTGCTTGTTCTTTGATGCTTTTGAAGTTGCCACAAATTTTGGGGTGACCTTCTTATGGTCCAGCAAGTTGAGACAAGCTTATTGACCTCTTGCATTGTCCCCCTTTTTTTCTTCCTCAATTGTTATTGGGTTTTGCTTCCCTAGGGTCTTGCTAGTGCTTCTTTGTGATTGCATCGGGGTATATGATATACTGCAAACCCAATTACCAAAAGAGGATGGCTTCATGTGCTAACCCACCCCTCTAATTGAGGGGTGTGCCCACAACCACCACTGAGCGGATAGAAGCCTTGCCAACAGTGAAACCCTTTTAGCTACCACCGAAAAGGATACTGCGTTCCTACCTATGGCGAGGTTTGGCTTAGCTACCACCAGAAAGGCTGTAAGTCATTGTCTTTCCGGTCCGGTGGGTCAACATAGCCTCGTGGCGCAAGGAGTTTCAAATTCGCTAGCAAATGTTTTCAAATACCTTCCCTTGTCAGCATCAGCTACTTGATATATTGATGGAGCTTTAGGTCCTCTCATTTTGCTTAGCTCTGGGCAACAGTTCAGCTCAGAACTCCCTTTCAGGCTGATTTGCTTGATGTAGTGAAATTTCACTACAGGTATCTAGTTCCTTGTGTTTCTACTGATTGGATTATAGAGTTGTGAATGGAGTTCTATTCCTTTCCTAGTCAATGGTTTTGGGGTAATGTTTGTCTTCTTTGTCAATGATTAGTTCCATTCTCCATGGTCTTGGCTATTGGCTTATGGTTCAGGCTCAAGAGATTCATCTCTTTCAAGTAATGATCCCCAACTTGAAGTAAGAGCTTAGTGGCTTGTTCTTGATCCCCTGACCATAGTAGCTTAATGGCTCTGAAGCTCTTCTAATGGGTTTTACTCATCCTCCTCTAGATCTTTTGGGAAGCTTATCTCATTCAGGTTGATAATTAGCCTACCCATTGACACAACTCACCTAGGTCAAGTCTTTAGTTGGAAAGTCATTCATTTCTCGTCTCGTTCAGGGAACTAGTTGATGAGTTTAATAGCTCATCTATTTGTTGATTACTCGTGCATATTCCTATGATGGAATTTCGTTCCACATTAATATCTCCTCTCTCTCTCTCTCTCTCTAGAGTTCAACTCATCCACATTTCTAGTTGGCCTATCTTGGGAATTTTTATCAGTAAATGGATTCGGTCATAACCTAAGTCCAGTCCATTTTAGGTCATTGATGTCTCTTCATCTCCCTTAAAGCTCTGAATGACAAAAAAATGTTATGATTATCTTCCAATATCTTCTCCTTCACTGGGAAAGGATTCCTATTGTATGGAAAGAATCTGTGTAATATAGAGGTGTCAATCTTCTTGCAATTAGTTTATCAAGAACTCTATAGTATCATTGCTTTTGGACGTTTCCTACCTTGGGAGTCTTTCCCAGGTCATTTGTTCAGCTATCTCTCCATCATTACCATTTTACAAGTACGATAGTAACTAAAACAAGAATTGGTTTCACTTAAACAATCATTGTTTTTAAAGCAACATCCTAGATTTCATTAATCTCAGCCTTAGTCCATCCTCACAAGCCAAGCATTTGATTTCAACCATAGTTACTAGGTTTGGCCGAACCTAGTTTAGTCTGGATCAAAACAGTTTGATTTGGTCCAGACCTTCTAATGTACAACTACCAAGCATATTTAGTTACAACCTTACTAGGTTTCTAACTTTAAATCCCTTTACTCTTTGAAAGACATGCTGCTGCAGGTAGAAATATCTCTATTACACTCAACCATCCTGACTGCTCTAATTAACAGTCAAAGATTGTTTCTGTTCTAAGTAGAAGACAGCAGTCTCACAGCCATAGCAAAATTTAGCTCTTGTTCGAAGTCTAGCAGAGGCAGAGATGATGTGAAACGTGGACTATTTCAGTGTTGAAGGATCTTCAACTGTTTGGAATTTACATTGTGATGGCATTGGGTTTTAAAATTAAAAGAATTCAATTTTGTTCTTTTAATTTTCATGAGTATATATATATATATATATATATATATATATATAGACACAGAGAGTTCTGACCTAACCAACCAAACCTTTTTGAAAAGACTCAACCTCCTTATTTCCTTTTTGGCTTTATTTGAAATGAACTGCAAAATTCAGTAGCTATGCTTTCAACATTAATGTTCTTCAACCTTGGTTGAGAACTATAGTCCGTTCATTCTCTTGTCATGTATACCCTTTGTTCATGTTCATCAGAATAACACATTGAGAATCAGGATGCCCTCCACATCAGCGTATAGAGGTAGTTGTCTTAAGAGTTTTGAACTCCAGTGTATCTATCTTTTCATTAATCTTTTACCAAGTTGTTTAATTCCTAGTCTCTTGTGTCCCTTGTTCGTGATTCCAGGGAATGGGCTACGTGAAATTTCCATCCACCATGCTTTTTTAATACTTGATGCAAAAATCTCCATTTGATACTTTTTATTTCTTCCTTTTTTTAAATCTTAGTTGCTAATCAAATGAAATGCTACTTCTGATCCCCATGTATTTATTTTCCCAATTCCTGCTTTGAAGACCACACACTTCTCAAAGGATGTCACAGTTGGTGGAGTGATAAATGATAGGATTGAAGAAGTGGGTTTGGCATGATCACATCTAAGGGATCTACAATATTGATAAATTGTATAATGCTATCAATGGTTTGTTCGCATATAACTTTGCAGTATCAGATTTAGTTAGTTACGATTTCTTCAAGAAATGATAGTAAAATTGGCGGTGTCTCATGTGTAACACTGTTGGCATTTCCTGTCACATTGACTTCCTCTGTATAATTTTTGCTGTCCTGTAATTTCTCCTTCCCTAAAGCTTTCTTCTTTGTACAAAATGTGTGTTCTCTTTCCTTCTTTCTTCATCAGAATTTGTCAGTTGTGCCCAAGGGCTGGTGTAGTTTTCTGTTCATTCAACCTGCAGGGTCCTTACCTTGTCAAGAGCGAAGGTAGTTTCGCGCTGTGTTTCCAGGCGCAGGTTTGTTTTGGGGCTGGAGTAGAGCGCAGGCCCGTTTCAGGCCAGAGAACAGCGAAGCCCACCTTCGAAGAGGAAAACGTAAATGCCCAAGTGTCTTTGCCCTGGCTGGAGAGCGCAAAGCCTTTTCGGGGCTAAAGTGGGAGCGCAACGCCCTTGTGCTGTTCTAAAATCTATTTTAGCGCAGGTGTGGGGCCCAATGCTGTTTCGCCCCTATGGCTGAGCGCAAAACAATTTCGGGCTAAGGAGGAGAGAAAAGGCCGTTGACTTTTCAAAGTGCAGCAACAGTTTTTCCAGAAAAAATGCTAAGTGTGGGTCAAGGCGTTTTCGCTCCAATACTCAAGCGCAAAGCAATTTCGGAGTTAGGGAGAGCGCAATGCCCTTTGACTTTTCCACAGGGTGTTTCACTCTGTTTTCCAGGCGCAAAGCATTTTCGGGCCCAAGTAGGAGCGCTTAACCTTTTGACTTTTCAACTCTAGCGCTGCTCCCAATGCAACAAAGCGTTTCGCTCCTCAATGCCAGCTTGGAGTTGGAGAAGGCGAAATCGCCTTTGACTTTTCAACGGCGCCGCCCATCAAACGAAAAAAAATGCTATGGAGGCAGCCGTTTCGCTCCAATCCTCGGGCGCAAAGCAGTTTTGGAGCAAGAGGCAGCACAAGCACCTTTGACTGTTCAAACCCCAGTGCGCCTCCCTAGGCTACAAGGTGTTTCGCTCCACTTTTAAGCGCAAGGCATTTTCGCTCCAACCTCCAAGTGCAAGCACATTTGACTTTTCAATGCCTGCGCTGCTCTCAAGTTGGCAACTCGTTTCGCTCTACTTTTTGGAGCGCAAGCCCATTTCGGGCTAGGAAACAGCGAAATGTAGGCAGCGCTTCCTGTTCAGTCTAGCTCTCCCTGCCTCAGCCAGAACTCCGCATAAGTGCTTCTCATCAGTGAAGTAAGGCGCATCCTTATCCATTCAAACACAGTCGGTCTGAGAAGCTTCCAGACTTGATGTTTCCAAATTTCTGAATCCGATCTCTCAATAAGGCGGTTCCAGCAAGCAAGGAAATGGTGCTAGCAAGCTAACCCCGTCAGCACATTGATGATTTGCAGCTGCATTTCAGCGAGTCATCCAATTTCAAGCCATGCCTCATTACTGTTTGATGAGTGCTCTTTTCTCAAATCTTATCTTTCCTGCCACCGCCATGTTTTGTGGGTGTGCATTTATGTTTTAAGCGGTAAAATTCTCTATAAAAGCCGACAAATTCAATGTAAATGGATGGACGTTTTGCTAGAAGCTTGATGTAACTTGAATTCTGCTATCAATACAGATAACGTTTGGCTCTAACTCTGGACTTCTTTTTATGTGTATGTCTTCTATCTTATACTTCTATTAAATTCACTGCTTTGTATGTGGGTTATAATTCTGTCTGGATTTGACTCCCGATAAAGGGTGAACGTTGGAGTAATTATGGAGATTACACATGTTAGATGCCTGATTTTAATTTTTGTTAGTTTTCTGTGTTGAGTGCTATTTGGTTCAACGTACAATTAAGTTATTGTGTTGCTTGTCCATCACCTCCGTTCTACTTGGCCTGAGGCCATATTTCCCATCCCTTTCAGTCATTTCGATTTCTTTCTTGTTTCTTAACCTCAATTCCCCCAAGTTAGAAAAGCAAGGGAACCAGCCCATCTCTGGAGATTGGCACGGGAGGCATTTCTTCCTGCCGGCCTTTCATTGTTGGCCGGGTCTAGGGCGCATGAATGAAACATTTCATACCTAAGGCGGATTCTTGACCAAAGGAAAAACAGATTTTTTTAACTATTATATCCTGATAGATATTGTTTTTATTCCATGATCTGCTTATTTTTACTAAATATGCTTTCTTTGCTTTGGATATTTAACAAATAGTATTTTCTTCATATCCATGCCCCAATGTATCTCCCTGAGATGGCCACTTTTCTCTCACGTGTTAGAGCAAGAAACATTATTTGAAAGCTTTTAAGCTAATCATCAGTTATGATCATCAAAGGATATTAGTGAACTTATGAAGGGAGATTTTGAGCTTGTTTCTTTAATCGTGTTTCTTTTTTGACTTTCAGCAGCTGGGATGACAGACACTTCCATTGCCTCTATAACCATGACAAGGTTCAAGTGAATCAGGTCTTCGTTTTACACATGGGCTGGGGTGATTCCTCTTACGACGAGACTTCACGGGGCTACTGTGTAGTCTTTCACTGGGTTAAACTTCCTAAAGTCCCTGCCCCAGGATGTTTATCTTGGCCAGGGTGATACCCCCTATCCATTTGAGTCACTATAAGGAAATTTATGTGTTTGATACTTGCTATTGGCAATATCAAGTGTCAAGTATATGACTTTCCTTGTTCTGAAGTAAGTGATTAGTTGTGCTGAACACGAGGTCGATAGGGTGACTCAGAAAGCCAGGCAGGTCTCTATCTTGAAACTGAGTTTTACTTTCAGAAAAAATCAGGAAAAAGATATATTGGTTAGGTGGATTTGTAATGATTATATGATCATGCATATCGGAGGCGGCTGTTGATGTTGATACATGTTTTAATCACAAGATTCAGTTAAGGCTAAATGAATAAATGAATAGTTCTCACTGTATATAACGACCATTTTTCTAACTATAGCTTCAATTTATTTATGTCTTTTAGTTATTTCAAGCATTTGCTTTTCCACAGCTAACTGTGAAAATTACCTTTCTTTCCTTGTGCATGGACTAACTGGAGATTGTTTATTTGAACCATGTGTGAGAGGATCTGGGATCTAACATGTCAGAGCAGTTGAATTTAAAAGTTTAAAACACTATATTTTTTGCTTTTGGCTGCTTCTATGAATTTTCTTTGTTATTTGGTAAAGCAATCTGTGAACAATGAAAATACTGTAGATTATATTGTCACATAGATTATTATGGAATGATATTTTGACAAGAACCACACATGAGATTGATTTTTTTAATTCACTCTTGCAGGCTGTTGTGTCCTGTGACATTGATGTTGATACAAAAGCGCAATCCATTCTTCGACAAGACTGTGATATTGGGGTAAGTTTATTTTATTTTATTTTTTTATTGCAGAAGTACATGGGCTACGGAAATTAGTTCAATGCGTGAACAATTTTCTTGGTTGCGTGTACCAAGAATGGTTGCTGCTTATTCTTTTCAACTTACCTGCAAATTTTGTGATAATATGAATAATGGCGTTTCTTTTTCTTTTATAGTCATGTTGCTGAACATGGGTCTGGAATCCAAATTCTCTGCAAAACTGTTGCAAAAAGGAACTGGGAAATATTCGATACATTCCTCCATTTTGCTAGCATTCTGCATGCATATAGGGTAACACATCTTTATATTCATCCAGTGTAAACACAAACAGAAATAACTACCTGGCTAGACTTGGATGAACTTTGAAATCATTGACTTAAAATGTGCAACTGTTTGGATGGGTCAGGAATAATTGGATTAAGCTAATTAGGTTTGGTTTTAGTTAAATTCTATAGAAATGTAGTATGTCACCTTTTATATTCATACTATTCAGCACAACCACCTTTAATTTCTTTAGTTTCTTGATTGATTTTCTTGTTGAGTATTAATATGTTCTGTATATATTTAATTTTTGGTTTTAGAGTTGTAAGAAGAAAATCATGCACTTTATGTCAACAAGTGGCTATGAAAATGCATCTAACCAAGATCTTTAACCATTTTAGTGTGAGATCTGCATAACGAGTTATTTAAATTGATGAGCAGTGCTGGAAAGTATAAGTTACATATAAGAGGCTATTTGTCATCTTAAATCTTGAGTGAGGTCAATGTAGACAATAGGTAGCTGTAAAATCTTTAGGGTCGAGCTGTAGAAATTGGATTTAATTTGAGTGCTCTCTTCAATATCAAGTTTGGTGTTTCTCACATGGTTAGTACTGTTTTTCACAAGATTTTTATCTCAAAGCTAATAACTGGCAAGGCAATTTTCATGATTGGATCATTTGAATGAACTTGTTCCCCTATTTATGGTTGTTTGTCATGTGTAGTAATCTCGTTATTCTATCCAATGATGTGTATTGGAGATTCCTTTTCATGGTTCTAGAAGGACAATAATCATTTGGGTGAAGAAGAGGTTCTGCCTTTTGTATAACTCTTTTAGGCAAACTATTGGCAAAGTATCTATGAAAATCATGATCAAACAAGAACAGACAACAGAGACTGCAACTTTCAATTTTTATTCTCCTTTTGTAAAACACTATATGGACCAAAAGACTTGATCCTTTAAGGCTTTGATACCTTCACAAGCAACATACGGAGCAGCGAATGATTTGGCATTCAAAGAGCCCAGAGTCCATTTTCAATGCCCATCTGCAAAGAAACCTGAGAAGAAGTAATGGAAGATTGTGATTTTCATAGTCAAATTTGTGAGTCCCCTGATCTATGATTGAAAAATTTCATGATTTTTCATTCTTCACAAAGTCTACTTACATTGTTTAACAAAGGTAGTCCAAAATTTCTTCATCAATTAGACAAAGCATTATTATTATTTTTTCCTCTTTAATTGTTATATGGGATTGAAACAGGCCAGGCCCTACCCCATATTCAATCATCACCATGTTACTATGGTATTTTTCTGAACCACATGGTGGTATTATATCACCTCACAAGATTTAAACAGGGTCTTCCCATTGGGAGCCCACATTTTTAACCACTTGAGCTAATGCCATTTGAGAAAAGCTTGGTTAATTATATGGGTTGAAATCACATTGGCCTCACCTGTATTGCCTATTTAAATTAGTGTGCAACTCTACCCTCTTCTGGATTTGAACCTTGGATCTCATCTTTGGAGTACCTAAGTCTTCACAGTTATGCCTAATGAAGTTGTAAGGCTAGAGAAAAGCATTATTAAGCAGTGAAGCTGACCAAATTTCCAGTTGGTGGATTACTTTTCTAATACAAATATCCAATCATTTCAGAATCCCTTTTGGAAAATAATCTTAGAAAAACTAAGAAATGCCTAAGGTAGTCTTGATGCAGATATTGAACAGCTTCCAACATTACAGCCAGATTTTCTGATATCTCATCAATGATACATTTATCCCATCAAGTAATCTACATAAAACATAATTGACATTTGCAAATTTATGTCTATTAATAATTTTATTTAATCATACATCATTCTCCCTTGCCATAAACCATCTGTATCTTATCATTGCACAAAGAATGTGTGGCTTTTGTAATTAGTGTGAAGGTTCGCTTTGAATTAACCACCTAATGACTGAAAGTCTTGCTAAGAAACTTACGATACATTTGAATAATACTAAATATTAGGGAGTATCTTAATACCTTGTTCATTTTAAGGCATACTATCCTCCTACTTGAGCTAAATGCCTGGAATCAACATATAAGTTCTACTGGAGGCTTTTATTACCAAACAGTAAAACTTTTGCTTTTAAAATAATATTACTTGCCAATGTGATATCATGCTTTTTTTTTTTTTTTTTAAAACAAGGCCCCTATACTTGTATTTGTATAAAGTGTTCATTGCATGTACGTTTGTTCCTTCCATCAGACAATAGGAAGTTTCTATTCATTCATTCCAACTGTATAGTTCATCCTGGAAAGTTAAAAGAAATTGTCCCTGATGTTCTAAAGAATATGGACGTTCTTATGGCACTAAGCTCTAAACTGGCAGTGGAATACCAATTTGGTTTAGTTCTTGCAGAATTAATTAAAATATTTTCAAGGATATATTGTGGAGGATTTAACATAATTTGTAATTTCTTGTAATTTAATAACCTTAAGTGTGATTCCTTGGATTGAAGCCTCAAATAGTCGAACATTTGACTCTTTTTGTTTGATAATAATTTATTTGAATAGGAAGAAATAAGGAATGATATTAACTGTTGCACTTATGTAGCTGGAGGGCAACAAACTTGAGACAAATTGTCTAAGGTCATAAAAATTGATCTCATATCACTGGCAGGTCAAGTCCTATTGGAATCTGCGTTTTCCTTGATCTCATACTACAGCTGCTTTAATTCTTACTTTGCTCTATTTGGCAAGAATGATGTTATGCATGCTAAAAAATGAATAAAGTGAGCTTGAGGCAGAGTGGATGCTTGATAATCAATAGTTGATTGTCAAGATAGGAACTTCTTCCCTCTTGATTTAATTCTGGGTTTCCTTCTCAAACTGCCTGATGCCTGGTAACATGCAACCTTTTTGCATATCGGAATTCGGAATCTAATATGTAAAGTTAAAATGTGATCACATTCAAGAAGGGAATGTTGTGCTTCATAAGAGGATGTTAGCGTTGATTTTATGTTTTTAATTCTGTTATAATAATTGGGCAATTTTGATTGGGATGAAGCAAAAGAGGGCTTTTGAATTTGCATGTTCATTATGAATTAGTAACTCATCTTCAAACATGAGCTTGAGACATTTTATAATGAAGTTATTTACTTCATTAAGAGTATCCAAGAGGGCAATATTGACAATGAGCATATATTAATAATATGGGTGCCTTGTTTGGATCTTAAAGAGTATTTATGATGTTTGGCTTTCTTTATCAATGTAAGCCAAAAATAGTGGTGATGCTATCTAACAAGAGTTGACTGAAAGGAGTTTAGCTTATGTTAAACTAGAGAGAAAATTGATCCAACTGTTGTGCATGCATTGAAGAGAGGTGTTAGTCATAAGCTTAATGGGCTTTTTTTTTTTTTGAGGGGGTGGGGAAGAGAGATGTTTTTCCAAAACATCTTAAAGTGAAGTGAAGGTATATATATATAATTGGGCTCAACATTGAAATACAAGTTGACCATGTCATAATAATATGTTGTAGAAATGCAATTGGCATAAATTGTTACCTTGCATATGATTTGGCTCAAAAATCGATATAAGTTGACCATCCCATTTTACAGCACCTAAATGTCCCTTAAGACACTTTCATTGGTCTTGATTCAAGTACAAATCATAGGAGCTGCAATTATGCTACAAGCTAGGGTTGGATTGGGCTTAATTGATATTTTTTAGGGGGGAGGGGAAGAGAGATGTTTTTCCAAAACATCTTAAAGTGAAGGTATAAAGCAAATGAAAAAGGATTAGTAATGACTAATATCTACTATTAACTAACTTGTAATGTGCATCCATTAAAAGTTAAAACAACCCATTTTGTTTACATGATAGACCTTAATACAATTGTTGTTTGATAAGCAATGAATACATAATAATTTATGATTTATATGTTTTTAAGTTTGTGAATAAAACAATACAGGGAGGATGAATTGACTCTAAGGAGTAAGGAGTTACATTATAACGTAAGAACAATTTGCATAATCATTTGCCTAAAGGCACTATTAGACGCCCTTAAATGAGGTGTTACTAATAATAATGGCAAATACAAACAAAGAGATAATAGTGAAGATAGTGCATTGACAAACTGACATGTGGCATAAAAATCTCACTAATTTTTATGGTATATTGATAATCCTTAGGTTCAATTTTTATTTTTGAGTGCGTTGATTGCTCTATAATGGGAAGGCCATTGGGCAATGCTGCCATAACTCGTAAATGCTCCTCTCTTTTCTTCTCAAGGGCAATATAGGGCACGTGCCTTGTTACGCGAAGAGTAGAATCCATGCTTTACAATTTGTCAATGGGTGGAGGACTATATGAGTGAAGATGAAATAAGGGAATTATAATTAAAGATCTCACATGGTCGACGTTGTCATTAGTGAACAGAGGTTGAAGAGCATTTTCTCCTTAGAATTTTGTCTATCTATGGCAAAAAGAGACATAATAGTATTGTGTCATCAGTAGGGTCATTGACTGATGCAGAAATCACCTTAATCATATCTGCAAGATTTGTGATTTCATAGGATTGAAAGTTTAAATTGTAGTGCTAGACGAGTGGTAGTGGATGCGATTTAGTATGGATGGAACTTTGTTGGAGCTTTCTAGTGAGGCTAGATGTCATGAGAAGAGCAAGGCACACTGAATTTGCTATATCCATTTGAATAAATTTTTCTTCATTAACAATTTGACCATACATCAATTAGATCGCTATAATGTTTTTGTCTAGATCAATATTGTGTGAAGTGATACGCTATTATCAAATTTTTGATTTTGCGATATAATAAGGTTGCTAAACACGAATTCAATGTTAAGATGTTAGGAATATTATATCTTACACTAATAACACAAAACAATGTTGCCAAAATGATATCTAAACTCAAAATAGTTTGTTTCATATTACAAATGCATAAGATGGATCACATGTGCAAACAAGCTAATAGTTCTCTTAAAAAGAAAAAAAAATCTAAAATATTTGGATTTTAAATTATATTATAAATTAGCGTGAAGGCTTGTGGAGATAGTTCGAATTTCTTAGGCCTCGTAGAACTCGAGGGCATTGTGTCGGTGGCGGCCTATGGGTCAAAGTTTTCTCTTGAGAGGGTGGAGGCCACAGTTCAAATCCTTTAGGCCTCGTAGAATCAGAGGGTAGAATCAGAGGGTAGAATCGGAGGGCATTGCATCGTGTCGGCGCCGTAGAATCAGAGGGTAGAATCGGAGGGCATTGCATCGTGTCGGCGCCACCGGCTATGTTAAAAAGTTTACTGACTCGAAGTTATAGTGACAGCAAGGAGCAGGATTCGAATCCACGATGAAAATTAACCAATTACCCATTCCTCTAGTATACACAAATAAATAAATATATATATAGAAATATAAATAATTTCAGAATAAATTACACCTATTAGTTTTGATCTGGTGCATTAGGTGTACTCACATACCCATAATAATGACACCAGCTCCATCTAGTCTCTTGATCACAGCATGTGCTCTGTGTTCCAGATCCTCCCTAATCAACTCCACCAGGTGTTGCACCTTTCCACACTTGACACGAAATAAGATAAAGGTATAAAGGTCCATTAAAAAATTGACACGAAATAAGATAAAGGTATAAAGGTCCATTAAAAAATTAGAATAAACGTCGTTCTTTAGAATATGCTATAGCCAAGTTTACGGGTTGAATTGAAAGTGTCTAACTGGAGATTAGTTTTGTAATAGATAATCTAATTTACCCTAAAACAAATTAAAGTTTTTGACAAGGATAAAATAAATAAGCTACATGATGAAATCCAAGTCATTTCGCCATTTCGTGGGATGTCAAGGTTTGCAAGACATTAGCACTTGTTTGAAATTGCCATGCAATTAGGAATAGTGGTTGAGGCACCTTTATAAACACACTATAGTAAAGGTGGTGAAAACATAATATAAGAAAGGAGGTGCTAAGTGCATTAGTTTTAAAAATGTGGAGAGAAGGTTTGTTTTTTCTCGCATAACTATTAAACAAAAATTAAGTGATTTCATTTACATATACATAAACAAATAGACGACAAACCATAGATTATATTGATTTTTATTTAATTAAAAAATAATATTTATTATAAATAATTAAGTTTAAATTTAATAATAATCAATATATTTAGAGTTGCTTTGTTCCGTGAAAGATATCGCAATGTTAAGTCTTTTGGTTTTTATTCAGGAAATTCAAGTTCAAACCTTGGTATAAGGGAATTGGAACCCCGTAAAAACTTATCTAAACTCAATTTAGATGCTATTTTAAAAAAACTAGAGTTGCATTTTTATTATTTATTAACATAATTTATCAAGAATAAGAAGATATATATAAATATATTCAAGAGTAGTTTATTATACATAAAACACATTTAAAAAAAGAAGTAAAACATACTTAAAAATAACTTATAAAAATATATTGATTGTTTGAGTGTACAACATACTTGCAAGAAAAGGTAAAGCACACTCAAACAATAATCCAAACTAAATACTAATTTATAAAAAAAAAAAAGCAATGGAAGATTCCAAAAAGCCTAAAGAAACAATGCTCTTGGTGGGATATGGTCTTACCGCACTATGCCTAGGTCATATGGAAGGAATGTAATAGAAGGATTTTTAGGGAAGAAAGGTTTGATGAGAATGTGTTAGTCAAAAGGATTAAGATCATGATTGACGAAAATGTAAGCCTTAAACTGTAGAAGGAGGATAAGAATGAAGTGGAGGAGGAGGAAGACTTGCAGGCTTGTAATGAAAATGAATTGCAACAATCATGATAGAAAAGGTGATGGAGCCCCTGTTCTCGATCTAGTCACCAAACCCAAAAGGAAAAACTTGGAGTCATAATGTGTGGAGTACAACTAGCAGGGAGAAAATTTATCCAAGGATTCGGAGGTGTCAATTAAAGCCGTTTTCATTAAAGCCACACAAGTTTCAAAAGGTGAAATTGTAAAGGGTAGCGGGCGACATGGAGTCGGAAAGAAAAATGGCTAAACTATCTAGGTTGCAGATTGTGTTTGATCGTTGGTCATTAAGAGTTGGAACAAGAACACTACAATTTTGTCGTTCTTTGATCATATTTTGTAAATTGACATTATAATATCTCACTCTATGTAAACAGGTTTTGGGACCCTGTATAAAAATACTTCTTTTTTACCATTATCAAAAAATATTAATTTATAAAATTATGATTAAATACTTATCAACTAAATATTTAAAAAATTATATCAACCAAAAATTCATACTTATTGGTTATCTCCCCTATTAACATCGAGTTTGGGCATGTGTGTGGGGGGCTGGCCTTCTTGCTTTCTAACTAGTTAATGTGATGATGCAAGTCTAGTGGCATATTTCATGATTGGAATTCCGTTCCATGTTAATACATGTCTGCCTTGTTAGTGTAGTGTGGGACTTGAGTGGTTTATAAACCCCAACACTTGTCGTACTCTTTGCCAATGGGGTAGCAAGCTTAAAGGTGCAAGTCCTTGGTCCCACTCTCTAGGATTCCTCACCTTTGTTAGCATCGAGTTTGGGCATGTGTGTGTGGGGGTTGGTCCTCTTGCTTTCTAATCGGTTAATGTGATGATGCAAGTTTAGTGGCATATTCCATGATTGGAATTTCATTCCACGTTAATACCTGTTAACATTGAGTTTGGGCATGTGTGTGGGGGGTTGGCCCTCTTGCTTTCTAATTGGTTAATGTGATGATGCAAGTATAGTGGCATATTTTATGATTGGAATTTCGTTCCACGTTAATACCTGTCTGTCTCCACATATTTTACATAATTTTTAGTCAATAATAAGTTGATAAATCAAATGACATGAGCTCATCAGGTTAAATTCCTCAACTTTGGAGGAAATCTAGGTTTGAATCTTGTCAAGTGATACATGTATAATTGCCAAGTTGTTGTAACACCACTATGTGGTTATGATGTAATATGGATGGAGCCTGTTCAATCCTATATAACCAATTAAAAAAATAAGTTGACTAATAAAATTATGGCGATTTTAATTTCTATATTAAAAGTACATATATTTTCATGAATGCTAGATTATTATATTATTAAAACATCTAAAATATTTTTATCTTTATATTAAAAGAAAATATATTCTTAAATTTTAGATTCTTATATTATTAAAACATTCACATGCATATTATTACATGTTTGAGATAGTTCTGTTTGTCATGTAAACGATGGTAAAATATATTTTTGAACAAGGAATTGTCCTGACTTTTGTTTTAGTGAAGCACCCCAATTCTAGTTTCAAAAAAGTTGGAAGGAAAGGCCAATGACACCTCCCAACCTTCGAATTGAGGCAGGTTCTTCACTCTCCCTACAAAAATACTACTATGTTAACCTCACTAATTGCATGGAAAGTTAGTGCTAGAAAGGTGTGCAACGTCAACTGAACACCCAATGCTAATTGAACTTGACGCGATACCAGTACCATTAGGGTAAGCAACACCAATTGAATTTACATGAGTAGCACATGCATCACCAACTAAATTTATATTGCCAACTAAATTTGCAGTGCTAAGTGAATATGCAACGATAGGCAAATATGTAGCGTAAGATGAACGAGTAGTGCCATTAGAATTTGTTGTGCTTGAGAAACATGTAGGGAAAAACAAATACAAAGTGATAGTGGATTATATATCACTGGCTGGATACACAACGATATTCAAACATGCAACACTAACAAAACATATAGAGCCACACACAATACAAGTAGAACAATCAATGCATACAACAAATGTGGATCAAGTAGAACATACAAAAGGAGGAACTATAGGAAAAGAAGGAAGAAGACCCTATTAGAGTTAGGAAAAGCATGATCTAGGATAATTGGTTACCCAACCCTTGATCTTGTCTAATGTGGATGTGTGCATATTTTGTTACTAGTTGTCTTACATGTAATACAAATTTATTTTCCTTTAAAAAAATGCATGAAAAGTAAAATACAAAAAATAAACATGCATAAAAGATTAAATGTAAAACATGGATTTTAACCATAGTGAGGGAGCACAAGTGATCAATGAAACATGGGAATTTGAATAACACCAATGTTTTTTCATTCATTAAGTATGAAATTGAAAAGTGAATGACAAGATGAGTAAAGGGTAATGTCTCAATCACTGTGCACTTAGCAAACTAGGAGGACGGTGTCATTGATGGAATGCATAAGGACTTGCTAATTTCTCAACAATCTCATGAGGCTAAAGCACATTGTGGGTTTTAAAGAGTACAACTATTAATTATCATGGCCAAAAGATGAATATAATGGAGCCTTAGGCTCCTATTTATTGTTGGATTTTACCCTTTGAGTTACTTGGGGTGAGAAACAATTACTCAATAAAAGTAAATATTTGGGGCCATATTTTTTTTTTATTAGGGTAAAAACAATATTTTAGCCCGAACCCTTTTACAACACAAATTCAACCCATCAATTACACAATTTCCAAGGGCAAATAGCTAGATATCCCCTGGATGCAAGACAAACAATATCCATCCTAGATACCAATTAGTTGCAGTCCTCCTTCGTGAACTTTTCTAAGTCCCCATGGACCACCCTAGGGGGATCCATATCGTATCCTCTTCTTTAATGACACCAAAGTTCACCAGCCAGTCTGCTGATTTGTTACCTTCTCTGTAGACATGAACAAAGTCAACTTCTTCAAAATGCTTTACAATCTCTCTAATATCTTGCACAATGTAATCAATTTGCCAATTAGCTTCTCCCTCATTTTTCAAAAGATTGATAATATTCAAGGATTATCCTTCAAAGATAAATTTTTTAGCACCTAGATCCTTGTCTAGCTTTGCACCCAATTATAAAGCATTAAATTCAGCTTTACGACTAGTAGTAATTCCCAAAAAATTGCAGGCTACCCCGACCAATATACCCTGATTGTCCCTCAAAATTGCTCCTGCTCCGGCCTTACTTGGGTTACCTTTGGGTGCCCCATCAAAATTTAACTTCAACCAGTCATCTTGAGGTGGTTACCATTTTACATTAGTTCTAACCTGAACATTTGCCTCTCCACCACTAATAGGTTCCAAATTCCATGCCTTAGCTATCATAGACCCTTCAATATTATTTGGCTTGATATGATATTTGATAGATTTAACATTCTCATCCAAAAAGTGGGTGATACTTCCAAAAATTCTCATTACAGACATTTTTTCCCCTCTAAAAATTCTCCTGTTCCTCTCTAACCAAACTCCCCACACAAAATAAAATGGAATCAAGTTCCAAATTACATTAAGACGAGGACTGAAAAAGGGGATCTCCCATTGTTGTAACCACATAACCATATTAGAATGCATCACCCAAGAGATGCCCATCCTATTGATGAGGAGCTAGAAAATATTTAGAGCATAGGGACATTCCAAGAAGATGTGTTCCACTGATTCTTCTGCCTTTTCACATAAATTGCATCTATTAGGAAACTGAAAACCTCTCTTCTTAAGATTATCCACTATAAGGATCTTATTCTGGACTACTTCCCAAAGAAAAATCTCTAGTTTAGGAATAGCTTTCTTACCCCAAATTCTATTCCAAGAGAAACCATTATCTACAATAGAATCCAAAAGATCATAGGTTGTCTTCACGCTGAATTCCCCATTCTTAGTTCTACTCCAAACCATGAAGTCTCTATACCTGGAAACCCCTAAGTAATAAGCCTTTAGTTTATCTTTAAGGAGGTTTACAGCCTCCAAATTCTCAGGGTCTGCCTCTAAATATTTTCAGCTCAACTGGTTATCCAATAAAGTCATGTAATCACAAACCTTTTTACCATATCTATCTTCTAGGTCCTCTTTCAGATTAGAGAAAATATCATTGTTGGCTAAAGGTTTGTCATCTAACCAAGCATCTTCCCAAAAACTTATAGAGGTCCCATCTCCAACATGTCATTTCACACACTTCCACAAGGCCTCCCTAGCCTCCACCAAGTGGTTCCATAAAGAAGAGCCACGAAAAGGGTCCTAAATTATGAGAAATATGGTATCCTCCTGGCTGTCAAAATATTTTTCTTTAAGAATCCTTGCCTAAAGAGTCTGACCATCCCTTAGAACTCTCCATCCCACCTTGGTTGCCATAGCACTATTAACTAGGTTGAGTCTCCTCAGACCAAGGCCACCATGTTTCTTTTGATGGCATATTTTTTCCCAAGCTACAAGATGAATCCTCCTCTTCTCTTCAGATCTTGACCATAAGAATTGTTTTTGAATTCCTTCTATGAATTGGGGTCATATTTAGCAAAATGATGCGCCACCAAATATTACATGCCTCTAATTATTCTTGTTAACATGCTTAAAAGGCTTCTAAAATGTGTTAGTGCACCACTACATACAAAAATTTTACTCTCAAAAGATTTGCATCAAGATCTATGTCTTTGTTTTTACCCCTCGGTTTGCTTACAAGCAATTCACTCCAATAAGCGAGTGAATCAATTGCTTTTGTAAGTGAATTGCTAGCCGATCTAGAGCAGTTCACTCCCTAGAGTCATTCAGGCCACTTTGCAAGCAAATTGCTTCCGAATCAATCAAGCCATTTTGAAAGCAAATCGACCCTGAACCAATTGGCACCTAGGTTGGACTTAGCAAAACTTTGGAAGGTTGTGGTTGCTTGATTTCTCTGTTTTGTGTCCTTATAAAATTGCATTTCTAAAGGTGGTGTCAAGGTGAAGGCACTACATTTATGGCGACTTCAGTGAAGGGGCAGGAAGTAAGCAAAATCCCCCAAATGTAGCGAATTAAAACAAACTCAAACAACAAATTATTAGTATGATAAATATATATTAAACAAATGTATATAGCATAAAATTTAATAAATATAAAAAATGGAAGGTAAAATAGAAATAAATCAAACCACATAAAAGACACCAATATTACATGGAAAACCTTGTAAAGGAAAAACCATGGCCAAAATCGTAACCCCACTTGTGTATTATCTTCAAAAAAATATACAACCCTTTTCCTCAAATGTGATTTGTGCAAATCACCAATATCTCAAGTAAACAATAGCGTCTCATAGTTTGCTCACACAATTGGCTCATTAGTTCCTTACAACACAAGGAGTTTAGCCCAAATATATAGTTTGGGCTATCCTCCTGTTGGAAAATAGTCGTGGAGAAAACCTCAACATGTGCCACCACACCTATGCCACATGCCACCATACTTACACCACATGCCTATATTTTCCCTACACATGCCACCATGCTCAAGTCTCATGCCATGTCACATTTGATCTTGAGTTAACTAGAGTTAGACTAGATATTGGAATTATTTTAATTAGTAATTGTAGGCATAATAATATTAAGGTGTAGGATAAATTAAATATAGGTTTATATTTATTTTATCCATATGCCTTAATATATATTAGTTTAACCTAGGTATATACATACATATTAATAAATATAAATTAAATATCTATCTATTTTATTTATATTAAAGCCTAGATACCTAATTTTATTATTCATCTTTATACTTAGGTGAATTTACAATATAATCCCAAAATTGGATTATTTGTTCCAATATTTAGGGGGTGCTAAGCTCGATTGGTGAGATATCCCATATCTTATTTTTATCCTTAGGCACAGAGTCTACAAAATTGGAATCCTCTCTACAAAATTTTAAAAAATTGGTTCCCATTCGATATTTTGTGGTATCAATCCCAATAATTTTTGCTACTCTCCATCACTTGGTAGTTGGATTGAGGCAAAGTCCTCTGCTTCCCCATCACTTGATAGCTCTTGCAACCTAGCGTATACAGGATCTAACTTCTTATATGATTCAACTGCATTCCCCTTGTTGGCATAATCTTTTTTCTCTTCAAATATGACATCAACAATGTCATCATCTAGGATCTTTATTTCTAGGTCAAAGATGTCAAGCATCCAAACAAAAACTAATCCCTAAATTTCTTTAGTCATTTCTTGTATCGAGATCTTCAGAAATGTTAGCGCTTTTACAAGCTTGCAAGTCTCTCTAAGCATTCAAGATCTTCTTTAGTTTTCTAACTAGATTTTTTTCGATCCATCCCAAGTTGCTATACCAATGACATCGACATAGAGGATGGAAGCTTAAGAATCTCCTAGTATATGATCCTACTAGATCATCGTTCTTTCCCTTGTTCAATGATTTCTTTTACTTTTACCAAGATCTTCTCTACATAAGCAACAAACCAAAAGCACTCACATTCTTCACCTCTGCTTTGATCTTGTTCCAAAGGGACCTAACCCATTGGATGTCATGTGCCTTCTTGGGGTTTACCATTGTCTCTGTTTGTCCCAAACTTTTCAACTTTGTATCTTCAGGTCCTTTGCTGTAGCGATTCCTAAAGTTTAGCTTCAACAAGTTGATATTTGAGGTCCTCAACCTGCTTCTTCAGTTGATCCTTTTCCAAAGCATCATGTTTCAAAACCTCATTCTCCTGCTAGAGTTGATCATTTGAGCCTATAATTATGCCAATTCTTTTTTATCTCTTTGTTTTTTTCTATATTGCTTCACCTTCAACCAATAGTTGACTAAATTTCACTGTTGTGCCAAGTGTGAATATAGATCCATTCGATTTAGGTCCAACTCGGACACCTTGGCAGTTAAGTTGCGGGTGTTGTTGCCACCTTGGAGGGTTGAATTTTGTCACCTCAACAATGTAAATCTTGTCCCCTTTCCTAGTCAACTATGATTGCATGAGGATTGATTCCTTAGAGCTTTTGTCCTCAAGTCGTTTATATTCCTTTCACTTATTTTCCTCGACGACAAGGACATAAAATGCCTATGTGATGTTTGTTTCCTTTGTCTCACATACTATTTTCTATGTAAAGGCCTAACTTGGCCCTATAGTCGTCATAGTTTTGAGGGGTGCTCTTGTAGACTCAACCTCTTGAGCTAGAGAGGTAGACATCGTTGCTTGCAGTAGGAGTTGTCTCACCTAAGATAGCAAAAGAGGTGAGCATATGAAAGTGGAAGGTTGAGCGAGTAAAGAAAATTATATGGTGATGGGATAAAATGGAATGGAAATAGAAAGAGTGGGATGTGACGCTAGCTATACCAGTGTGTCAGCTAGCAGTGACATAGCTGGGTAAAGACATGGATGAAGATGAGAAAGTGGTGTAAGGCACCAATGGTTGCGTGGTGGTTGATGAATATGACAATTGTTGTGGTCCTAGGTATGATAGAGACTATTGGAGGTGGAGTACCTCTAGGAGAATTGTTTGTTACATTAGTGGAGGGTGAGAGAAACATGTAGGGACAAACGATATCATAGAGTCATATACAAGTAGAACCATGATGTCCACACGTAGATAAGGGGGGCTGAGAAGCACGGGTTGCTCTGTGCGGCCCGAGTGGGGAGGGGGGAGCTGAGCCGTGGCTTGCGGGTTACGGGTCCGCGAGGTGGGGGGTGGTCGAGTCGCGACTTGCGATTGGCCTGAGGCTTGGGTTTTCTTTTTCTTTTTTAAATTAAATTAAATTTAAAAAGAATGTCTTTATATTTTTTTTTAGAAAACAAAAACATTAATTTGTTTAATTGAAATAAAATAAAAATAAAAAATCAATAGAAAACATTAAAATTATTTTTTTTAAAAGGAATGATTTTAGGACACTTGTAGTTCTCGTTTATGAAGATGTTGTCTGTATGGATTGGAAAACCCTGCGACCATATAAAGAGATAAAATTTTAGTATTCTAAAAATAAAAAGAAAGAAAGAAAAGGGAACAGGGGTAAGAACCGTGATCGTCAATTTGTATACATAAAGAAAGAAATACCATCGCACTAAAAATGAAGCATTGCATTATATTTCGTAAAATGACTTTTGTAATACAATAAGCCCCTTTGTAGGGTGCTTCACAATAGAAATGCTCAAAGGGGATGATCACCTTTTACAATAAAAAATGGTGTTTGATTCTTCTTCATGCTACAATCAATGTTGGAGGTGGGTTTGTCGTGACCACCATGTTGGATTTGTGAGCTCTCGAATCTAGAACCTGCACACATGCAAAGAGACAAAGGGTTTAGTAGCACCTATCACAATGAATATATTAAAATAACTAATGCAAATTAAAAATAAAATATGAATATTGCATACATGAGTCACAATTTGGGTAGCATAACATTAGCATCCCCTTCCTCCTTTTTCTTGGTGAAGTGATGGTGCCTTTATAGGCCTTTGAGGGTTTTGGAGGGAAGGATAGGTGGCAAGCCAGGGCTGCCAAGTGGTAAGGACTGGGCAGCCACCTATCATGGGCAGTTGTAGTGAGTCACCAAGAGTGTCCCACTTAACTGAGGAGATGTGGCAAGTGGGTAGGTGCAAGTGGACTGAGGTGTGAGGGATGTCCCATGTGAAGGGACAAGGGTGACATGAGTGTGTGAGATGTGGCAAGGTGAGGGGTAGTGGTGGCTAGGACACATGTCACATGGGAGACATGGTATGCTAGGGGGATTTTTCAAATTTATTAAAATCTGGAAAATAGAAATATTATGCAGGATTTATACACCTAAGCTTAGACTTAGGTATATAATTTTATGCAGGATTGTGATGTGCAATGTGGGTGAAATGTACATGAATTAATATGCCTAAGTTTATACCTAGGCATATATTTTATTATGCAAAATTATGTGGTGAAATGCAAATGCCTAGATTTTGGTGTCTACAGAAATAATTACACCTATTGATATAGGTAGTATAATGTATATGCTATTGCTTTCAATTGAAATTCATAAAGATGAAAATATAAAACAAAAGGAGTTGATTGAAAATCTAAAAAATAAAGTAGATATTGAGTGAATCATCTCTAAAATAGTGTTTCATTCTACATGCAATATTGACATTCCAAATTCATCTAATTCAAGAAATTATTATGATGCACTAAGTGAATGTTCAAAATTTATAGGTCAATATTAAGATTATAAGAAAGAAGCACATGATTTAAGGGTCAAAGACAAAGAAAAAGTCCCATAACTCTTATCCCCAAGTCCCGTAACTATCTAAAGACAATCCCTAAATATGTCAATTCAATCTTCCTAGATATTATCCCCAAGTCCTATAATTATCTTGTTAGGGTAAAATGAGGTAGTATATTGCATTATACTACATTAGTTAGATTATTACATCTACTTTGACTATTTACCATGTAGATATTTTTCTTCCTAAAATATCTACAGGTTAATTATACTACATTAATTGTGTAGAATCAATCAACGATTCTTAACCTTCAAACACAGCTTCATACATTACATATGAAATTAGGAGAAACAGTAGAGCTATTCCTCTGCAGAGTCGCAGAATTAAAAACAAAGCTGCAATCCTTAGGAGAAAAGTTGGAAGACCAAGTATTAAACTCAATCATTTTGAGAGCTCTTCCTGACTCCTACGGAATGTTGATCACCTCCTTACGGGTTTACGGTAGGACGGTAACTTTTGTCGAGTTGGTAAATATGCTTCAAACGGGAAGAGGCTACCCAACTCCGAGAGAGATGAGGCATCAAACAATGCCCTTTTTCACAATGACAAGGTGGTAAGAAAAAGTGGAATCAACAAAAGGGTTCTTCTTCTAGACAAGACAAGGGTAAAGCCAAAGAGGTTCCGAAGAAGAAACAACATTGTAAAATTTGTGACAACGACACTCATGAAACCAAACGATGTTGGTTTAAGAACAAACCGCCCAATGAACAAAGAAATAAGAAGGGCAAAGGCAAACCTAAGAACCAGAACAATCAACAACAAGGTCACATAGCAGCTGAAGATTCTAGTTCCGATTACGAACGAGCACACAAGGTGCTCATGACCCATATAGATTCTTCCCACAAGGATTCTTTGTGGTACATAGATTCAGGCGCTAGTAAACATATGACTGGCGATAAAACATGGTTTGCTACTTTTGAAGCTCGAGAAGGTAGACCGATCACCATTGCTGATGATCAGACCTATAGAGTTCAGGGCGAAGGCGGTGTTTCGATCTCCCTTCCAGATGGAGAATGTAATATTGAAAAAGTTCTTTATGTTCCAGGATTAAAAAATAATCTCTTGTCAGTTCCACAAATCCTGGACAATAACATGAATGTCAATTTTACTGTAGACAAAGACAAGAAACGTTGCTTCATCACCAAAAAGGGAAAACCGATAGCAACAGGTTCATACAAACATGGTTTGTTTGTCTTAGATGCACTTACCTCCACTCATCTGCACTTGCAGTGACCACAAAGGAGGCCACTTCTCTTTGGCATAAGAGATTTGGGCATTTGAGTTCAGGATATTTACTAGAGCTGAGTAAATATCAAATGGTGAAAGGACTTCCTCCCCTTTCGTCTATTTTGCCAGTGTGCTCTGATTGCTTGTCAGTCAAGCAACATAGAGTACCTTTTGAACCTAGCTCTTTTCGAGCTAAGGAACCTTTGGAGTTAGTACACACAGATTTGTGTGGTCCTATGTCTACAAGTTGTGGAGGAAAACGATATTTTCAATTGTTTGTTGACGATCATTCACGCAAAATGTGGGTCTTCTTCTTGCAGTTGAAGTCTGAAGCATTTTCCTATTTTCAGCATTTTAAATCTCTTGTTGAGAAGGAATCAGGATGCTTTATTAAGACCCTCCGTTCAGATCGAGGGGGAATACACTTCAAAAGAATTTTCCTCATTCTTACGGACACATGGGATAAAAAGACAGTTAACAACAGCCTACACTCCTCAATCCAATGGGGTTCTCTGAGAGAAGAAATCGGTCCATAATGGAAATGGTTCGATGTATGCTTAAGGGGGCCAACCTTGAGCAAACTTACTGGGCTGAAACTGTTCAAACTGCGGTATATCTTCTGAATAGGGCTCCCACAAGGGCACTTAAAGGTATGACTCCTCAGGGAATCATGGAGTGGTAGGAAACCCTCCATAACTCATCTAAGGGTATTTGGGTGTAAGGCATTTATGCATATACCTAAGGAGAAAAGAAAGAAATTAGATGAGAAATCTCTACCTTGTATATTTCTTGGTTATGATGAAATTTCAAAAGGCTATCGTTTGATAGACCCATATACCAAGAAAATATATATAAGTAGAGATGTGTTTGATGAAGCTTTCACATCCAACACTACATCAGTATACCTAGATGATGAGGAGGAACAACAACCTCCTCCTCCTTCTTCTTCTTCTTCACAACAGAAGAAACCACCCAAATGGTATACAAGCACAATGAAGGACTCTAAACTCACTTCCCCTCCAGATCTTACTCTCAATCGTCCAAAGACAAGAAGCATGTCACGAGAAAGACAAGGGTGAAGCATCCACTTGAGTTGATGATCTTTGTGCAGATTTTCAAGACCTTTACGTAGATAGAGAGTTACCAAGGGAAGATGAGATGGAGATAGATGAGGAGAGGGTTTACTTATCGGCATGTGATGAGAATGAACCTTCTACGATTGATGAAGCACTTAGTACGCCTCGGTGGAAGACAACTATGGATGCGAGAATATAACTCCCTCATTAAAAATAAAACATGGAAGCTAGTGAATTTGCCTAAAGATAAGAAACCTATTGGATGCAAATGGGTCTACAAAATCAAATATAAGGCAGATGGCACTATAGATAAGCATAAGGACCGACTTGTGGCAAAGGGCTATGCTCAAAAGGAAGGACTGGACTATGAGGAAACCTTTGCTCCTACAGCAAGGATGACCACCATTCGAGTTCTTTGTGCTATGGCAGCACAATTCGGATGGAAGTTACATCAGATGGATGTAAAAAGTGCCTTTCTTAATGGTGACTTAAAAGAGGAAGTATTCATGACTCAACCTCCTGGATTTGCGGAGGAAGGCCATGAGCAACATGTTTGCAAATTGGTAAAATCATTATACGGGCTAAAACAAGCCCCAAGAGCATGGTACATAAAGATGGATAGTCACCTATTGCAACACGGATTTAAGATAAGTCCATCAGACGCAAATCTCTATATCAAGAACACAGGTTCCGAGATAGTGATTCTTGTGTTATATGTAGATGATCGATCATCACTGGCAATTCGAGAGAATTTAATTAAAGCCGTGAAGGATGACTTGAAAAAGTCATTTGATATGATGAGACCTAGGACTTCTCCACTCTTGTCTTGGCCTTGAAATAGAATAGAAAAAGAATCATCTAAGGGTGACCCGAGAAAAAGTATGCTAAGACTTTAGTAGAAAAATATCGTATGAGTGATTGTAAACCCAAAGCAACACCGATGGAATCGGGGTTACGATTATCACGATATGAAGACTCACCACGAGTAGATGAAACACTTTACGAGACAAATGATTGGAAGCCTCATCTATCGACTAATACTAGACCGAGATATTACTTTTCCTTGTAAACTATCTTTCTCGGTTCATGCAAGAACCAAAGGTGTCCCATTGGAAAGCGACTAAAAGAGTCATACACTACATTCGGGGTAGTTCGGATTATGGTCTAGAGTATAAGAAGAATAACTCATTCTTCTTACAAAGTTACTACGACTACGACTATCTTTGGCTCCATAGATGACAAAAAATCAACTTCGAGGCTATGTTTTTCATCTTGGATCCGGTCTGTCTCATGGCATAGTAAAAAGCAACGGGTTGTTGCTTTATCTTCAACTGAGGCAGAATATCGCGTTGCACGTGGAGTGTGTGTGAAGCGATATGGCTAAGTCGCATCTTGGCTACCATGGGCCTACCAAAGAATCTTCCTATTCACATGTTTTGCGACAACTCAGGTGTTTTGAACTTGGTCAAGAATCCAGTACATCATGAACGAACTAAACATATTGATACAGATTGTCATTTTATTCGTGATGAAGTTCCTAAACACAGAATTCAGCTCCAACACATTCCCACCGACGAACAGGTTGCAGACATTTTTACAAAGGCACTTGGACGTGTCAAATTTCAACTATTTTGGAGTAAACTTTGTATATCAAAGTAATGTAATAAAGGGGGGATGTTAGGGTAAAATGAGGGAGTATATTGCATTATACTACATTAGTTAGATTATTACATCTACTTTGACTATTTACCATGTAGATATTTTTCTTCCTAAAATATCTACAGGTTAATTTATGTTTACCTTAGGTTAGAATATCCTATTCTAACTCTATCCTAACTTTACGCTATCCCCTATTCTAGGATACACGTTAGTTAGCGTTAGATTAGCAATATGATTCAAATACCTATTTTGTAATCTATATAAACCTAAAGCTATTCTAAAGCTAAGGTTAATGAGCATTAGATTATTTATTTGTTAATCTTACCTTCCGCCTAACATATCTCTCTTTCAGACTTTCAACCAATTAGTCTTTGTAATGACATTTATAAGATCATATCTAAAGTGATTGATAATAGATTGAAATAAATTCTTCCATTCATCATCGACCCATGCCGAGGAAGATCGATTCAGGGTAGGTGTTAGGACATAGGTAATTACTATGCAAGTTACTTAGGTTACTATGGTCAATTCAGGGTAGGTGTTAATACATAGGTAATTACTATGCAAGTTAGTTAGGTTACTATGGTCATTTCATTATTTTTACCGTCATTTGTGAGCATGTCGGCCGATATATTTTACCGACATATTTTTATTAATATCCTTAAGATCATATTAGTTGTTATCGCTTCTTAAGAGATAGTTGTTTAATGGATATCTTTAGCCATCTTGTATCTATGAATAAAGTTGTTTGTTACTATTCCTATATGGTATTAGAGCACATGATCCTCGACAATCGGGCTGATCTCGATTACTCACTTTTGTGGTGTAGGGGATCGACCACCAGCTCAGTCCGTGTGCCATGTGTTGGACTTGAGCAATGGAGTGGCAGAATTGTGACCCTTAACGACAGACCTAAGTGGACAGCGTACGATGCGACTGACGGACTACACGCATATCGAGGATCAAAATAGTGGATAAGCTGCTGACTGGACGGTGGACCTGCATGAATCCCGAGGATCGACCTGTAGCGTCATACTGCTTAACCTAGAAGGACCTAACAGATAGTGTCAATGGCACGACAACCTGGATGAACCGATTGGACGACGAACAAGGCCAAGTGGCGCAACAAGAGAAGGTCGAGGCAAAAGGAGTTGGTTGTCATCCATTTTATAAAGTGACTTTGTTTCTTTTTAAAAACCTCAATAATCTGGACATCTCCAATATGGGATATTTATTCCCAATAAAATTGTTTCTCTTCACTGTTTCTGATTGCGTTTACCGAAGGCGATTGCGCATACCTCTCATGGACGTTTTCTAGCACTAGATCCCTGGCGATTGAATTGCAGATGATATTGCCAGCTTGAGTTTTCATTTACAATTTAAATTGGGAGGATATTGCAGTGCATATTGTGCGAGTGGAGGAGCCACTCGACATAGAGGAGCCCAATGATAGCGTCGGACTGGAGGTGACGCAGTGGAGGAGCTCGCTGTGACAGGCAAAAAGCAGAAGGCATCGAATATCGCCTGCTAGTCGATCACAATTTGATAATGATTTGACAAACTGGATCGCAGGTGCTATCGAGCATAGAAGATTCCCAGGAATATGATGTATTTTCAAGCGTAGGCCACCCTAAGTGTTGTCTGTTTACGAACTGAGAAGTCACGGGAAGGAGCAAGTAAGACCTATTTTATGTCAGTAGCGCCACCCAGTAATAACGCCATCTGTTGAAGGAAGTGCAGCGATAAGGGAGGGAGCACCGTCCTGAGGAGAAAGCGCCACCCAGAGGAGATGCTGCACCACTCCCGTGCTCTTAGGAGAGGGTAAATAGGGATATTTTCCGACGTTGCTACCGGTGCTAAGTTCTTGGGAGGCCAAGGTCGAGGGTTCGAAACCCTCCGACACTCCAAGAGGTATACATTTTTTTATTTTTTTCAAAGTTAGATTATTTTGATTAATGATTTACTAATTATTTTTTGTTTAATTAAATATCATTTTTTAAATTTTTTTTCTTAAGTAAATTTACTTTTAAAAGGAAAAATTTATAATGATATTTAATTTCATTAAATAAATTAGTTTTTTCATTTTTCAACATATACTCAAAACTTGGAAACTTAAACACAAAAACCTCTTGTGGAAGAACTTATTTACATTTCAAACACAATTTGCAAATTGAAGACTTTGTGGGGGCATTTTTTTTATGCTAATTCATTGCAAAATTGTTGACATTGAATGTAAAAGGGGGGATGATGAGTATTTTTTCATATTGAGAAGACAAATTGGCATTTGTAAACAAAGGTGCATTTTCGGTGGAAACCAACACCTTTAGGAGTTCATTATTTTTTGTGGGCACTTTTTGATGTATGTTGCATTTTCATTTCCATATTGCACTACTTCATTAAGTAAAATCAAGCACTAATAAGTCCCCAAAATTTGAACCCATCCGTGCAATTTATTTTGCACTACAGTGTTCGGTATTTATGATACCTCTGGCCCGCACTTACAGGTAATGTTGTCGTGATCGGGCTACTGTATCTACTGCCTAACATAGCTGCAACAACGACGTCTGAGCTTGTTCTCTATCAATCATCGGGGAGATATAAGTTTACCATTTTGCTATTTTTTTACTCCATTCCACTACCCTAATCGTTCTTGTTTTTAGACGTAAATCTTGACGAATGTTCTAATATCCAAAGTGTTTAGGGGAAGTTACGCCCCACGCATGAGGATAGAAGACCTTCTATGGTAGGTGTCATCAACAAGACGATTCCCTTTCAGTACCGCCTATGTTCCACGTATCGTTCTGATCTCTAAATACCTATAGTCTCCCTCACGTAAGGGCGGGTATTTTTTGAAAGGATCGGTATAAAGGCCTGGCAAAGGTATATAGAAAGGGGGACCATTTGGTGAAATAAGGAACCCTCATTATGGTTGCTATCCACAAGTACCTGACAGATTCTCAGTTATTGAAAGGTTCCAATTACACACCATGGAAAACCAAGATGAAGGCTATTCTCCAAATGGAATATTTGTGGGATGTTGTTTCTGGCACAACAACAAGACCTTCACCAGCAGCTGGATCAACTCAAGCTACACCACCAACTACAGATCAAATTGCATTTGACAAGAAAGACAACAAGGCAAGAGTGCTCATCTTGCTTGCTATTTCAGATGAAGTTCAACCTCACATAGCTGACACAAAACATGGTAAAGAGGCATGGGATGCCCTTACAACCATTTATGAGGGTAAGAATGAATCCACCATTCTACACCTCCAATATCAACTTCACAGTTTGAGTATGAAGCATGGAGAGACAGTTGAACTATTTCTTTGCAGAGTGGCTGAGTTGAAATCAAAGTTGAATTCTTTGGGAGAGACTGTAGATGATAAGCTCCTTACTTCAGTAGTAATGAGAGCTTTACCTGATTCATTCAGAATGTTGATAACTTCTCTTCAAGTGTCACAGAGAAAAGTTACCTTTGTTGAGTTGGTAAATATGCTTCAGGAAGAAGAGGCTCACCAACTTCAAAGAGATGAAGCTTCTAATACAACCCTCTTTTCCAACAAGAAGGGCTCCAAGAAGAAGGGTAATTTTTAGAAGGGAGGATCCTCTTCCAAGGATAAGGGAAAACAACCACAACAACCTCAACAACAGAAGCGCTATTGCAAGATCTGTGATAAGAATACCCATGACACCAATCGGTGTTGGTATAAGAATAAGCCACAAAAGAATAAGGGACAAAACAAACCCCAGAACAAGAACAAGCAACCAAAAGTGAATGTTGTTGTAGAAGAATCTGACTCGGATTTTGAGTGGGCACACAAGGTGCTCATGACTACCACAACCTCCAAGCCAAAGGATCCTTTGTGGTATATTGATTCTGGTGCCAGTAAGCACATGATTGGCGATAAATCGTGGTTTGAGACATATGAAGCCAAGGAAGGAAAACCCGTCACCATTGTTGATGACAAAACCTACAAGGTTCAGGGTGAGGGTACAGTTTTAGTCAATCTTCCAGATGGCAAGTGTCAGATTGAAAGAGTCCTTTATGTTCCAAGATTGGCGAACAATTTGTTGTCAGTCCCACAAATCTTGGACAAGAAGATGGTTGTTGATTTTCATGTTGAGGATGGTCAGAAGCATTGCTTTATCACCAAGAGGGGTAAAAACATTGCAACTGCTTCATACAAGCATGGCTTGTTCGCATTGGATGCTATCTCCACCCCTCATGTTGCCATGACAGTTTCTACAAAGGAAGCCACCACACTTTGGCACAGGAGATACGGGCATCTCAGTTCTAGATATTTACTTGAATTAAGTAAATATGAGATGGTAAAGGGTCTTCCCTCCCTTTCCACTACATTTCCAGTTTGCTCTGACTGCTTGGCAGGGAAGCAGCACAGAGTACCTTTTGAAAAGAGTTCTACAAGAGCAAAGAAACCTCTAGAGTTAATTCACACCGATCTGTGTGGTCCTTTTACCCCAAACAGTTTTGGAGGCAAGAGGTATTTTTAGTTGTTTGTAGATGACTACTCACGAAAGATGTGGGTATTCTTTCTTCATCTAAAATTAGAAGCTTTCAATCACTTCCAACAATTCAAGAAATTTGTTGAGGAGTCAGGGACTTCAATCAGAACCCTCCGCTCAGATCGAGGGGGGAGTTCACCTCTAAAGAATTTTTTGCATATTTGACTGCACATGGGATCAAGAGACAACTCACTACTGCTTATACTCCTCAGCAAAATGGAGTTGCTGAATGGAGGAACCATTCCATCATGGAAATGGTTCGTTGTATGCTCACAAGAGCACATCTAGAGCAATATTTTTGGGTAGAAGCTGTCACCACAATAGTGTATCTATTGAATAGGGCACCCACCAAGGCCCTAAAAGGAATAACTCCACAGGAAGCATGGAGTGGTAGGAAACCCTCCATCTCTCATCTACACATTTTTGGATGTAAAGATTTTATGCACATACCCAAAGAGAAAAGGAAGAAGCTAGATGAGAAGACCTTGCAATGTGTTCTTCTTGGATATGATGAGCACTCAAAGGGTTATCGATTGATTGATCCCTTTACCAAGAAGATTCATACCAGTAGAGATGTTGTTTTTGATGAGGCTTTCACATCACAAAACACATCAGATATATACCTAGAATTTGTGGAATCTAAGGATGAGAAGTCTCCTTCTTCATCACAGAAGGGAGGATCTCCTTCCTCATCACAGAAAGGAGGATCTCCTTCTTCTCCACAGAAAAATATTCCTAAATGGTATAAAAGTACTATCAGAGACTCCAAGATTTCCACTCCACCAGATATGACTCTGAATAGACCTCGTACTCGCAGTATGGCTCATCAAGAGAAAGCTGCAACAAAGACTACTGAGGTTGATGAACTTTGTCAATATTTTGAGGAACTTTCTGTTGAACCAGAAGATATGGATGTGGACGATGAAAGAGTGTTTATGTCTTCACTTGATGAGCATGAACCAACAACAGTACAAGATGCCCTTGGTAAGCCACACTGGAAGGCTGCTATGGACACAGAATACAAGTCTCTGAAGAAGAATCAGACATGGAAGCTTGTTGATCTGCCACATGGAAAGAAGCCCATTGGCTGCAAATGGGTGTACAAAGTCAAGTACAAGGTAGATGGACAAATTGATAAGCATAAGGCCCGCCTTGTGGCAAAGGGCTATGCGCAAAAGGAGGGCATTGACTACGAGGAAACTTTTGCACCTACTACTCGGATGACAACCATTCGAGTTCTTTGTGCTATGGCAGCACAATTTGGGTGGAAAGTTCATCAGATGGATGTCAAGAGTGCTTTCCTGAATGGTGATCTTAAAGAGGAGGTCTATATGGCCCAACCTGAAGGATTTCAAGTGGAAGGCCAAGAACAGAAAGTCTATAAATTGGTCAAATCCTTATATGGTTTGAAACAAGCTCCCAGAGCTTGGTATAAAAATATGGATGATCACCTCATGCAACATGGATTTAAGAGGAGTCTGGTAGATGCAAACCTCTATTTCAGAAAACAAGGTTCTGAGATAGTGTTACTTGTACTGTATGTGGATGATCTGATCATTACAGGCAGCTCCAAATCTTTGATAGTTGTTGTCAAACAAGACTTGTGCACATATTTTGAGATGACAGATCTCGAGCTTCTCCACTACTGTCTTGGCCTGGAAGTGAACCAGAAGAAGCACCACATCAAGGTGTCTCAGCAAAAATATGCCAAGACATTGTTAGAAAAATATCGTATGACTGATTGTAAACCAATGGCAACTCCAATGGAGTCAGGACTTCAGTTATCACGGTATGATGATTCACCACAGATAGATGGTACTCTCTATCGACAACTGATCGAGAGTCTCATATATCTGACAAACACTAGGCCAGATATTGTGTTTGTTGTCAACTATCTTTCGAGGTTCATGCAGGAGCCTAAGACCACTCATTGGAAGGCAACAAAATGTGTTCTTCACTATGTCCATGGTACTATGGAATATGGCCTAGAATACAAGAAGAATGATCAATTCTTCTTGCAAGGATACACGGACTCCGACTATGTCGGATCATATGATGATCGCAAGTCAACTTCAGGATATATCTTTCATCTTGGATCTGGTCCTGTCTCTTGGCACAGCAAGAAGCAACAGGTGGTTGCTATCTCATCTACAGAGGCAGAGTATCGTGCCGCACGAGAAGCAGTGTGTGAAGCGATATGGTTACATCACATCTTGACAAGTATGGGTCATCCATCCAAATCTCCAATTCACTTGTTCTATGACAACCAAGGTGTTCTCAACCTAGTCAAGAATCCAGTGCATCATGAACGAACCAAGCACATTGATACACAATGTCACTTCATTCGAGACGAGGTTCCAAGGCACCGAATTCAGCTTCAATACATTCCCACCAGTGATCAAGTTGCGGATATCTTCACCAAAGCTCTTGCACGCATCAAGTTTGAGTTCTTTCGCAACTCACTTTGTATTGCAAAATAATGTAATAAGGGGGGATGTTAGTACATAGGTAATTACTATGCAGGTTACTTAGGTTACTATGGTCATTTCATTATTTTTGCCATCATTTGTGAGCATGTCGGTCGATATCTTTTGCCGACATATTTTTATTAATATCCTTAAGAGCATATTATTTGTTATCGCTTCTTAAGGGATATTTGTTTAATGGCTATCTTTAGCCATCTTGTAACCTATTTAATATTATGTTTGAATATATGAATAAAGTTGTTCATTACTATTCCTATAGTAGGCTTATCATAGATGGCATTATTACCATTCATGAGCTCATTCACTCTATCTTCAAAAGTAAGAGAGTTGGACTCTTTCTCAAACTAGACATGAACAAAGCCTTTGACAAGGTCTCTTGGGATTTCCTTTTTGTTGTCCTATCCAAATTTGGCTTCCATGATGATTGGATCACTCTCATAAAGGAATACCTCTCATATGCTTGGTTCTTTGTTCTTATTAATGGTTCAACTATTTGTTACTTCAAAAGCTATAGGGGCTTAAGGCAAGGAGATCCTTTGTCTCCTTTCCTCTTTATCATTTTGGTTGAGTCACTTGGCAGATCTATCAGAGTTGCTTGTTCCATGGGTGCTATCTTTGGCATCAAGGTCTCTTCTGGCCTCAACCCCATAACCCAACAGTAGTTTATCGATGACACCATCTTGGCTACCCTATCATCTATTTTAGAAGCCAAAATCATCAAGCTTATTCTGAACTACTATGAGAAAGCTGCTAGACAAAAAGTTAATTTTATGAAAAGCAAAATCTTCTTCATCAATACCCCTATTGACAAACAACTCAAAATTACAATAATCCTGGGGAGCACTATTTCCAATCTACCTTCCACATATCTAGGTCTTCCTCTATTTGAGGGTAGTCATGTCATTGAAAAGCTCATGAAAAAACTCACTGGATGGAAAGAAACCCTTCTTAGTCAAGCTGCTAAAGCCACTTTAGTCCAAGCATGTCTTCAGAGCATCCTAATTTTTTCATGTCCATTTTCAAGGCCCTAACCTCTGTTTGTCAAAAAATTAAATAAATCCAAAAGCAATTCCTTTGGTATGGAGATGAGAACTAATGAATATTTCCTTTAGTCACTTGGGATAAAGTTTGCACTAGGAAAGGTCAAGGAGGCTTAGGCTTTAGGAAGGCTAGCAAGATGAACGTAGCCCTGATTTCTAAATAGGGATGGAGAATTCTCACCAATGTAAAATCTGCTTGGATTGACATAATTAAAGGCAAGTACCTTTAGAGAAACTCTCTCCTAGATGAAGGCCCTCTCCCAAATGGATTTGTATTCTAGAACTCTTTTATTAAAACCAAACATATACTCAAAAAAGGTCCTAGATGACACCTTGGCAATGGAAGGCATATTCACTTCTAGGAGGACCCTTGGTTGAAGGACTAGCCTTTGATTGATGATCCCAATTTGATTGCTTTAAAGCCTCTCATGGATCATGTTTTTGGGAAATTTGTTAGCAATTTTATCACCCATGGGCCATCAAATAGCCTTGTCTAGAAGAACTTTCCTCCTAATGGTTTAAGTTTTGAGGAGGGTGCAACTGTTAAAGTTCTCTCCAATATACTCAAGACATGTGTCATCCTGAGTGGTCCCTCGCAGGATTCCCTCCTTTGGAGTGCCAATGAAAAATGATCATTTATAGTCAAATCTTCTTACTACATTCAAGATGATCCTATTTTTAGTTGGTTTATTGTAAGTCTCATTTGGCTCAATCATTTTATGCCTAAGATTTCATTATTTTTTTGGTTGGTTGTTTGGAACAAAGTCTTGACCATCAACAATTTGATTAGTATAGGCTTGTATATTCCCAATCGTTGCTATCTTTGCTAGTATGGGTGAGAGTCAGTCCTTCATCTATTCCTTGAATGTCCCTTCTCCTCTAGGATGTTGCTTTCTCTTTTCTCATCATTTTGTATCGATTGGGTCCAATCCAATTCTATTCTTAATCTGTGTGTGTAGTGGCTAAATATTTTCTTCCATTGATACCTCAAGTCTCTTTGGTCCTATTTTTTACCCTATTTTATTTGGTAAGTTTGGTTAGAAAGAAATAATAGAGCCTCAATGGTGCTTCTAGAGACCCCAAATATGTTTACTTAAGGGTTATGATGGTGACCGTTGAAAATGTGCTTGTGGTCCCTTCTATTGATGTCCCTCAACCTAGGTTAGAGTCCAGGATCGCTGCCTCTAATATTTATTGTCCCTCATAGCTTGGTTGTTCCTATTGTTGATAGATCCTGCATCAAGTGGTCTACTCCCCATGTGGGTTGGTATAAGTTCAACTTTGATAGAGCTACTAAAGGTAATCCATGCAAGGATGGTAGCATTGACATTGTCAGAGATGATTAAGCTAGGATTATCTTGGTGTTTGCTAAGAACATTGGTATTCAAACCAATAATATGGCCAAAGCCAAAGCTTTATACTAGGGATTATCCATTTTTTAAGGCCTCCATATTAACAACTTAATTAATGAAGGTGATTCCTTAAACATTATCAATAACCTTAATGGAATTTGGCCTCTAGCATGGGGTATCTCCAACTTGATAAAAGAGTCAAAAAGATTTGTTTGCAAGTATGATAATGTTATTCTTTAGCATGTTTATAGGGAGGAAAACAAGGCTACTAATGTCATGGTCAATATCGGTTTAGTTGAGGATTCTCTTTGGATTTGGTATGACAATTATCTGCACACTGTTTTTACTCATAAAAATAACAATGAATCATCACTGCTTTATTTTTGTCAACATGCCACATTGACTCTTAAGCTAGATTAGACCACGTAGACTAATTAGTCCTATTTATTTCCTCCACATTACTGGGCTTTGTCCTGCTCAACAAACTTGGAAATATGATATGTCTAACTCAAATTGTCTTTGCTTGATTTTCAACATGTGGTACACCACATCAGATTATGATTGCTTTGCTAGTTGGAATTCCCATGCCAGAGGTTCTATACAAAGTACCCTATTCCAAAATTATTTCCAAGAGTGTGAAGAAGCCAATCTCATCTTCTCTTTGAGTACTTATGCCATAAGTGTAAGATACATTTTCAAATTATGCATTGACATCATTGGTTGTGGTAGTCATGACATGGATTGGGCACTTGCATCTAGGCTCTCCAAACATGAGATGTTCCATCAATGGCCCTAGAATAGAGAAGCCTCCATAATAGGTGCCATTCAAATCTAGGGAGCCCCTATCTGTTTAGATTCCTGGATGGGTTTTAAATGCAGGTTATGGAATCATGAGTTCTATCAGAAATCAATCATTGTTGAGCCTCAGAGGTAGGTTGTTTAGATTTTTCTCTATTAGTCCGTTTGGATTGTATTCATTGTTGTTCTATAGTGGTGGAATATTTAGAACTAGAGGGCCAAGATGGTGTTGCTTAAGCTAGATACTCTACAAGTTAATGCTACCATGGGGGAGATTCTGAAGAACCATGGATTCCTGCCCTTTCTTCGTAAATTTGGTGGAAGTGATCTTGATTTATCCATTAAATTCACAAAGTCCTAGGATAAAAACTAGGTGATGCTTTGTGGGGTTACTTTCAAAGTAACATGTTGGCCGAGGTAATAGAGTTGGTCAACGATGGTGATCTCATTTACTGTGATAAACACTCCCTAGCGATGGAGCTTGGCCACTTCAGAGACAAAGCAAAAAATCTAGTTAAAAAGAAAGGTGGTATCATAAAAGAGGTCCTTCTAGTGCCTTGGAATAGGATCATGGTCTCTATTATGTAAATTTTCACCATTGACAAGCCCAATTCTCCTCTCAAGAGTTTCCACTTGGCATTTCTAAATCACCTACATGACATCAAGAGCATCAATGTCCCTAAGTACCTTTTTAGTATAATAGAGCTATCAGTTGGGAGCATCAGGGAGGGTTTTTCAACCCACCTAAAGCATCAAGGTCTCCACTTGATTATATACAAGCATGTATTACAAAAGGAGGCCCAAAGGGCCATCCTTTATATTGAGAGAAACCTTGCTGATATTCCTTCTGCCTTGGCCTCCAGTCAAGGGATCCAAAAGGATAATCTAAGTGACAATAAGATATAATAAGATGCTACTACTACTACCAAAGTGGGGAAAAAAGTTAATTTTGGGCTCCTTTGTCGATACCACGTCTTCCAGCGAAAAGTAATCCTACTAGAGGTAAGGCTTTCGGGGAAAAGTAAAAAAATCTCATTATTATCGATCAATATAAGGAGGCTCCTAGAGAGTCTCCTATGACTCATAAGAAGTTGAAGTCTGATAATGTCCCCAATTAGATGCTTTCCCTCAAGGATGGTCATTCCCCCTGTGGGACTTCAACCCGTTCTTAGTAGAGAGACAATCCTGATCCCCTAGCCAATCTGGATGACTTGCTAAATTTGGTCTCGACCCTCCTTCAAGTCATTAATGAGATCAACAACATCAAGAAGCAAATGAGTGTTACCACCCAAGTTTTGAATGATGATCAAACCACCAATGACGAAGAGTAGGATCCTCCTAAGGCTTCTAAGTAGCTAGGGATTCATTTATTGCCCTATTGTCACTGTGTTTGGTTTCCTTGCTTTTTTCCTGCATCCTGGAGAGATGGTATCCCATCTCTGCTTTGTTTTATTTGTTAGTCTCTCTTTTCTACCATTTTGATGAGGTCGTCCCTTTGGTGATTGTCTTCTTTTGGTTTTCCTTTTTGTAAAAGGTTTGGGGTCCCTTTCAAAACCCCTTTTCTATCAATAAAAAAAGACAAAAATTTCAATCTACTCATGAACAAAAATCAAGAACATATATATTAGAGATCAAAAAAGAAGCTCAAACAGTTTGTAAACTAGTTAAAGATGATACAAAATCTAAATATGAAGAAATCAAAGAAAAACTCAAGCAAGAAGATGACTATGAAAAATCTCAAGCAGAGGTTCAAAAATAATGCAAGGTCACATGAAGAGAGTTTATTGAAGACTGAAGATAAAAATTAAAGATAAAGACTAATATTGAAGACTAAAGTCTTCAATAACCAAATAATGTAATACAAGGGGGGTGTTGAGGAATATTACATTATTTGGTATATGTAAATGTATCCCATGGTATCTTTATGGTATAAATGTAAATATTTAATAGATTAGGGTTGAGTCTTTAGTTTAGATGAGTGATTTATATTTTCTCTTTCATGTAAGTGTCAATGTGTAGGAAATGCACAAGTGTCATGTAAGAGTGCAATATACATGAAATGCACAATTGTCATGTAAGTTAAAATACAAATGTGTAATGAGAGAAAGTGCACAAGTTTTATGTATGTAAGTGTGTGAATATATAAAGTAAGGATGTGCACAAGTATATTATACTAGAAGTGCATGTAGAAGTGTGCATGTCTTGTACATTCAAGTATGCATGTAAGAAGAGAGTGAAGAATGTAGTATACAAGTGGCAAGATGACAAGCCAAAGGTCATGGGAGTTTTCATATGGAGAGAACTAGTCAAGTATGTGAAGAGTCACATTATTATATCTATATTATGGAGACAAAGCTCCATACAATGTAACATGAGAAAATACAAACAAGGAGGTGTGAAATAAGCATTGATAAATCTTGTATACATATTTTGAGCAATTAATATTGTAAGTTTTCTTCATGCTTGTTCATGAATGATTTTGGCCATTTTACATTCATATTTGATATTATAAGTGAATGTTATTTCATTATTATATTGGCCTAGATATACATTTAATTGCTCACATATATTATTATACTCTTCAATATTAATATTTAGACCTTTAATATTGTATCTTCTTTATATTGGGACCTATGATATTTTGTGATAAAGGCTTAAAAGCCAACACCTACAACCTGTAATGACTCCAATCATAACACATTTTCTATTTGTGCTTTGTTGTATCCTTATAGGATATGTTTATGCTTTATCATGTACCTAGTTTCCCTTGAATCTATAATCCACTTATCTAAGGAAATGGATGTCCAATATATGAAATAAACTGCTACATACACTTGTGAGGTTTCTCCATAAAAATTATCCTCATCTTGTGCATAGAGGAGAGAAGCATCAACACCCATTTTTTGCTAATTCCTTAAGTTTCTTAGTCTGAATCTTACAAAATTTTACCTTGTGCATAGGCTTATTGAAAGAATTCTAGGGATTCTTCTCATTTAGTTTTGGATTCTTGTCATTCTAGACTTCAACAATAACTTCCTTTGGGTAATCCTAATTGAAAATAGAATTTCCTTTATGCATATTCCTTCTAGCCTAATGGTTCAAAAGTACTTAAATACCTCATCAAAATATAGTGTAGGAGAATCTAAAAATTACACATGAATCATCTCAAAAACAACTATCGCATATCTTTTTGACACCTTGTTGAAGATAATATTGAATAGTTCAGTGTTCTTTTCCTTCCCTCCTTGGGTAATTCTCTTATATTTTGGATGTCTTCTTGTAGTATCTTGAACTGAATTATATACTGATCAATAGTAACAAATGATTCCATGGACATGGTTGTAGGTTTATTCTCTAGTATACTAATTTTTTTGATTAAATTTGATCACACAACCCCTAAAATTTCTCAAGCAACACTTTATGATCTGTGGTGTTTGAAATATGGGTGTGATATACATTGTCAAAAGAGTAATGAAACAATATACCTCATCCTTCTTATCCCTATAGAGCTTCTTTAATTATTCAGAATTAGTATCATAAGGATTTTCATTCACCTATTTGAGAAAGCTCTTGCTTCAGAGTAGAGCTTCAATCTTGATCTTCTAGGTAGTATAGTTTGGGCTACTCAACAAGATCACATGGTGATCCATAAGTATCCTAAAAAACACAAAATTTTGCATACAGTTGACTAAAAAAATTGAAAAATCATGCAATTTAAAAATATATAGGCTCAACAATGCTTCCATATACAATAGATATGGCCCTTAAATTTTTTGCCCTAAAATCATAAAAATACCTCCAAAACCTTTGAAAAAATAATAAAAATTCATATGCAATGAATAAGGATGCCACCATGTGTTATTGTGTGAGTGGCTGAGGGTGTGCTAAGTATACACTAACTGTGTTGCATACCGATAAATCACATGGCACTTGTCATGATCTAATTTGTTATTTGCCAAGTTTGATGAGATGGAAAAATATGTTTGGCCAAACTTCTATTTATAAGTATCTAGTGGTGTACATCCTACCATGTCATCCATTATATGGTCTACTACATTAGCCCAATTACAAAGTATCACGTTAGTACCTACAATAGCCTCTACATCACCTACCACATGTTTCCTCAAGATTCATGCCATTTCATCAACTAAGTTAGTACCTATGCTAACCACCATCTATCATACCATGTTATTTATATGGTTTGCCATGTATTGTATCAATATTTATGCATTGGCTACTAAGTTGTATACACCATCATAAATCACTATATGTCACCTAAGGATTTGTAAACATGCCACCAAGTTACTTGTACAAACTACTATTTTATTTATATAGAGTGCCAAGTGTCACCTTGAGATTCATGAACAGGTTTTCATGTCACCTATATAGATTTCCATGTCAGTCATATGGAATACCACATCATTTGTACAACTCTACCATGTCATCACATGTATGTAAAGGGGTGACATCATCCATTACCATGTCATAATAGGGTGTCATGTCATCATAGGTAACCAAGTCAGTCATATTGACATCATTATTATGACAAAAGTTTTGGTATTAAGGGGAATCAAAATAGTGACATCCCATGCCTAAGGGCACTACAATTGCTTGGCTATCCATCTCCCCAAGCACTCCATTTGGTGGATAAAATTACAACAAGATTAAAATAAACAAAAACAAATGATACTACTTTTTTGCCCCTCCACTAATGCAAGCCTACATAATGTTGATGTAAGCACATGCTAGCGCACCTTGAGTTTTTCCTCCAATATAGGGATTATTATCAAAAATATTTCTTCCTCAGTATTATATTTTAAATTTTGGGGGAAAAGAGGTTTTTGGACACAAAATTAAGATACTTAGAGGTAAAATGAGCAAAAGTGTTGAACTATAACCCCCGTAAAACTTTCCAAAGAATATAATTATATTGACTATTCATTTGTATCAATCACGATTTGCTCCACACAACCATTTTATTGAACATAACCAATCATGATATCCTCTCACACCTATTTAGCATAAAAGTTGTACCATTTTTTAACTTTGTCAAGTATCTTGAAGGTGTTTGCTAAGCATGAAAGGTTTTCAATGGCTTCTTTGGTACCAAGGGTCTATCTAAAAAAATCACCCTCTTCTTTTCTTCTTTATGGAAGCCAAATAGTTTATCCTATCATATGTACTACTATTATACAAAAGAATTCAAAAGAGAAAAGGAAATGAATAGTTTAGAAATAAATAAAAGATAAATGAGATTTTTAAAAACTTTAAAAAACTTAATCCTAAATCTAGGGCATCCATCTGATAAAAAATTATTAAAAAATAAGACTGAGTTCTAATAAGACAACAATGAAACCTATCTATAAATATTTCTCCTAGAGCAAATCTACTAATCCTAGTGATATCCTCACGATCTAAGTCCACCAAGGTTTTTATCATAAAACCCTTCTTCTGATCCTATTATTAGCCTTCAACAAGAATTTCTTCTTACCTTCATATAATCATCATTAAGCAAGAACTTATTGGAATTCCAAGCCCACTTAGGGTTTTATCAAAAAACCCTTCTAATCTCGCTCTCAACCTCCAACAAAAATTTCTTTAGGAGCTTTCTTCAATCATAGCTAACCTTATGAGAAGATGAAGAAAAATAGTTATCGATAGAAGCAATCGAGTAATGGGGATTCACACCCACTTTGATACCATGTTATATTTCATAGCCATTTCCTTAAAGGAATGGAATCACACATTACCCAGGCATTGCTTGAAAAGTACATAGAATAAATAAAAAAGAGCATATAATATAAGGGGGGTGTTTGTGGACACCAAATAATCTCACTATATGGAAATGAAATTAGAATCCAACCAATGAGAAAAAAGATTGGTATGAAGGGGTGTTTATACTTAAATACAAATTACCTCTAGGTCAATGTTGTGAGACCAACCTTAAGAATGAAATATTACAAAAATTTATAAAATTATTTTTTCAAGGTTCACATGGACCCAAAGGTAAATATGATCAATACAAGTTCCAAATCTAATCATGGCCTCAAGAGAAGCTTAACCACCACATATTCCAACAGTCCATACTAGGCATATTTAAATATTCATAGGTAAATACATCCTTATATTTTCTAATTAGTTATGTAAAAATACCATATGTTCTTGGGATACATTAATACCAATATTCACAATGAATGGAAGCTCAATGGTACCTATGTCAACATCGATAATATATTTAACATTCATGGAATCGAGTTCTTCAAAATGATAAAGAGTAGGACTAAGGTTCTCAATATTAATATTAGTCTTAGATTGTCAAACATAATTTGACCACTGATGGAGGCCCCACTTAAGATCAATCCCTTTGAGAAAATATTTCTTATGATGATAGCAAGGGAGTTGTTCCTCTTTAGCATACAAAAATTCAAATACAACATCATTTTTAGGTAAGATAGGGACAAAAGGTACATTATCTAGTATCTATATGCTTTGATCACCATATTTCACCTTGCCTTTCTACCTAGAGAGGACTTTAGCAATTTTTTAAGGAGAATGAAAAAGAGTAATATGAGGACTAGGATAGGGATCTACTTGTTTATATTATTTTAATAAAAAAATCTATGACTATCCTAGCCTTGAATTCTAAAGAAACATCTATCTCAATTAGTGTTTAGGATCGATCAATATTTTATGTTACTTGTCTAACTAAACATCTAAATAAAACAATGTTTGTAGGTAGGACAAAGAATAAAATAAAATAGAAGAGATGTTTGGGTCAAATACTAAACTCTGTTAATTTGAAGATTTTGTGATCACCTCTTTAAGTGGCAATCATAGAGTATGATTAATAAATTAAAAATTAACTAATCAACTTGATGTAATAGAAATTCTTAAGAGCAGGTAGCTTTTAATATACATAGACTACACAAAAGTAATTCTGAAAAAATTAAGTAGTTCATACGTATCCACTATCACCATTTTAAGTGGTATTTTTGACATTTCAAAACACAGTTTTAAATGTTCTAAGCAAATAGTAACTTTTGGGAAAAACAATCATCAAGGATATGAATAATAAGAGAATCACATTCATATTTAATGGAACAACTAGTGATGTTATCCATTTAATAAATTTTCAAGGAAAATATTTTAGATTGAGTTAGGTGGTTTGTTAATTAGATAATTCTTATTCAAAATTAGCACATGGATGCTCTACTATAGAAATAACTAAAATGTATAAATTATTTTTCCTATCTACCATAGATCTATAGTGCAAACATTTATGATTTTATGATCATATAATAGGTATACACAATATCAATTTTTTTGCAAGAAACATCACATTTATTGATGTCTAAGTAGAAATCATCTTCACTAAAAATAGGAACTTCCATAGCACCTATTTTATAATGCTCCATACCAACATAAAAAATTAACTATTCAATAAGACACTATTGTTTAAATGTTATAAGAAATATTGATTTCATTCATTGTTACTATCACTCTGCTTGTTAATAATGACATCATTTTCACAATAAGTCACTTGCTTAATCTTATAAACTTCCTTATGAGACTTATGTAACTTATCCAAGCTTTGATAAAATAAAATTGGATGTTCTCTTTTCTTAGGCTATAACAAAGGTGGTAGTTTATCAAATATTTTATTGAAATTTGTATAATATAATCTTGTTTAGACCAAGGTCAAAAGTGTGATGAGGTGCATATGAGTACCATTTATATAGCCTATGGGCATGTGATTATATAAGCCTACGAGCATTCCTAATGTATGTATAAATCTTATTCCTATTAGTAAAATATTATTTCTATGGTAAAAATCTCCTTCTAGGATAAAATTTTTATTCCTATAAGTAAAATTTACCACTTAGCAAGTTTACGATGCCACTGCTTGTCTACGGTTTACCCAACGACATATTGTAACATGTCTTAAAACTAAATACCATGAATTTCACCCTCTCCTCTTTATGACCTATAGAAATAGGAATATAGATGCAACCTACAAGATCTTGAGGGTGCCTATTATAAAAATAATATCTATTTATTGTTGATAACACATGCTCATGGGGAATCCTAAGTCATTCTATTAAAGATTATTATTTTTTTATTATACTAGAGGAATCAGTAACTCGTTACAATTTTAAAATTTTCTCCGAAAAACTTCTTGTTATCGACAGTCCCCTACCCCGCTCCCTCCTTGGCTAGAACAGTTTCAATGGCATTGGATTTTTCAAGGAGAAGTGTTCAAATTTGTAGGGATCCCTTTTGCCTTTTATGGTTCCCCTGTTCAGTTATGGAACTATGTTATGCAGAAAGTTGAGAAAAAGCTTGAGTATTGGATTACTAAAAAGATGTCTCCCGGCGGGAAAATTCTAGATTTGTTCTAAGGTCCTTGCCTCTACTCATGTGTATTACTCTTCTTGTTGGGTCCCTTCACAAGCATGCTACCTTAAGCTTGAAATACTATTGAGGAATTTTTTGTGGGCAAACTCAACTGAGAAGAAAGGTTTTCACCGGGTTGCTTGGGATATGTGTTGTTTACCTAAAGCTTCAGGAGGAATGGGCATGGTTGATTGTAAAAGACAAGGCACGGCTCTCTATGCCAAATGGATCATACGAGCCCTTAAAGGCTTGAAGGCCTAGAAAATCCTCATCAGACATTGTATTTCTTCAGGGCTGCCTTTGAACAAACAAGCCTGGAGAGGAATTGACCTCCCTTCCCTAATTGTAATGCCAGTCTTTGTGAAAATCTCTGGTTCTTTTGTGATTAAAAGTATTTGGAAATCATGGCAGCAATTCACTCCTTGGCTTAAGTGGAAAGGGAATAGAGGCTATAAAGGACTGTCCATCAATTATTTAAACATCTGGTGGTCTTCGGTGATTAAAATTCAGGGAACTCCTCTTGCTCAGGTCCCGTGGATTCATGCCCAAAAGTTTTTTAAAAAAGGTATATCTACAGTTTCTGATTTTTATTCTCAAACCTCGAGGGATTGGATCCCTTGGCCACTTTTTAAACAACAATTTTAGTTGAGCACTGGTGACAAGCTCACTTATGACTCAGTAATTGACATTATCCCCTTTTCCATGTGGCACAAGTGTGGGTAGCACTCTCAGAGGCCATGGTGGAAATATTGGTCCTGGTTTTCGGATATACCATTATTGAATTACTCAGCTAAATTGGGTTACAAGTGGCTCTCCCCAATGTTGCCAATGGTCCCTAGAATTAATGATAAATGGGGAGATCCAGTGGCGGTTTCTGGTTGGAAGGCTCGATTTCAAATAGTTTGGTCTTCTTTTCTTGAGCCAAAACAATCATTTTTTGCTTGGAGCCTTCTCTTTCAAAGTTTACCCTTAGGAGACAGGACTCGGGAACTTGGGAGTTGCAAACCCTAAATGTGCATTCCGTAATGAGGATGAATCTTCTCCTCATATTTTCTAGTTTCGTACAAGAGCAAGGAGTTCCTGGGAATGGGGATGGTCTTTTTTTTCCCAATTCCAGGATGAATCCCTTACATGGCAGCAAGCTCTGTTAGGGGATAAGATTAAATTTGTTCTTCCCTTGTCCAAAGTGTGGCACATCTTTCAAATTAGTCTTCTTTTTCACATGTGGAAATCTAGAAACAAGATAGTTTTTCAGCATCAAAATCCTTCTGATGAATTTTCTCTAGCTGACAAAATAGAGGTGTTTCAAGATACATGGTTTCGGATTTGCAATCAACAGGCTAAACTTGACATTGAGCAGGTGCACATGAAGGAACTTTTGGATGACTGGAAAAATGCACCATGCTCAGTTAGCAGGGTTTCTCCAAACAACACACAGTAGACGTCCTGTTCCCGCTCAAGGTCTCATCAATTGCCATGTCTGGTGCATGCACAGGGATGTTGGGGACATGATAATTTTACCTACAATGATGGATGGAATGCACAACCAATTCAATCACCATCATGTTCTCCACCCAAAGGTGCCTGGGATGAGCTGGTGGAAGTTAATGGTGGCACACAAGATCGTGCCTGGAATGCAGGGGATATAAGTGCACATAATCGCCAACTTGGTAGATCTTGAGGACAGGGCTGGGGAGATTCAAATGTTCATGAGGATCAGGGACACACATATGGATTACCGCATACCTTGGCCATTCCATGGGACTCCAACGTAGACGTGCGGCCACAAACTTTCTGATTGCATGCAAGTTTCACTTCCTGTTTGATTGATGTTGCCTAGTTTGTAGTGAGCTCTGGTTTGTGGTTTCCCAACCCGTGGTTAGGGTTGGTTTGTTTCTTCCAGGGGTGTGATCATTGCCACCCGCCAATTTTTTCATGTTAAACTTTATTATTAATATAATTTAGCTTTTCATAAAAAAAAAAACTATTTAGTCAAGGTTAATGATCCACCATTCATGATTACTATGGTTCAAAAGGATGTGACTATTCATAGAACTTTGTTAGATAAATAATGTGGTACATGTATGATGTTATTATCGTTAATATAATCGGGTCTGAGGGCTTGGTTCAATGATCAAAACACTCTTGTAGGAGCGTGGAGACCAGGGTTCCAATCCCTCAAGCCCCATAGTACCGATGGACATGTCACGTCAGCATAGCCAGCTACGTAAAAGGTTTACCCGATGCAACTGGAGGTTATAGTGGCGATAAGGAGCGATATTCAAACCCACGAAGAGGCATAGAAAATTGTAACGAGTTACCGATTCCTCTAGTATAATAAAAAAATAATAATCTTTAATAGAATGATTTAGGATTCCCCATGAGCATGTGTTATCAACAATAAATAGATATTATTTTTATAGTAGGCACCCTCAAGATCTTGTAGGTTGCATCTATATTCCTATTTCTATAGGTCATAAAGAGGTGAGGGTGAAATTCATGGTCTTTAGTTTTAAGACATGTTACAATATGTCGTTGGGTAAACCGTAGACAAGCAGTGGCATTGTAAACTTGCTAAGTGGTAAATTTTACTTATAGGAATACAAAATTTATCCTAGAAGGAGATTTTTACCATAGAAATAATATTTTACTAATAGGAATAAGATTTATACATACATTAGGAATGCTCGTAAGCTTATATAATCACATGCCCATAGGCTATATAAATGGTACTCATATGCACCTCATCACACTTTTGACCTTGGTCTAAACAAGATTATATTATACAAATTTCAATAAAATATTTGATAAACTACCACCTTTGTTATAGCCTAAGAAAAGAGAACATCCAATTTTATTTTATCAAAGCTTGGATAAGTTACATAAGTCTCATAAGGAAGTTTATACGATTAAGCAAGTGACTTATTGTGGAAATGATGTCATTATTAACAAGCAGAGTGATAGTAACAATGAATGAAATAAATATTTCTTATAACATTTAAACAATAGTGTCTTATTGAATAGTTAATTTTTTATGTTGGTATGGAGCATTATAAAATAGGTGCTATGGAAGTTCCTATTTTTAGTGAAGATGATTTCTACTTAGACATCAATAAATGTGATGTTTCTTGCAAAAAAATTGATATTGTGTATACCTATTATATGATCATAAAATCATAAATGTTTGCACTATATATCTATGGTAGATAGGAAAAATAATGTATACATTTTAGTTATTTCTATAGTAGAGCATCCATGTGCTAATTTTGAATAAGAATTATCTAATTAACAAACCACCTAACTCAATCTAAAATATTTTCCTTGAAAATTTATTAAATGGATAACATCACTAGTTGTTCCATTAAATATGAATGTGATTCTCTTATTATTCATATCCTTGATGATTGTTTTTCCCAAAAGTTACTATTTGCTTAGAACATTTAAAACTGTGTTTTGAAATGTCAAAAATACCACTTAAAATGGTGATAGTGGATACGTATGAACTACTTAATTTTTTTAGAATTACTTTTGTGTAGTCTATGTATATTAAAAGCTACCTGCTCTTAAGAATTTCTATTACATCAAGTTGATTAGTTAATTTTTAATTTATTAATCATACTCTATGATTGCCACTTAAAGAGGTGATCACAAAATCTTCAAATTAACAGAGTTTAGTATTTGACCCAAACATCTCTTCTATTTTATTTTATTCTTTGTCCTACCTACAAACATTGTTTTATTTAGATGTTTAGTTAGACAAGTAACATAAAATATTGATCGATCCTAAAAACTAATTGAGATAGATGTTTCTTTAGAATTCAAGGCTAGGATAGTCATAGATTTTTTTATTAAAATAATATAAACAAGTAGATCCCTATCCTAGACCTCATATTACTCTTTTTCATTCTCCTTAAAAAATTGCTAAAGTCCTCTCTAGGTAGAAAGGCAAGGTGAAATATGGTGATCAAAGCATAGAGATACTAGATAATGTACCTTTTGTCCCTATCTTACCTAACAATGATGTTGTCTTTGAATTTTTGTATGCTAAAGAGGAACAACTCCCATGCTATCATCATAAGAAATATTTTCTCAAAGGGATTGATCTTAAGTGGGGCCTCCATCAGTGGTCAAATTATGTTTGACAATCTAAGACTAATATTAATATTGAGAACCTTAGTCCTACTCTTTATCATTTTGAAGAACTCGATTCCATGAATGTTAAATATATTATCGATGTTGACATAGGTACCATTGAGCTTCCATTCATTGTGAATATTGGTATTAATGTATCCCAAGAACATATGGTATTTTTACATAACTAATTAGAAAATATAAGGATGTATTTACCTATGAATATTTAAATATGCCTAGTATGGACTGTTGGAATATGTGGTGGTTAAGCTTCTCTTGAGGCCATGATTAGATTTGGAACTTGTATTGATCATATTTACCTTTGGGTCCACGTGAACCTTGTGGTTGAGATTAAGGGGCGATGTTGAGAGTAATCTCAACCCAGCGGCAAAATTTGATTTTTCCCACAGTGCACCACGTTGCACAACACTTAGTTTTTTCCAGCCCATGTTTGTTGTTTTATTTAATGTTTGTGCACATCATTATCTGTTTAGTGGATAAGATAGTTTTTTATTTAATGTTTGTACACATCCTTATCTGTTTAGTGGATAAGATTATTTTTATTTAATGTTCATGCTCATCCTTATCCCATGGAGGATAAGAGTGGTTAAAAACGGTGGCTGGGAAAAGATATAATTAAGTGTAATCTGTATGCATTATAGACAAGAGAGAAATGATAAGAGATGTGACTCTGTTTTTCAACAGAGAGTGTGGTTGTTTATTGTCTGTAATTTTTTGAAATAAAAAAATTAAAAAATTTCAGCTCTCCGTTGTGTGTACTGTTAATATTAGTCTCTGTGTGTTTATTTTCCTCTGACCTCTTGAATTTCTATCAGTGGTATCAGAGCGGTTTACGACTTAAACGCCAAGGAAGAAATGGCTCAAGCGAGCACGAGTTCAAGTCTGAATAACCCACAAATACCGAAGTTTGATGGGAAGAATTATGAATACTGGTCTATTCTGATGAAGACCTTGTTTCTGTCACAAGATGTATGGGAAGTTGTAGAGAATGGCTTCCCAGAGCCAGCAAATGCTGCAGCACAAAATGCATTGACGAATGCACAGAGGAATACATTGAAGGAGAATCGGTTAAAGGATGCCAAAGCACTGCACTTTATATTTCAAGGAGTTGATTTAAGTATTTTCCCAAGGATTCAGTCTTGCACAAGATCAAAGCAAGCCTGGGATACGTTGGAGACAGTATATCAAGGAATGGAGAAGATAAAGACTGCAAAGTTACAGTCAATGAGGAGAGACTTTGAGACTATGCAAATGAAGGAGTCAGAGACTGCAGACTCTTTCTTCACATCTGTTGTGGGTTTGGTGAATCAAATGAGGTCCCATGGAGAGGATATTCAAGACAGAAGGGTGGTTGAGAAGATTCTGAGGAGTCTACCATCAAGGTTCGACTCTTTGGTTGTTGCCATTGAAGAAACCAAGAATCTCGCACAATATTCCATTGATGAGTTGCAAGCGTCACTGATTTCACATGAGCATCGGTTGAGAAGGTCTGAAGGTAGTTCTTTGGAGAATGCCTTCAAGTCACAAGTGAATATTGGTCCTGGAAGAGGAAGAGGCAGAGGAAGGTATGGTTTCAGGGGCAGAGGAAGAAGCCCTGCAAGAGGTGGAACAACAAGCCAGCCAAGCTCGAGTGGAAGAGGCCAAAGCCAACAAGGTCAACAAAGCACAAGCCAACCAAGCCAGAACTGGAGGTAGAGCCAGAGCCAAGGTCAAGGCCAAAGGTATGATAAATCCCAAGTGGAATGTTATTACTGTAAGAAATTTGGTCATTATGCTAGTGAATGTAGAAAGAAGCAGTATGATCTTAGGAGGCAGAGAGCTAACTATACTGCTGAGAATGAGAATGAGGAAGTGTCGAATGATGGACTATTTTTAGCTTTTAACGTTGTAGTGGATAGTCAGAAGGATGTTTGGTATTTGGATTCTGGTTGTAGCAACCATATGACTGGCAATAGAGGTCTGTTTGTTAGTCTAGATGAAAATGTTAAGTCTGATGTAACCCTTGGTAATGATAACAAGGTTACTGTCAAGGGAAAAGGTAGAATAAATATATTGACAAAGAAAGGGGAAAAGACATTTATAAATGATGTGTATTATGTGCCTGGCTTGAAGCACAACCTGTTGAGTGTCGGTCAGTTGATAGGAAAAGGTTATTCTATCAGTTTTAAGGATAACAAATGCACCATACTAGATAAGACACCGAGAAAGATATTGGTAGCTAGGGTTGAGATGACAAACAATAGGATGTTTCCCTTGAGGATAGCTCATGACATGAGTACAAGGATGGCAGCAGTCACACAGACTGTATTACAAGCAGAGATTAAGGATAAGAATTGGTTGTGGCATTTGAGATTAGGCCACCTTAACTTTGATTCATTAAATTTGTTGCATAAGAAGAATATGGTATTGGGATTGCCACCTATTGAAAGGTCTGGCAAAGCATGTGAAGGATGCATAATGGGAAAACAACACAGAGATGCATTCCCTATTGGAGTGACAACAAGAGCTCAAGCTCCATTGGAGATAGTACATTCTGATCTGTGTGGTAAGATGCATACACCATCATTGCATGGTGTTGTTTATTTTTTGACTTTCATTGATGATTACACGAGGAAGACTTGGGTGTACCTATTGAAGCATAAGGATGAGGCATTCGAGTACTTCAAATAGTTTAAATATTTGGTGGAAAAACAAAGTGGTTATAGCATCAAGGTATTGAGAACCGACAGAGGAGGAGAGTATATGTCAAAGGAGTTTTAGAACTTCTATAAATATAATGGAATTCACCAGCAATATACAGCAAGGTACACACCCCAACAGAATGGAGTAGCTGAGAGGAAGAACAGAACCATCACAGAAATGGCAAGGAGTATGTTTAAGGCAAAGCTTTTGCCGAATGAGTATTGGGGAGCAGCAGTTAAATGTGTTGTATATATTCTGAATAGATGTCCAACCAAGAGTTTGGGCAATATAGTACCAGAGGAGGCATGGACTGGAAGGAAACATAGTGTTTCCCACATGAGAGTGTTTGGATGTGTAGCATATGCACATATCCCTGATGATTTGAGAAGGAAGCTGGACAACAAGTCAGAGAAATGCATATTTTTGGGTTACAGTGAAAGTTCCAAGGCATACCAGCTGTACAATCTTGTTACAAAGAAAATTGTAATTAGCAGAGATGTCAAGTTTGTCGAAGAGGAAGCATGGGATGGAAGCATAGAGAAGACTGTCAATGTTGTAGGAGCTGGTCTATTTGAAGATAAACAGGGGACAACAGTAAACACCCCTGCAATACAAAATCAGAATCAACAAGGACCATCAACATCGGCCGCAAGTAGTTCAAATGCACAACAAGCACCACCAACAGCTCCTAGTAGTCCAACATCAAGTGATTCATCAAATATGCCATTGGCAAGGTTGAGAAACCAGAATTTCAGGAGCTTGACTGATATTTACCAACAAGAGCAAGGTGAGCAAGATGAAGGCTCAAATTTATTGTTCGCATTGTATTCTCCAACTGAAGATCCAATTCATTTTGAAGAAGCCATCAAGGAGGAGAAGTGGATAGCTGCAATGGATGAGGAAATAGCAGCTATTGAGAAGAATGAGACATGGGAGCTTGTAGATCTCCCCCAAGGTAAATATGTCATTGGAGTCAAGTGGGTCTATAAGACCAAATGTAATGCAGAAGGAAAAGTGGAGAGGCATAAAGCAAGGTTGGTAGTGAAGGGCTATAAACAACAGTATGGCATTGACTATGAGGAAACATTTGCACCAGTTGCAAGGATGGAAACCATTAGAACTGTATTAGCCATAGCAGCCCAACACAAGTGGAAAGTCCATCAAATGGATGTCAAGTCGGCATTTCTTCATGGAGTGTTAAAGGAAGAGGTTTATGTTCAGCAACCACCTGGATATGAAGCCATAGGAGAAGAAAGGAAGGTGTATAGGCTGAAGAAGGCGCTTTATGGACTGAAGTAGGCACCAAGAGCCTGGTATAGCCGGATAGACTCATACTTTATGAGCTATGGGTTCAACAAATGTGATGGAGAGCCCACACTGTATATCAAAGAAAATAAAGGCAAGTTATTGATTGTTGTTTTATATGTGGATGATTTAATTTTCATGGGAAATGATGAGGCCATAGTAGCTGAGTTTAGAGAAGAAATGAAAAAGGAATTTGAAATGTCGGATTTAGGCCTTTTAAGGTATTTCCTAGGCATAGAAGTTCAGCAGTTGGATCATGGCATCTTTATATCTCAGTCAAAGTATGCAGCGGACATTCTCAAAAGGTTCAAGATGGAGAATTGCAAGCCAACTCCAACACCAGTTGCTATGGGAATCAAACTGAAGAAGGAGGATTGGAGCAAGGATGTTAATCCCACCATGTATAAGAGCATTGTTGGCAGCCTAATGTATTTGATAGCCACACGACCAGATATAATGTATGTTGTTAGTTTGATATCAAGGTTTATGGAGACCCCCAAGGTCACACACTTGCAAGCGGCCAAAAGGATACTGAGATATGTCCAAGGAACAAAGGAGTACGGTATATTATATAAGAAAACTGATGATTTTAGACTGGCCGGATACACTGATAGTGATTGGGCAGGTAGTGCGGATGACCGAAAGAGTACTTTCGGGTATGTATTTTATTTGGGTTCTGGAGTTGTATCATGGGCATCAAAGAAGCAGCCCATCATGTCATTGTCATCAGCAGAAGCAGAGTACATCGCAGCGACAGGGGCAGCCTATCAAGCCATATGGATGCGAAGAATGTTGAAAGACTTAGGGCATGAGCAACAAGAGGTGACAAAACTATTTTGTGACAATAGATCCGCCATTGCCCTCTCTAAGAATGCAGTATTCCACAAGAGGACGAAGCACATAGACACTCGCTACCATTTCATCAGAGAGTTGATCAATGTCGGGGAAATCATCTTGGAGCACTGTAGAACAACGGAGCAGTTTGCAGACATATTTACCAAGCCGTTGGGAACAAAGACCTTCACACAACAACGTGATAATCTTGGTGTCACTGATGGTGGAGGAAATATTGTGGTTGAGATTAAGGGGCAGTGTTGAGAGTAATCTCAACCCAGCGACAAAATTTGATTTTTGCCGTAGTGCACCACGTTGCACAACACTTAGTTTTTTCCAGCCCATGTTTGTTGTTTTATTTAATGTTTGTGCACATCATTATCTGTTTAGTGGATAAGATAGTTTTTTATTTAATGTTTGTACACATCCTTATCTGTTTAGTGGATAAGATTATTTTTATTTAATGTTCATGCTCATCCTTATCCCATGGAGGATAAGAGTGGTTAAAAACGGTGGCTGGGAAAAGATATAATTAAGTGTAATCTGTATGCATTATAGACAAGAGAGAAATGATAAGAGATGTGACTATGTTTTTCAAAAGAGAGTGTGGTTGTTTATTGTCTGTAATTTTTTGAAATAAAAAAATTAAAAAATTTCAGCTCTCCGTTGTGTGTACTGTTAATATTAGTCTCTGTGTGTTTATTTTCCTCTGACCTCTTGAATTTTGCACGCGGATGTCCACCTGTTAAAGGATAAAATGGACTAAATATCTATATAATGGGATCATCAGATGGTTTTGGTCATGTGATCATTCCAAAAGAGCTTATGCTAGTATTCTACGACAGAGAAAAAGCTTGAGAACTGGCTATTGTCATCATAACCAGGTCAGGGTTTTTGCTACAACTTGTATAGCGATAGGCTGTCCATTATATTGAATATTTGAGTAGAATATTCTATAAATTTTAATAAGTATTATGATATTTTAGAGAAGGATCTTGAAGTTTATATATATAAAAGTTTCTTTTGTGGTCAAGCTAGAGTATGATTGTGTACTAGGGTTGATAAGATTAAACTGTCATAGTAATAGACATGAAGAAGTTTATATATATATATATATAATTAATAGCAACCAATAGTTACATAATATTTTGAGAAAAGAATAAAAATAATTATGTGGAAGTGAGAAACGATGTTTGTTTAAAACGTCCGTGGTTTGCTTGAATTGCATTGGTTGTGAGGTTCTGAAATGAGCATATAGGTTAGATGCATAATGCATTTTATGGAGGCCATGTCTGACCCAACTAGCCCAATCTCCTAATCTTTCTGTCAGAGTATCAAGCTAATATTTTCTGTGAGCTACTGTGTTGGATGGAGCTTAAACAACGTTTGTAGATACTAGTTTATCCGAACTACGAATTTAGTTTCCTCTGTTGTCGTGGGTCATTCCAGTAATGAAGTATGAGTAAGATGAAAGTAGCAAGTCAGAGAGATGATTCAATCTATATCTAGTAGAATGATATTTTCTTTCTATATGGACATTAGAAGTTACAATTACCAGAAGATGTTCCTATTTATCGAGCGTTTCTAGTTTAATCTATTTAGATACATGCCACAACTAAACGGAAGTATAAAAATATGGTCTGTTGATAGAAATAGAAATACTTTAGGTTTTATTTTAGAAGGTTTGTTTAAGACGGTGTTCTTGGAAAACTTATGTTAAGTTCACTAGTTTACATGCAATTGAGACAACGTCTACATTTAAGTTGCTGGTAATAAAATAGGGAATAACACCTTTAGTTTTCCAGCCATTTATCCATGGCGTTACGATGCTGAGGAATAAATTTGATTTTATGACTGCTTCTTCCTCTAAAAATATGCAGTGCCGCGTCAGTTCCTATGTTTTTGCCTAGTTTTGCATTCTCAAATAAAACCTATTTTTATGGTTCATTAATCACCTTTGCTAACATCAAATTGACAAATTTGTGAATCCAAGAAAAATCAAGCTAACATCAAATTGACAAATTTGTGAATCCAAGAAAAATCAATGGTTCTAAAAATTGATTATCGGCACTGCGCTGAAGATCAATAATGCTTGGTTTACATTGAGCTAGAAAGGGAAACTTAAATTAGACTGAAAACTCCAAAGATTCATGCAATTCAATAAAGGTTGGCTAGTTTTCTTTATTTTAATATACTCTAAAGTGATATGACTATCAACCCACATTGTCCGCCATTATTCTTCTTCGGGACAACTTTTACTAAAATGATTTTTGTTCCCCCTAAAGTTATAGTGATTTAAGACCTCAGATACAATTGAATTTGTTTTATTTGCTGTCACCTTGGAAACTTAGTAAAAGTTGAATTATTGAGTGTCTTTGGCTTATATCTTTTATTAAATATTTTCTTGGATCTTTATATTTAGAAGCTTCCCTTTATTAGATTTAGTGGGAAAGATCTCATTTTATAATTTAAGGTTATAAAAAGTTAAATGGACAGTTGGATTTGGCAATGTGAGGTTACATTCAAATTTTATTTTAAAAGTCTTTGAATTTATATTTTTGAAAATATTTTGTATGAATACGCGCCTTTGAAAATATAACAACCTAATCGTTTGTCAGAAATTTATTTTTTGAATTACATTTTTAATATGGTATGGTTTCTAACATCCGCAGACTCTATGTGGATGTCCTCCGCCCTATTAAACAATTAAATAGATGTTGGTGCCATTAAAAACAAGGAATCTTAAAGATCTTAAAACCAATTGATCCTCTTACCTTATAAAATTTAGATGTTTTGGTTTTGTGTGATTCATCGTGCAATTTGGACATCGTTCCCAGCTAGGCAATAAATGTATTATCTTCATTATCATTTTAATATTTATTCATATAAAGGTTTTAAAAAGATAGCTTCTGAAAATCTAAACTTGTGAAGAAAACACTAAGTTGTCTGACGTCTTTGCCAAAGTTAGATTCATGTAGAACTTTCAAATGCTCATCACTTTTGCAAAGGCATCAATTTACGAAATTCTCGTTAACAACATTATTAAACTATTCTCATTTAATATAGATATGTGTGTGCATTAATTGAAGAACATAAATTAAAGGTTGTGCTTATTCAGTGAATTAAACTCCTTCAATCACGAAAGTAGTCAGATTATATCATGCATTGAATTAAGAGATTAACTTTTTAGATTTAAATAATAAAATATATACAAACATTTGCTTAGCTTTAATTCAAAAACTCTTATATCAAGGGTAAAGGCTGTAAGTAATGTTGTATATTCGTAGTATTAAATAATTAAACAAATAATTATATAATAGAGTAATTCTTAATAATCATTCTTAAAAATTTATTTTATAAGAATAAGTTAACTTTATAGAAAAAGACTGTATAGAAGAAAACTTACTTTCATTAAAATATTTATAATAATAATTTTTAGAGTGATGTGGTCTATCTGTAAGGATGCCACTTGCATTATCGGTGATATGACCCGGGTTCAATCCCCATGACCGATGATATAAAAAGTATTTCTAAAAAAATAATAATTTTTAAAGTATAGTGCTTAAAATAATTAAATAGTATTGTTTATTTTAAATTCTTGTATTCGATGTTTGGTATAAGCTGGAGATTACCAAGTTGATTAGATTGCAATATTTTAGCTATTCAATAAATATTAAGGTTGCTTAGGGCGGATATATATTGATTTGAAGTTTGATTATCGTTCGAATCCTATCAAAAAGCTGAAATAATCAGAGGTATTAAGTTGTTTTTGTCTTATATGCCTTGAAAACATAATTTAGAGTAGTCTAGTCATGTGTCAATTGTTTACTGATTTTCTTATTAGATTTTGGAGTATCTTATGCTTAGTTTTTGTACATGAATTTTTGTCTTAATAAATACTTATGATTTTGAAATGAAATGAAATGAAAGATTTTAATTAACCCAAATATGGTTTATGGGACCTCAAATATGGAAGTACAATTACTCAAATCATATCATATGATCTTTAATATCTTTGAGAAGGTTGTTCCTTCTCCTGCTGATTTGTGTTAGCAATTCTCCAACTTTTTTATTTTCTTGTCTTCAAATAAATCTGTAATAAACTCGTTCCCAAGTGTTTCTGTAATATGTTAAAGTATAGAGTTTTAACTTTAAAATTCGGCAATGTGTGTACGAAAATAATGGAGAATGAAGATATTATATTTATTTAAGAGACTTTTCTTTTATTTCAAGCCTTTTGTTTTCATTATAGTAATCCATCCTCATTAATTAATATTCTTCAAAAAAATAAGATAAAATTCATGTGGTTGGAATATAAAAGAATATTTTTTACTTAGAGGATAATTTTATAGAAACATACTATATATATATATATGAGAGATGTTCTCATGTTTTATTTTATATGAAAATCTGGTGAATTTATGTTTAAATAAATGATTTTAGAGGTACCTTAATATCATGAACTAGAAAACCTCCTTAGGATAAGAGATTAAAATACTTTATAGAAGGTGAAAGGTGGATATTGTTTCATCAAGTTGGTGAACCTCCATAAAAATTGATGATTCATAAAGTAGGATGAACATCCACCCAACATCGATAAATTGTGATTCGATGATAGTCATTTTTTAGCAAACTTGCATAGGACAAGTGGACAAGTAACGAAAGGAAGAATGGGAAACCATTTCTAGGCTATCATACGAGTAGCATCGTGAGGGATCCTACGTCCCACAATCATCGTTCAATTGAGGAATTGCTAGCAGCATACCGGTTCCAGAAGACGCTAGACATTGGAGCTAGAAGGTTCTACATTAGGATGGTATGGGACGTCTCATCGTTAGTTGTAACATGACTTGGGATACTTGGACCCGAGCTAGAGAATTGGTGGGTTGTCATGACCCTCTCTGATGGGCCTTAGAGCATAGAAATGATGGGTTGCTTAAAAGTAACTTGTACAAAGTTTTATTGCAAGAAAGCAATTATGCAATGTATAGAATCAACCCTAAGGACTATTATATAGGTATAATAGTAGAATAAATTAAGTATTATAAATAAAAGGTTTATTTATAATGTAGACTATTATACATAATTATAACAGGATAAAATAATATTATAAATAAAATGGTTTATTTATAATGCAGACTATTATACATAATTATAATAGGAGAAAGTTCATAGATAGTAGAGGTTAAGTTTCTGGCATTGTGAAGGTTGTTATAGGAAAATGTCAAAAAAGATGCTAAATTTTGGAGTAATTGTATTCATACAGAGATTTGAAAAGATGTAGAAAATAAAAATCAAGAATTTAGACTTTTTATGTAAAATGATGTAGGTTTCTAGCTATAGCATCTCAATTGAGATGAAAAGTGTATATATTTGTAAACTCTCAAGCTCTAAAGAAAAGAGATATAATTTGTCAGGGTGGAGGACCCAAGTACAACCCCTTATTATCAAGAAAAAAAATAATAATAAGAGAAAGTAATATTATAAACAAAATGGTTTATTTATAATGCAAACTATTATACATAATTATGATATGAGAAATTAATATTATAAATAATTTGATTTATTTATAATACAGACTATTATACATAATTATGATAGGAAAAAGTAATATTATAAATAAAATGGTTTATTTATAATGTAGACTATTATACATAATTATGATAGGAGAAAGTAATATTATAAACAAAATGGTTTATTTATAATGCAGACTATTATACATAATTATGATATATGATAGGAGAAAGTAATATTATAAATAAAATAATTTAGTTATAATGTAGACTATTATATATAATGATAGGAGAATATAATATTATAAATAAAAGGGTTTATTATAATATTATATTTTAAAAAGATGTTTTAAATACTTTTATTTAAAATAATTGCTCATTTCAAATCAACTTGGATTTGATATCATTTAAAAGTTTGAACTGATAAAATATAATATTTTAGATATTTTTTTATCCCTATCTCTGTCGTCTTGGTATTAAGGACGCACTGAGTGCATTGATTAAGTTATGACCTTCTTGACATGGGTGAGGGGGCCTTCAAAGCATTCAATTAAGGCAGGTGAGCATTAGAGGGGATAAAGAGGAAGGGAGAATGGAAAGAGAGGGCAACAATATTGGGGTTTGAAGGAAATGTGATACCTGAAGAACACCTACCAGGAGGAAAAGGCTGGACCTCCCGTGTTCGTTTTTCATATTATGCTAAATATTGTTGAGCTTTCTTATACTTTATCGTCCCTCTATATATCATGCTGGTTTGAAAAGTTTTAAAATGGGTTGTACATCTTATTGACATCTGCCGTTAAGAACTCCATTTAAAAACTTCATGTCATACCCTTTGGGATTGGTTGGGTCTTGAGAGGGCAACTAGTTGGTAAGATTTTTAAAAGCTCTTTTTTTAACTGGCTTGTAGGGGTATTGTTATACCAGTAGGAGGTCTGTTACGACCAGAGCTAACCTAATCGAAACCGAAGAGTTTTAAGCCCCTATTTGGCTAGATTTAGAGTGTGTTCAGCTCAATGGATTATGGATAGACCTGTATAGGGAGTTTGCAACTTGATGAGTTTGTGCTGCCTGATTCGGCTAGTGATATCTCATATTTACAGTAAGATGTTGAAATGCATGTTAAACACCTAGTTTGGGTAGTTCACTTTGAATAGTTCCTTTGTGTAGTTGCTGTGGTCGATTAGAGTGGATGCAGAAACTAGATTATGGTCTTAGACCAGCCTATGTGGTATTTCACTGTTGGGTTATACTAGTGTTATCCACCTGTCTGTCACCCATGGGCATCCTATGCTGCCGTTTTTAAACCCCTTGTTTGCGAATGTTAGAGCTAAGCGTAACTCTTAGATCGACTTGAGAGGGATGTCCCCACTAAAACTTGGAGTCACCCTATCGTCTGATGCAAAAAAAGTGACCTTCATCTCCCCCTGTGATTGATTAGTTTAAAAACTTTTAGAAACCCTTGAGGCGTAGTTCTAATTGGTCAGGCGAATATGTGTGGCAGTTCGAGGCGTCTGGCCATCTCGAGGTTGGGACACTTAGTGGTTGTCGGACTTGAAATACCTCCGTGCGGTACCGGGTGGTGCCTTCCCATTGGCTTACCTAGCTACCGACCATCGAAGAGTAGCTGGACTATCCTAGTCGGCTACTTGGTTGGGTAGGTTGGTATTCGAACCTGCATTCGATCGTGGCGTGTCTAGATGCATAAACCCCTCCTCTTTAATCTAACTTTTATTTAAGTTTAAAGGTTACTTTTATTTAAGTTAAAGATTAGAGTTTAAAGGATATTTACTTTTTATTTAATTAAAAAAAGAGTATTTACATTGTATTTAGAGGAAAGGACTATTTACTTTGTATTTAATTACAAAATATAATTTACATTGTATTTGGAGGAAAGGATTATTTACATTGTATTTAATTGGAAAAGATTATTTACATTGTATTTAGAGGAATTATTAGAAAATATTATTTACATTATATTTAGAGAAAATGTAGATTATGTTATAGTTGTTTAACATAGTTTATATGAAAGAGAAAATGTAGATTATGTTATAGTTGGTTAACATAGTTTATATGAAAGAGAAAATGTAGATTATGTTATAGTTGGTTAACATAGTTTATATGAAAGAGAAAATGTAGATTATGTTATAGTTGGTTAACATAGTTTATATGAAAGAGAAAATGTAGATTATGTTACAGTTGGTTAACATAGACTATATGATAGATGAACTGTGGATTATGTTAAAGTTGGTTAACATAGACTATATGATAGATGAACTGTGGATTATGTTAAAGTTGGTTAACATAGACTATATGATAGAGAAACTGTGTATTATGTTACAGTTGGGTAACATAGTTTATATGAAAGAGAAACTGTCGATTATGTTACAGTTGGGTAACATAGTTTATATGAAAGAGAAAGTGTGGACTATGTTATAGTTGGTTAACATAGTTTATATGAAAGAGAAAGTGTGGACTATGTTATAGTTGGTTAACATAGTTTATATGAAAGAGAAAGTGTGGACTATGTTATAGTTGGTTAACATAGTTTATATGAAAGAGAAAATGTGGATTATGTTATAGTTGGTTAACATAGTTTATATGAAAGATAAAATGTGGATTATGTTATAAAGGAGTATAACATAGTTGTAATTGCATAGATTTGGATTATGTTATAAAGGAAAATAACATAGTTGTAATTGCATAGATTTGGATTATGTTATAAAGGAACATAACATAGTTGCAATTGCATATATTTAGATTATGTTAAAGGAACATAACATAGTTGTAATTGCATGGATTTAAATTATGCTATAAAGGAACATAAAACAATTGTAATTACATAGATTTGGATCATGTTATAAAGGAACATAACATAGTTGCAATTGCATAGAATTAGATTATGTTAAAGGAACATCACATAGTTGCAATTGCATAGATTTAGATTATGTTATAAAGGAACATAACATAGTTGCAATTGCATAGATTTGAATTACGCTAAAGGAAAATAACATAGTTGTAATTGCATATATTTGGATTATGTTATAAAGGAGTATAACATAATTATAATTGCATAGATTTGGATTAAGTTATAAAGGAACATAACATAGTTTTATTGCAAAATTACTAACTATGCCAAGTATGTTAGTATAGTTGTAATGAAATGGAAAGTTGGTGATTATGCTAAGTATGTTAGTATAATAAGGAAAGTTATGGATTATTGAATTAGCTAAAAGCATGGGACTTTAGCTAGTTTGATAAATAGAATTGGAATTATTAGATTAGTTAAAGGTATGGGACTTTAGTTAGTTTGGTAAATGAAATATGGATTATTGAATTAGCTAAAGGTATGGGACTTTAGTTAGTTTGATAAATGGAATTGAATTTATCATATTAACTAAAGGTATGGGAATTTAGTTAATTGGTAAATAGAATTGAAATATGTGGATTAAAAGAGCAATTCATGGTAAAGTCGTGGGAACGATGAGTTCCTACGCATTGTATTGGAATATATTTGGGAGAAAGGGATTATAATATCCTTGTATTTGTAAAAGACCAAACTTATACAATAAAGAAAATAGTTGAGGCTGGGTGTTGGTAGTTTTGCCACACTAAATTTTGATTGTAAAAATTTGAAGAATATAAGATGACTATGTAGTTGTTTTGATTGTACTGTTTTGATGTAACATTTTTGTTTTCCTTCTTGATTGATTTTATTCAGTAAAGAAGTTTGATTTCGTCCTTGGAAATACACGATAAGTTTTACCAGTAAAAATTCATGAAAATCATGGGCAAAATGTAAAAGGGAGAAGTATATGGCAAGGAATGTCTCAGGATGGAAGAGTTGATGAAAAATAGACCAAGGCTTTGGCAATTTTTATTTAAGGGAAAAGCACCAATAAAATAAAAGGTAAGACGTTTTCGCCCCAGGAGGCAAAAATCATTTTTGCCCTTCTTTTGGGGCAAAAATGCCATGATAAGAAGATTTTGTCCAAGTGAGCAGAAGACAAAATTTTTCAAAGTGGAAAAGGGTAAAAATAATGGATGGAAATCGGTCAAAGTCAAAGGTATCCCTAGGGGAAGGCGAAAATCATTTTCACCCTTCTTTAGGGTGAATTTCCAATTGAAGACGTTCTGGGACGAAAATCAAGTGAAATGCATGGTTGGTGAAGTCAAAGTCAAAGTCACCCATGGAAAGGGGTAAAAATCAATTTTGCCCCTCCTGAGGGCGAAATCCAAGTTAAGAATATTTTTTGGAGTGCAAACGATGAAGTGACGTCATCTGGGCAAAGATTACTCCAGTCAAAGTCAAAGAAAAATTAAAGAAAGTGCCTTTCCATGTGAATATGTCCCATTTTGAGGAGAATGTTGATTTCGCCCAGTTTGGAGCGAAAGTCTCGAAAACATCTCTACCTACTGGTCAAAGTCAAAGTCACCCCAGGTAGGGGGTGAAAATGATTTTCACCCCTTTGGAAGGCGAAATCAATTATTTTCTCCTAGTTTTCAGTAGAAGACGTCTCCATCCCATTTTCGGGCAGAATTCCCTATTTTTCAGGTGAAATTACTCAAGAGGAGTATGAAAGCATATGACCTAGGCAAAATCAATTTTTACCCCTTCCTTTCTACAATGTTTTCTTTCAAGGCGTCATTGTTGCTGATATATTTCAAAAAAGATCGAAGACTTATGAAATTTAATTCTAGGAGCAATAAAATTGATATTTCCAAAGATCACTACTGAAGGGATATCGAGGTTAAATGCTACGTCCTGAATTATGGTGCGATCCCATTCATTTTCAAGGTGCCCTCCATTGATCTCACTCATTTTCAAGACAAAGTTAATGTTCATTGGGTTTCCAATGACGAGGATAAGATTATGAGGCGTAAAGTGATGAAATGGTATTCAAAATTTAAATCTGAGCTCCTGGTTGTCATGTGATGTTGCCGAGTTTTGATGCACCAATGCCTAGAATATTTTTCTATCATCCATATTTGCTGCTTTTCTAGGTGCACTCCATGAAAATCGGATTGTCGCTTCTTGAAGAATGTTTTGATTTGAACATTGTCATTACCAAGGAGAAAATCACTCTTGCTGGTCTTTGACTGGCTAGCATTTTGTTTTTATTTGCATTTAATTTCAGAGGTGAAATCCTTTATAAATACTAAGCATTTAAATGTAATTACAGGGGGATAGACACTACCAAAAAACACTTTGAGTTCTCTGCATCAATAGAAAGATATTTGGCTCTAGTTCCTGGAGTAGTGTTGTATGCAATTATTTTTTGCCTTTCATTTCTGTTAAGTTCATGATCTTTGTTAGGTAAATTTAAATTCTACATTTATGAATTTAATTCCTGGTAGAGAACTTAATGCTGAAATGTTCATTGGAAATTATACCTACAATCTATGAATAGTTCCTATGCTTACCTTTCTGTTACATGCTGATTAAAATTTGATTTGGATTTTAGCTGCTAGTTTATCCCCACCTTTCATCTCTGGATCATAGCCATATTTCCCATTTATTTATGTCATTTCCCATATCTTTCTTGTTACCCTAAGTTTTAAACTGAGTTAGATTAGTAAGGGAACCAACCCTCTCTGGATATTTGTCCGAAGGACATCTCTCTCCTTTTGCCTTTCAATGTTGGTCGGGTCTAGGGCTCACATGTATTATGTACTTAGGCAGATTCGTGACCAATAGTTTTTGGTACACCCAGTGGGATAAATCATCTTCGTAGTTTAAGGGAGCTTGAGTTGGTGAATCTCTGGATTGCTTTTATTTGGAAAAATCACCACAAATGCCAATAGTTTCGACACATATTGAATAGTATTGAGGTTTGATGTTCACATTTGTACCATATAATTAGAACATCTAGCGACTCAGTTTTATCCAAAATCCTTCGAACGTGAAGTGAGTGAAAGTTTTCTTCATGATCATAAGATCGAAGACCAAAAATTTAGAATATCCCATTGAGTTTTATGAATTTGACACTCAAGTGTTAGGAGAACATCCTAGGTTAGTCACTCTGGCTGTCCCATCAAGTGTAACATATTCACAGTTAGCTGGTGTGTTGTCTGTTCCCTTGAGCCCTGCTAGCACAACCACTAGTTTTTTACCTCCCCAAGCAAAAATTCCAGTCCAAATGGCTCAAAATCTGCCACCACAACCACCAAGAAAGTTCCCAACATGGAACTAATTCGAACCTATGAATATGTAAGCTTAGGACCCGATTTCGCAAGTAGCAATGAAGGCTTTGCCTACTTATGATGGTATGGGGAAGAAGACTTATGAGCATGTTCAAGACGTGGCTCTCCATAGCAGCACAAACGAGGATATAATGGTAAGATTGCTCGTGCTCTCTCTTAGAGGTAAGTTGCTTTACTGGTACTAATCGTTACAACCTGCCACCATTACTACCTGGGACTAGTTGGCTAAATTATTAATCAAAGATTTCAATGAACAAGAAGATCCGTTCTCTCTATTGCATCAATTTACCATCATTCAGAGGCATTTGTAAGAGGAAATCATGGAATTCAATGTCAGGTTCGCCCAAACTTGGCATAGAGTTTCTGATGACCTCAGACTGACACCTGAGCAAGCTGTATTTTACTACCTCCAAGCTTTCAACTCTGACATCAGTATGGCCATCCAACAACCCAATGTCAACATATTTCTTGATTTGTATTCTGCTGCACAAAATGTCGAAGCTAACCTGATTGCTATCGGTAAGCTTCTATCGAAAATGACAATGCTTATTTTTCCTGATCTTTCATAGTATTTGTATACCAATGCATCTTATCAGCCCTTGACCATGTACTCCATGTATCGGGTCCCTTCATGGAATTCGAGTTCATCTCAAACCACGATGATAGTTTCTATCCCTCAACTGTCTGCTCCAACCATTCCATAGTTACCCACTCCCATTCCATTCCTAGCATTGCAATCTCTACTTGTACCACTTCCATTACCAACTCCTACATCACCCTCAAATCCTGATCCACAAGAGAAGGTGCTGAAAGACTTGCAGTCAATGAACTTGGCCATAAGAGCACTGGGAAATGAGATCACAATTATTAAGAGGAAGTATGCTGAAAGAGATTTCCAACCAAGGAGATTTCAACTGTTGTTGATCACTAGGGAGCAAGCAACTTCAACCAACAAGGTGGTTGAGAGAATTTAGACTGTACTAACAAACGAAGAAGTTGGCACATTAGACAAAGCATACTAGTGCTCTACCTACAATGATCCACATGGAGAGGAAACTTGCATGGTTCACATGAACTACATGCAAACATTGGTAGTGAGTTCCTTCGATGGTCAACACATGATCATAGAAGTTGATCATAATTTCATGATCTCTTTTGAAGAGCAAGTTTTAGTTCTTACAAGAGCTGGAAGAAAATCCATCATCGTGGTCCCAATTGAGATGGAGCCCTTGAAGGTACCTACTGATTCAAAGGTGCAAAATGAGAAAAACAAACGCAAATGAAAGCAACTGTTCCAACACCCAAGATAGATGCGCATTTCTTGTTAAAATATCTTTTGACTCCATGAGCAAAAGAGAGAGTGCAAGAAAAAACTTCAACTTCATAGGCAAAAGCTGAAATAGAGGAACAAGCCAAAGAAAAGCTCAAATACCCATCCCTGACCAAGCATCAAAGGGTAGAAACTACCCAGCAGTATCAGAGCAGATATGAGGCTACCAATGAAGGAAAAGAGTCCAGTGCACCCACGTATAACATTGTTGAAGAGCTGAAGAGGATTCCATCCAAGGTGAGTCTCTATGATGCACTGCAATTGCCTGGACAAGTGGACTTGTTGCAAGAATTACTAAAATTTATGAAAGATAAGGGAAAGAATTTAACTCAGACAGTGTTAGCTCAAAAACTGATGACTTCTACCACTGAAATAATAGACCACCCCCTTTCTACTTATATCTCAGGATGGAAGGTTGGATTGTACACAATTGCATGATCGACTCTGACACTGCATCGATTGTCATGCCAAAGGCAGTTTACGATGTTATGGGTATGGAATATACAAGAAGTAGCCTTGGAATTTTTTAATTATATGGAACCCCTGTTAGGATAGTGGGGGCCATCAAGGACATCCCCATTATGCTGCATAAAATGCCTCAGATTACTATGATCCAAGAGGTGGTTGTGGTTGATCTAGAGTTGTATTTCAACATGTGTATGTCACAGGAGTTCACTACCAAGTTGGGAGACTACCTTTCTCTAGATTATTCCCATTTGGAGATTCCTATCAAAGGGAGGAGAATTCAAATTTATAATGAGAAGCCTTCGACTTATCACATAGATAAAATTGAAGAAGATAAACCCATGAATTTTATCAACATGATAACCGAAGAATTGGAGGAGTTGGACTTGATGGGAGAAGTTTTGGACGAGCTTCGAATAGAAGATGAGTTTTCAATGATCGATTTTAATGCCATGATGGAGACCAAAATTAGCTGTTACACCATCACTAAGCTTGAAAAAGTTTAAGCGAAGGTGTCTGATGATGAAGATCCTGTTACTGATCAACTATGGAAGTTGTACTTTGACGGTGCTACATGCAAGAACGATGCAAGAACTCGAATCATTCTCATTTCTCCTTATAGCATAAAAAATATGTACTCTTACCGGTTGACCTGGAGCTGTACAAACAATGTCGTTGAGTATGAAGCACTCTGCTTGGGTCTAAAAAAAGTAGAGAAGCTCAGGATCAAGCAATTGTAGATTTTTAGATATTCTGATCTAATCGTCAACCAGGTAACCAGTAAGTGTGTTTCCAAGCAACATTACCTGAAGGTATATCGTAATAAATTTTGGGACCTCTTTAAGGCCTATACAACATTGAACATCCAAGAAATCTTGTGGGAGCAGAACAAGCATGCCGATATCATAACATCCCTTGGCACTAAATTTTCCTCAGTGGAGCATGTGGTGAGAAAGCCCAAGACTATGAGATTAGTTTATAGACCTTCAGTCCCTGACAAAAATATCTTTTGGCAAGTGTTTGATAGTAATGAACAGATTGTAAATTTCTTGATAAGAGAAGCTAGTAATGTGGAAGAAAGAACACTTGATGAGGAAGAAGTTGAGGTTTGATCCAGCTACTAAATAATCATATTCAGAAAGGATTGATTATGCTTGAGAGTCTCTTTGATCAAAACGATAGAGCAGATAAGCATAAGATCAAATTCAAAGAAATGAAGTAACTGAACTGCAATTGGGACCTGAGAAGTCGATCAAAGTTGGCATCGATTGCACTCAGGAAGAGTTGGAATAGATCAAGAAATCGTGCCATGAGTACCCAAACATTGTCGCTTGGAGCTACCAGGATCTGAAAGGCTACAACAAAGATGTGATCCAACATACCATTGAGTTGTAGGAAGGAGTGAAACCCTTCAGGAAAAAATAAAGGCCAGTCAATCCCAATATTGAAACCCTGATGAAAGTAGAACTGCTGAAGATTGTGGAAGCCAAAATCATATATCTGATTAAGCACTCTACCTGGATAGAAAATCTAGTCCCCGTGAGAAAGAAGAATGGAGATATTTGCTTGTGCATGGATTTTCAAAATTTAAACCAGGTGTCTCTAAAGGATCACTATCCGTTACCGCAAACTGATCAGATTCTTCATGTAGTTGCTGGTGCTCAGAGATTCTCTCTATTGGACATATTCTCCAGCTATAACCAAATTTGGGTCAAGGATGAATACCAATATAAAACAACGTTCACCATGAAATGGGGAAATTTTTCTTATCAACGGATACCGTTTGGTCTCTCAAACGCTGGTGCAACTTTTTAGAGAGCAATGGACGTAGCTTTCAGTGAGTCGTTAAATCATGTTATTATGATTTATTTGGATGACATGATTGTCTTCTCTCACAACAGGGAGGAGCATAGTCTACATCTGAGACAAGTGTTTGAGAAGTGTCGGGAGTTTGAAATATCAATCAACCCAAATAAGTACATCTTCATGGTAAAATAAGGAAATCTCCTGGGCCATATAATTTTAGAGGAAGGTTTGGCTATAGACCTAGCTAGAGTTGAGGCTCTCCTGAAGCTTCCATTTCCAGTTAGCAAGAAGGAATTGCAATCATTTTTTGTGTAGATAAACTTTATTCGAAAGTTTGTTGTAGATTTCACCCAAGTGGTAAAGCCAATAACTATTCTGTTAAAGAAAAATGCTAAGTTCAAATGGACTGAACAGAGGAAGCGAGCGTTCAGAGAAATCAAAGAAAAAATTTCTCAAGCCCCAATTTTGGTGAACCTTGATTACTCAAAGGATTTTATCCTGTATATCATTGGTGAATAGGAGAGTTATGCAGTGGTTCTTACGTAGAAGGGAGATGATGAAGATGAGTGACCGATTGCTTTTTTGAGTCAAGTCATCCAACCCCATGAAGAAAAATATAATTTCATTGAAAAACAAGTATATGCGGTGATGAAATCCTTGAAGAAATTTTGACATTGTGTTTCTCAGAGTAAAACTGTTTATGTTGTTCACCCAGATGTTTAGAGTTTCATCATTCAAGGAGAGCTTGGAGACAAGAGAGTTGGTTGGGTTTCCAAAATCCAGGAGTGTGATGTTAAAATTCAACCAACCAAGCTAGTTCGAGGTCAAGCACTGTGTCAGGAGCTTGCAAAAAGCACTGCATTTGAATCCATGGTTTGTCAACTTGAGGATTTAGTAAGCAGTTTTACTAATCACTCTGCAAGTGATCATGATTGGACAGAGGACCTTGTTGAATATTTCCATTCAGGAAGATGTCCTCCACACCTCAATGTCTCATAGAGGAGGAGATTCAGACTTGAAACCCTTAGGTACGTGATGATGTCGAATGGGCTGTTCCATAGAAATATTGATGGAGTTCTTCTCAGGTGCACTCGAGAATAATAGAAACAAAGAATATTAGAGGAGTTTCAATATGGTCTATCAAGAGGCCATTATGCAGGTAGGCCAATGGCGTTGAAGGTCATCAAAGCAAAGATATTTTTGGTCTACTCTCTTTGCAGATGCTTTCAAAGTTTTCTATAATTGCAATAAATTCCAGATATATGTTGGTAGAATCAAGATTGCATCACTACCACTTCATCCAATTCAAGTGGAAGCACCGTTTTAGCAATGGGGCTTAGAATTTATTGGGGTCATTGATCCCAATTCCTCCGTCGAACACAAATACATCCTAACTGCAACCGACTATTTCACCTGATGGTCAAAAGCAATCATGACTAAGAAGGCAGGCCAGGAAATGGTTATAGCTTTCCTTGAAGGTTTAGTCACTTGTTTTGGTATACCAGATGCAATAATAATGGATAATGAAACTCCCTTCATCGATGCCAAGATCAACGAATTCGTGGGTAAGTACGAGATTTATTTGAAGATATCATCTAACTATTATTTGTAGGGGAATGGCTTGGTTGAATCTAAAAATAAGAATTTGCTAAGAATTTTGAAGAGGACCTTGGGAGATAATAAGCGCAATTGGCACTTGCTCCTGAACCAAGCATTATGGTCCGATCGCATCTCTGTGAAAAAATCTATCAAAATATCCCCCTATTCCTTGATATACGGTAAAGAAGCAATATTTTCCATTTGCATTGAATTGCCGACCCTTCAATCATGGCACTTGTTGTATGGTGAAGATGATGAGTCTGATCCTATGAGCACGAGATTGGATCAACTTTTACAGTTGGAGGAAGAAAGGGATAAATCATACAATGCCTTCATAGAACATGCCTAGATGACACATAAATAGTTTGACAAGAAAAATTCCAAAAAATCATTCGAGGTAGGTGATTTAGTGCTAAAATGAAACAAAAACAAGGCTAAGCTTGGTAAGCATCACATGTTTGAAGTGATATGGGAGGGTCCATTCCAGATTTTAGGTGTGAATCAGCTCAACTCATTTTACTTACAGGACATGGATGGTCGTATGTTGCCAATAGCAATAAATGGTCTTCATTTGAAGGCCTACCATCAGTAACAAAATTTTGGATCAAGTATGTATATATGTAAATAATATTTTATGTTATTTTATTCCAAAAAAAAAGTTATTTTCGTCGGGAAAAGTAATTTCGCCTTCAAGACAGGTGATTTCATTCCAAAACCACTTCGCCACCAACAAAAATCATTTTTGACCTGAAAACATTTTAAAGGCCTTTTTGTCTTATTTTGGGACGAAAAAATTAAAATAAAGTAGGTCGTTTTTCTTGGAGAAATTATTAAAACGTCATTCTTGGTAGTATGGACCCACGTGGATTTTAATAGTTTGCTTTTTTAATTAAAAGTGCTCTTTTTTTTTTTTTAAATTATCGGAAAAGCAAAAAAAAAAGAAAAAAAAAGCAAAGGAAAAAATTAAAAGGCAAAAAACATTTTCACTCAGAAAAGGTTTTCGCCATGCATGTTCTTAATTTCAGGGTGAAATCCCTTGGCACCCCACCAACAGATATTTTTGGAGCGAAAATCCAAGAAAAGGGAGGAGAAAAATCACATGCTTTTTAGACCCCCAGTTGGCAGCGATAATTTCAAAAAATGAAGGGGGCAAAATTAGTTTTGCCTTGCTTTTTCAAGTAAAGCACTCTCAGTTAAAGCTTGCTTTTAGCAATAACCTTTTTTGGGGGTGAAGTTGGAGATGAATTATTTTAAAAGGGGCTGCCAAGCATGTAATTTTTCCAAACAAGTAAGGAAGAGTATTTTTGGAGCGCCATTCGAGTGAGGCTGACAGTTTCATTGGTATGTTCACTCCAGTTGATATTTTTGGTAGGGAAAGCGCGTCCAGTTGACGTTTTTCACTGGTCTATGCTAATTTTGGAGCAAGCTCCAGTTAATTGCATAACATCGGATTGATTTTGAGGGAAAAATTCTCAGGAGACATTTTTGACGTTATCATCCAGTGAAATTAATAGTTTTCACCCACAAAAAATGCCCATCACTCCCACGTGGTGTTTGATTTTCCCGAGCTGAGTCGTTAAATACCCAGATTGCATCCTCCAAGACAAAAGCAGTTAAGTACAGAGCTCAAGGAAGATTTACAGTGTGAGGGCATTATTGGTAGTTAAGTTATCATTAAAAATGTGTGAGGTGAGAGAACCAAGGAAGCACGTCCATCCAAATTCATCAAAAGTGCCACCTACATTGAATTCGGTAGTTGAGAGCGCAGGTTTTAAATACGAAAAACCAAAAGCTTGTAGTTGAAGAAGGATTGAGATTATTTTTCTAGAGAAATATCGGATTAGCATTCAGTTGCCCCAAATTGCTGCTATGTTGTAGGATTGTCAGATTGTTGCAGAAAAACTGACCATACAAAGATGGGAAACTGCTGAGTCAAAAAACACTGCAGAGACAAAGAAAGCGAAAGGAGGAAAAAATACAAAAAATCTAGGTGCAATAAAAATATAGAGCTGGCCCCATATTATGATGTGCTGGCTTAGATTGGAGACTGTGCTATTTCAAACAAGGGCGTGGAAAAATTACACCAGGATGTGGAAAATACTGTCGAGCAAGGTTTGACAACAGAAAGCTCATTAACTATTGCCTATCATGCGTAGATTTCCTGGTACCTGTGTACACCTGTTCATCTTTGCTCCGAGTTGGTGATAGCGATTTCAAAATTTTATAGTCCTGCCACGAGGGCTGTCCGTAATATGAAGGGAGAAAAACTGTTCGCTATTTCACCTAGCAGGTTGATGAGGCATATAGGAAGCTGCTAGTTTATTTGTGAAATCCAAGCTTATCCACGAAGGAGTCATTTTATAATTTTAATTGCATGTTTTTGAGCCTCGCCCTCAAACTTATTTTTGGTACATGTGAGAGAGTGCCAAGGGCGATGAAGGAGGAGATCGTTGCAAAGGAGAAAGGAGATATTTTCTTGTTGACGTAGGGCATCGTGGTGCAAATTTCTACCTTCACTATAAATTTGTTTCTCCTTTTATGTTTTACTACAGAGCACATATTTGCGATGGAAGTTATCCGTTAGAACGACTTCATCAATGACATCTATGGGGTAGGACGAGGGAAGAAGACTACATGCACCATGCCATTTTGCTTTGACGATATTGAAGTAGACCAGGTTGGTCAGAATAAATTGATTAATGAATCTCTCTATAACATGGGTATGGTGGAGCTACCTCAACAATGGAAGTACGATCCTTTGGGTCATTTCACAACATTAATTAAAGCTAAAAGGTTTCATTACTGCCCCTGGGTGAATATTGAGCATATGAGAAATAATCCAAAGGGGTATGATCTCGAATGGCACATTGAGCAGATGATGTTTTCACCCTAGCATGAGATGGAGGTCAAATATAACCCTATAGTTCACATGCACCAAATTCCTCCTCCGAGTTTATTTGGCAAAATGAAGGAACAGTTGCCCACTTGGTTCGAGGAGAAAATTACTAACTGGTGGGTTATGAAGGCCCAAAAAGGGAAAATTGGATAAGCTTATGGCCTGGTGATGGATGATGCATTTTCAAACGTATATGATGAGTACTATGAAAATTATAAACCAATCTCTTTTGCTAAAATCATACCTCAGAGCTTTCAAATATCTAACAACGAAGAGATTGTGGATGGACAAGAGCAATGAGTGGTTTACGAAGCACCACTTGTGGAAGAAGAGAAACAATTGTCGCCAGAAGTGCAACCTCAACAGAAGAAGAAAAGTAAGCATGAGGTACTTCCTTTTCCTAAGATCTCCAAGAAGCCAAGAACAGGTGTAGTTGCTTCATCAGGTGCGAACCCTGCTCCTGTGGTCGAAGCCACACAAGCTGACATTTTAGGAAATCCTACTTTGGTTCAGGTAGGATAGTTAGGCCAACACATGGAAGCTATATATCTGGAGAAGGAGACAAAGGAGGAACAAGACAAGGGTGAACCAGTGTCACAACCACCCTCATCATCGACTCAAAAGGTGTCAGAGCTCAAAGGTACATTTTATTTACCATTTTCTCTTTCTCTTGAGCATTCAGTGACTATTGCACCCCATTCCGTAGTCGTCCCTTCCATCTCACATCCATTCGGTATACCCTCCACTTCCATTTCACTTCCCATTTCCTAGTTCCCAGTCGTCGATACTCCCTCTTCTTCTATTCCTACTTCTACTGTTTCCATTTCTTTCAGTTATTTTACATCTGGTCCCAATCCATTTTTGCGCCCCTCATCCTCCATTCCAATAATTTCTATCGTGGCTATAAGTACACAAGCTCCTACTCGAGTGAGTGTAACTATAGCTAAACCCCTCACTTCTATTCCATTAACCACTTTCGTTCCACCATCCATTCCCATTTCCACTTCCCTTCCTAAGCCAAAACCTCAGAAGGATCATTTTCTCTCTACTCCTTTGATTGAGTTACAGGTGCTGTCGAATCCAGAGATGGAGATTGTGCTAGAGCATCCTATTGTAGAAAAAATGAATTGATCCCACAAAATTTCATCACAGTGGCTAAAGAGTCATATGATAAAAGAAGCTCAAGCTCCAACAAAGACATTGAAGGTCGCTTTTGACCCCGAAGCTATGGAGTATCATACTGTAAAAATGATTTTACAGGTCCAGAAGCCCCAAGGAAAAATGGCTCCAAGTGATTACAATTATGAAGTCATTATAGAGGACCTGAAAAAGATTCATACCATAGAGAAGATAGGGAATATAAATGTGGATATGAGCTCTCTTTACCTGCATGATGAGAATTACAAGAAAAGCTTTTTTGAGGCTAAGGCAAAGATTGCTGAGTTAAATGAAACTCTGATAAAAATAGAGCATAGTTGGAGACATCGAGATCAGAGGTAAAGCGTTGGTAGAGGAAAGTGGAAGAATTGGAGAATACAACCAATATATACCAAACAAATTGGGCAGGAGTGGAGAAGCAAGTGCAAGCATTGACCACCCATATTGAAGTTTTACAAAAATAATAGTCCAAGAAAGCCATACAATTAGTGGGATTATCCAAGGAGAAAATAAAATAATCTCACTGCCATTTAATGAAATATTGTGTGACATTGGCAACATAAGAACTCAAAGTTTTGTTTTATATCCATGAGGCTCAGATAGTAATTTTTCTTGGTGATCAGACTTCGGAGTATGCTAAGGAGCAGATGGAACCAAAACTAGAAATAACACTAAAAATTTAGGCATTGGCCTATTGTGACTTCCAAGTTAAGCAGATGAGCGGGATGGATCGTGGTCGGTCCAAGACCATAATTATATTGCACAACTATTTCTCCCATATGTTTGAACAAGAGAGTTGCATTTCATACGTTTATTTCGAGGCTCTAGCTGATGTTGGGTTTTTAAGCTTCGTGGATGAAGATGGGGAGCTTTTGCCAATGAAAGAGTTGAAGGCAACCTAATGAAATTTCATAGAATATACTTCAGATATCGACAGTTGGGAGGAACCAATCACAGAGGAACAAGTATTGCCACGCATGGATAGGCTCACCCACATTGAATCCTCCCTATTGGAGCTCTGGTAGAGATCTAATCGCATCAGCATGGATCACGTCGAGATATTGTGTTTTGTCATTGATTTACTAAGTATGCTCTCTATGTTCACTTCGGATTCCTGGTCTAAGATAGTTGCAGTGTATGAAACTACCAGCGAAAGCCTTGCCAAGCAAGAAGCACGAGCGCAGGTGAAAACAGAGCAAAAAGCAGCTGCAAAAGAGTAGGAGAAATATGCACAATAAGAAAGAAAGAAGACGGAGGCTATGGAATCAAATGTACCACCTAGTGCAACTAGTTCCAGTGATAGCTGAGCCCAATGGATGAAGGCTTTGGGTCGATTGCATCTAGACTAGCTGAATACCCCGAAATCCGCCAAAAGTGTTGGCAATTTTGCCACACTAAATTTTGATTGTAAAAAATTGAAGAATATAAGATGACTATGTGGTTGTTTTAATTTTACTATTTTGATGTAACATTTTGTTTCCCTCCTTGACTAATTTTATTCAATAAAGAAGTTTGATTTCATTCCTGGAAATACATGATAAGTTTTGCTAGTAAAAATTCATGAATGGGCAAAATGTAAAAAGGAGAAGTGTATGGCAATGAATGTCTCAGGATGAAAGAGTTGATGAAAAATGGACCAAGGCTTTGGCAATTTTTATTTAAGGGAAAAGCACCAATAAAATAAAAGGTAAGACATTTTCACCCTAGGGAGAGGCGAAAATCATTTTTGCCCTTCTTTTGGGGTGAAAATGCCATGATAAGAAGATTTCTTCTAAGTGAGAAGAAGGCAAAAATTTTCAAAGTGGAAAAGGACGAAAATAATGGATGGAAATTGGTCAAAGTCAAAGTCGCTCCTAGGGGAAGGCAAAAATCATTTTCGCCCTTCTTCAGGGCGAATTTCCAATTGAAGACGTTCTGGGACGAAAATCAAGTGAAATGCATGGTTGGTGAAGTCAAAGTCAAAGTCACCCCTAGGAAGGGACGAAAATCATTTTCGCCCCTCTTGAGGGTGAAATCCAAGTTAAGAATATTTTTTAGAGTGCAAACAATGAAGTGACGTCATTCGGGTGAAGGTTACTCCAATCAAAGTCAAAGCAAAATTAAAGAAGGTGTCTTCCCATGTGAATTCACCCCATTTTGAGGAGAACGTTGATTTCGCCCAGTTTGGAGTGAAAGTCCCGAAAACAACATCTCTACCTGCTGGTCAAAGTCAAAGTCACCCCAGGTAGGGGGCAAAAATCATTTTTACCCCTCTAGAGGGCAAAATCAATTATTTTCACCCAATTTTCAGCAGAAGATGTTTCCATCCCATTTTCAGGCAGAATTCTCTATTTTTTGAGCGAAATTACTCAGAGTGTGAAAGCATATGACCTAGGCAAAATCAAATTTTGCCCCTTCTTTTCTACAATGTTTTCTTTCAAGATTCCATTGTTGTTGATATATTTTGGGAAAGATCAAAGACTTATGGAATTTAATTCTGGGAGCAATAAAATTGATATTTCCAAGGATTACTATTGAAGAGATACTGAGGTTAAATGCTACGTCCTAAATTCTGGCACGATCCCGTTTATTTTCGAGGTGCCCTCAATTGATCTCACCTATTTTCAAGATAAAGTTAATGTTAGTTGGGTTTCCAATGGTGAGGGTAAGATTTCGAGGCGTAAAGTGATGAAATGGTAATTAGAATTTAAATTTGAGCTCCTGGTTGCCATGTGATGTAGCTGAGTTTTGATGCCCCAATGCCTAGAATGTTTTCCTATCATCCATATTTGCTGCTTTACCAGGTGCACTCTGTGAAAACCGGATCATCGCTTCCTAAAGAATGTTCTAATTTGAACATTGTCATTACCAAGGAGAAAATCACTCTTGCTGGTCTTTGACTGGTTAGCATTTTGTTTTTATTTGCATTTAATTTTAGAAATACTAAGCATTTCAATGTAATGAAAGGAGGATAGACACTCTGCAAAAAAATACTTTGAGTTCTCTGCATCAATAGAAAGATATTTGGCTCTGGTTTCTAGAGTAGTGTTGTATGCAATTATTTTATGCCTTTCATTTCTGTTAAGTTCATGATCTTTGTTAGGTAAATTTAAATTCTGCATTTCTAAATTTAATTCCTGGTAGAGAACTGAATGCTGAAATGGTCATTGGAAATTATACCTGAAATCTATGAATGGTTCCTATGCTTTTATTTTTGTTACATGTTGATTAAAACTTGATTTGGATTTTAGTTGCTAGTTTATCTCCACCTTTCATCTTTGGCTCATAGCCATATTTATCATTTCTTTTTGTCATTTCTCATCTCTTTCCTGTTACCCTAAGCTTTAAATCGAGTTATATTAGTAAGGAACCAACCCTCTCTAGAGATTGGCCCGAAGGACATCTCTCTCCTTCAACCTTTCAATGTTGGCCAGGTCTAGGGCGCACATGTATTATGTACTTAGGTAGATTCATGACCAACACTAAGTTTTTTTGTAAGGGTTTTTTCCAGTATACATAATGTGTTATGGGTATTGAGTCTCTCCTTTTTATATGCTTTAATGTATCTTTTTATTGTAGTTTCCATGTTTGCTTTTAATGTACCTTTTGCTAATTTATTCTTATGTTTGATTTGAATAGATGTTTTAGTAAATATTGTTTTTTTTATTCTAAATGAGATAAAATGTATGGTTGTTATTATGTGATGGTGTTTGATGCTAAATAATTTCAAAAAAAAATTATAACAAGAAATAGTGACATCCCTTAAACTAGTTGGGTTTTTGGGGTGTTACATATGGTATCAGAGTAGTAAGGCGTAGGATGAGACGTTGACATGAAAGGAGCTATAGAAGATAATGTACTAGAGGTCTCCTTAGGATGTTCTAAGGTTTAGGTATCTTCCTAAGCAGACCCTTGCTTAGTTAAGCTGGAGCTGGGAAGACCTTGAACTACCAGTTGCTTGAAGTCAAAATACATAGTCATGGGACTATAAGTTTTCCTAGATAAGAATCTAGGTATGATGGACTAAAAAGATTCCTTGCATAAGCTAAGGATTGCTTAAGGATTGGTCCTAGAAAAAGTAACTTTACAACTTTACCCTGGTATACTATCTTGTGTAAAGCAAGCATAATATTAGCCATCCACGAATGAAAGAAGATAAAATGATATAAATGACTTTAGCTATCTCAAGAGAGATAGATTGATTGAGTCATCTCATAAAAAAGGAGATAAATAACTTTAGCTATCTCAGGAGAGATAGATGGATAGAGTCAACTCATAGTAAAATTGAGATAGATGAATTTAATTATCTTAGGAGAGATAGATTGATTGAGTCAGCTCATAAAAAAGGAGACATATGACTTTAGCTATCTTAGGAGAGATAGATGGATAGAGTCAACTCATAGAAAAAATGAGATGGATGACTTTAGCTATCTCAGGAGAGAGATCGATTGAGTCAGCTCATAACAAAGGAGATAGATGACTTTAGCTATCTTAGGAGAGACAGATGGATAGAGTCAGCTCATAGAAAAAATGAGAAAGGTGACTTTAGCTATTTTATCGATAAGATGAGATAGATGGATAGAGTCAACTCATAGTAAATATGGGATGGATAACTTTAGCTATCTCATCAACAAAGGTGAGATAAATACCTTAAGTTAACTCATCATAGGTGAAGTGACTAATTTTGGTTAAGTTAATCATACTTAAAGATAAATGTAGGGTTCTATTCTTCGGATTTGAGCTTCCAATTCTATAGAAGTGTAGGTAGGATTTCTACTCTAGAGAGGATTATGGGGTCCTCTCTCCATAGATTGATTAAAGAATAAACCAAAATTTGAGTTTAGTAAACACTTGAAACCATATAGAATCTATCTAGAGAGCGAATTCTAAGGTTAGGAAGCAAGAAAATCTTGTTTAGCTTCAAACCTTGAAGAAAGCACAAAGGGATATGGCTTGAAATACCTTGGATTTAAGAGAATAATTCAAGGAAATGAGATCTCTAGGTAAGAGATGCAACGAACTTCAGGATAAAAAATAAAGGAAATCTTGCAAGGAGTGAGATTTTCACATGGACGATGGACTCTGGTGCTTTAAGGATGGGGTATTCCTACCCAAAATTAGTGGTTTAAGACAATGCGTTATGTAAAAATTACTATGTTTCCTTATTCCTCTTGCCTTGAAAGTGTAAAATATGGGAAATTAGGAACAAAACCTCTTTATGGATAGATTTGGAGAAGAATGCCACTACTTGTATTGCTCGATGATTAAGATTGCACCTCTCATAAAGTAAATATAATATTGATATTTATAGGGGATGAGGAAATCTTGTTTCAACTCAATACAATGAAAGTTGGATATTATCCTTGAATATCTAAGTATTATCACATGACTAAAAGTATGGAATTTTTTAAACATGTAGGGAGAAACATGTAGGGCCAATAATTATCGCATGACTCTAAGCCCCCACTCTCTCTGTGTGGACTGCACAAAGCAGCACATGAAAATAATCCTCCTCTCTACATGTTTTGTGGAGAAACAACTACTCAGGCATGGTTTGGGCTCTAGGGACTATAATAAAGAATTATTTTATGTATTTATTGCTAAAATAAAGGGCACACAAATCTGCAAATAATCGAAGTGTCTAAAGATACTATTTAGAACTCATTGCGTGCAAGGTATTGTGGCCTATAGAAACCACCAAGAAAATCAAAATTCCTCCAAGAAGTGAAGAAGAAGAAGAAGCCATTAATCAGTGGTAGAAGCCAAAATCAAGACTTGGTGAGTCTCAGATTCAAGGTGCACTAAAGAGCTCATTACAGGAAACAATTAGTGCAACAATTACTCTATCAAAGGTCATATTATCTATGTGATTATTAGCTTGGATTTATTACTTAGATCAACCAAGAAAATAAGAGAGTTGTCCAAAAAAAGAAGACAACTTCAATCATCCCTTGCCTACAAAAGATAATACAGAGGAGCCACCATTAGAACCAGTTAAAGAAGCTTGTAAGAGAAGGTGTAAATCAAGGTATTCTATTATAATTATATTCACATTATTCTACACTATAACATCTTGTCCTACGTAGGAAATAGAATAGAATCTAAGTGTATTAGATACACATCCTCCACAAGGGAGGACTATCATACAAGAGGTCGTAGAAGGAGCAATTCGAAGTAAGTGAGAAGAGCTAACAAAGAGCTTTCACTACGATCTTCAAAAATATACTTACAACCACAAAAGCAGGCATTCCCAGCAACCAATCTAAAGCACAAACTATAGCAAAATATTGTTAATCATCTATGTTGGTTGTCATCCATCAATCATTGCAAAGGGAGCATTCAAACCAACATATTGGAAGCAAAAGAAAATAAATATAGAAGCAATACCTAGGTCTATTGCTTAGAGAAGATGTCCATCATAGAAGTGCTCAAATAGGACCACCATAGAACCAACACCAAGCACCCAAGACCTCCATCAAAGAGCCAACTTATACTCACCTGGAAGATGCATTGAGATACAAGAAACAATTGGACGTGTGTTGGCAAAAGAAATATATAAGAGAAGAGAAACATTGGAGGGAAACATACATACATCTACCATTTGTCATCACTGACAAGAAGCACTTATTTCGTAAGCAAAAATCGAGATGTTAGAAGTGGAAGGGAGTTACATAGCGGCTGTGATAGATATATACGTTATAGCATTGTTATTCAAAATTGGAGCCCATAATTCATTTGAGAAGGTGTTATATTCAACCATAAGCATTGCAAAAATAATCCCATGCATATTGGAGCATATAATCCACTTGGAAATATCTCAAGGAAGGAATAAGAAATACATCAGATGTTACTCAAGATGCTCATGCCATGTAGCTACATAAATGATCAACTCTAAGGTATAGAAGGTGAGGAAAATCAAAGCAAAGTTGCAACGTTTAAGTGAGTAATAGAACACTAAAATTGGAGTCAAAGAAGGTAGAAAGGATTTTCATAAACCAACATTCAATTCCTACGATGATAAGCTCCCATTGAGAAGACCAAGACAAAATAGGCACTGTGATAGTGCAGAGATAGGAGGAATACACAGGTCATCTAATTGAACACAAAGGTCAAAGCATTAGTCATACAATGCTAAAGTATGTACCAAGCCATCTTCAAAATACGTGGAGATACATAGAGTATCAAGTCACACAAAGGACATAGAAGCATCAAGATTCACAAAGTATGTAGAGCTCATAAAGGATGTAGAGCCTCATAGAGAATGTAGAGTCTCACAAAGGACATAGAGCATCAAGCTACACAAAGAACGTGGAGAGTTATGTCTCACAAAGGGTGTGGAGTATTAAATATTACAAAGGTAAATTAAATTTGCTTACTTTAATTAAATTCGGATTTTTAAGGTGATATAAACTATTGCTTTGTTATAAGGTGATATGTTACATTGAAATAAATCTAACAAGCATTAGTAATTATCAAGCAAGCTTATTTCAAGATATTGAATATTTACAATTAATCAAGTAGGATATATAAGGTTGTCAACTATTGGTTAAATTACTATTAAATTACAAATAATATTATTTTTCTAATATTCCAAAAAGTAGGGAGATATAAGGCATACTACTTAAAACTATATACATATAATTGAAATTTAGAAAATTAATCTATTGAAAATAAAATCAAACAAATTGCCTACATATAGAGTTGAAATTAATTGATAAAAATTATCTCATACTCATTCTAAGGAGACAAAAGAAATCCAACTATTAAAGCATACTTCATTGGGAAAGAGAAGGCAAAAATAATAAGTTAATTATTCTCAAAATATTACAAAATCAACTTAGAAAGTGAACTAAGCATATTATAATTAATAGGGAGATATAAGGAATGATGAGATTTGAACAATAGATGAGGTGTATTGATACAAAAGTAGGTTACAATATATAGGTATGAGGCCTATATTAGAACATGAAAAACGTCAAGAGAATATGACAAGTGTCAAAATAGAAGGTATAGTGCACATTAATTCTAACATTCCCCCTTAATGTGCACTATCCTAACTATAAAAAAAAACAAGTCAACATTAGGTAACATTCCCCCTTAATGTTGACTTCTCTAAAAGAACCCTATCATCCTCCTTTATTACATGATTTGGTCTAGGCTCATGCTCTTTGTGCTTGGCTCTCCAACTGTGAATAATGCTAGATCAATGGTGTATACATCTTTATCTGTTACCTCAGGGTCAACCACTTCCTTGGATTTGTTGCCACTGGGTCATCCATCTAAGTACCTCAGGGTTAGCCACTTCCACGGGTCTATTGCCTCTACAGGTCATCCTCTAGGTATGTTGCCTCTCGTAGGTCACTGACTAGATTCACCATGAATATTATCCCCCCTCATGGTGAACTCAATCTAGAAGGTGTCGGTCTTGCCGAAAATACACCTTAATACAAAAGAAATACGAGCCATATGAGAGTGTCGATCTCTGCCAAAAATGCACTCAATACAATAAAATGAGCCATAGAATCCAAATGTGGAGGAGAATAAGAAAGAAGAGAATAGAATCTTCTGAAGTGTCTTCATCTGTAGTCTTAAGAAGTTGATCCGAAAAAGTCCTCGGATAGATTCTAGGGTGTCTATGTCTGTAGTCCCTAGAGTAGGTGTCCTTATGGTGACCTTCTCATCCGATTGGAAAGCATGGGTAACCAGTCGCTACATCCGCCAAGTCCTATAGAGAAGGTGACTAGGTACAAGGATCACATACAATTTGCCTTGGGAGTGTCGGGTACAACCGAGAGTGCACTCCAAGGTACAAAACTTTGAGGCTAAAAAATGCATATAAGACTGCCTTAAAAATAAATCGATACCACCAATGTGTCCGTCTCGAAAAAATATTTTCGATGACTATAAATACCCTTATGTTTGGGTATGAATGAGGCCTTCATCTTGCGAAAATACAACATGCCTCTCTAGGCAACAAAAAGAAAACATCTCTCAATAGCGGCATCGCTCTCAGGTGGAATAAAAAATAGTCTCTCAATTACCCCTCAGTGAAATCACATTTGCCATTTAGACTTTCCACTTCTCCACGTGGAAAAAAAACATTAAAATCTGGCCAATATACCCCTATTATGAAAATTTCCCCTTGCAATTTTATAATTCCCCATACAGAACAAAGTTGTCCCTCCACTTTAATTTAAATAGTCCCTTCATCATTTTTTAAAAAACTATCCCTATTAATAAACATTCTCTCAAAGAGAATATTAAAAATATTCTCTTTATAACCATCTTTGCCAGCAAGTTATTCCTTTTGTGGGACCCACCAAAAAGGAGAGAAATTAAAAATTACATTTAAAAAACCAGAGCACCGCCACACCTTCCATGCGGATGGACGGAGACGAAGTCCAATGACCTCACATGGAGGAGCTCCATCCTCAGTTCATGAAACAGTTATATTTTTCTATAGACGTGGTCCACGCCAGCGTCGCCCAGATGACGCGAACGACCAGTAAACCCCTACGGCCTGTATGTTCACTATGGTAGCTACACTCGAGATATACTGCATCACTTTTTGTTTGCTCTAAATAAAACTCTCAAAACACATGCTTTCACCATGATTTACTGCACGTAGAACTGGAGTGAAAGCTCTGCCTTAATATTGATGAGCGCCACACCAGGATGTCCTCCTGCGCACTAAAAAAAATAAAACTTGCACTCGTTCACTCGGCTACAACAAAAAAAACTGATCGTGGACGTCTCGAACCAGGTCAGAACAATTTAAAAATTTTTAGAAATATTTCTTCGCTTCCACAATCCATCCAAACAACACCGCACGTCGGATAGGTCTGTACACCTCTTTGTTTCTGTAACAGAGATCCCCAATACCACCAAACTAAATCCATCATCTTCGCATTAAACAAGTCGCACGATGTCATCAACATATGGTGTGAAAATAACAGAGAGAAGATGCACGTTAACGACCAAATCACCCAACGCCATCATAGTGCGCAACTCCCATGGCATAAAAAAATAGTGTGGCATGTTTGAAGTTATGGTGGATGTCATAACAGCCCGTAGGAGTAGCACATGAGACTGGAACCACATAATAGCATGGTTTACAGAATTTCTCATCGTGCATCCACAAAAATTTATAGAAAAATAGTCTACTCTTTGCCTAAGTGGCCGACAAAGCCCACTGGCTTGAATGCTAGTTTTTGAAGACAAATCCACCATTGTGATTTAGAAATTACCTATCAACTACGCTCACCATGTAAAAAAAACTACTCTCAAATTGAAAAACAAGCGACTACCATTAGTGGTTTTGCATTGGGCCTGACAGTGAAGCAAATCCGCAATGAATACTGCAAAATCGTCATTTCTAGGAAAACCTCTCCCTCATTTCCAAGAAAGAATTTACGGCTGAACTGTAGGATATATCATAGAAGGTGATGATTGCCCCACTATCTACACACTCCTACGCCATCCACGATCTCTGAAATTGAAGCAAAAAATCATGTTCTCTTTTGGTTGCAGATTTACTCTTGCAAATAGTTGTACATCATCACAAATTTGCGTTTTCCTTCCACAAACCACTAAATAGCATTGTCGTAAAACACATGGCCCACCTGGACATGCTTGCTTCGACTAAAAAAACCTACGAATAAAGGCTGAAGGCATCATTCAGGATCTGATCAATATTTCAAACTGCTCCAACATAAAGAGAACTAAAAAACGTAATAAAAGAGGCATAAGGAACTGTAGATGCAAGAACATGACACTTAAAATAAAATAGTAGAAGTCAAATAATGCAGTGAGACACAGATATTGCACAAAAGAATGTATATTCAATAATATGAGGGAGCCGATAAACTCCTTTATTACAATCCTTGTTCATTACAACTATTTGATACAATAGATTACAATGATGCTAGGGTTATCTGAAACCCTAGCTAGTAGTAATGGAAGTGTCTTCAAATTCAGGTGTGCTCTTCATCCCAACAAGTTGAGTGGGCTTCGAATATCCAAAATTGGGCCATTCCAGCTTCAATAGCCATCAAATAAAATGTAGAACTTGCAAATCTGCATACACAAAATAAAACAAAGAGAGTTAGTAATACCTGTGAGAGCTCCACAGTATGAGGCCCTTAGACATTAATAAAACCCTAGTTTACTAATAAAATAAAATAGCATGCAGAATCAACAAATTACTAAATAAAATACACACAAATAAGATTTACCTTGCTATTACCTTGCTATTGACCAGTTATTGTAGATGGTGTTTCAGATCTGTTGATGCAACAACTTCAGAATGTACATTGATGACGGCAAGCTCGGACGCTAGCTTCACAGGCTCTAGTTTGCACCTGGGACTGTGGTAGGCTCTAGAGAGCACCTGGAAAGCTCTACAACGAGCTTGGCAGGCTTTGGCGTGCACCTACAGATAGGGCAGGCTATGGAGAGTGCTTGGCAGGCTCTGTAGTGAGCTTTGCAAGCTTAGAATAGTGCCTGTAGGGTAGGGTAAATCTGTAGAAATAGATCGGGGGGTGTTGTACTTAGTATGGCACTGAGAGGGGGGGTGAATCAGTGTGGCATTCCAAAATATGAATTAACAGCTCTAAAAACCATAGCAATTAAAACTTATAAACAAATATAATAAGTACAGCAAGAGAACATCACACAACATAGATTTTTAACGAGGTTCACCAAAATGGCTACTCCTCAAAAAGAACGATCGCTTGGACTACCATCCAAATCCAGCCTCTTGCAAAGCACCAACTTTACAATTTGTTTACCAACACCAACTGGAAGGAGCACCAACCCCTTATTTATCTCGCACCAACGTAAAGGAGCACTAACCCCTAATTTGCCAAGCACCAACTGGACTTCAATTTTGAATGAAAATGTTTGACAAATACCTTTGTTATTGCAAGACTCTAACTCGATCTACTCCACCTTTGCAATCTCTCGCACACTCGCTCTTTCTTGCGCAATCTCTTGACACAATCTGCTGCACCGCTACAGCCAAACTTTGCAATCAACTTTGCCCTTTGCACTCTCTGCACATTCTGCTTTCTCTGCTCACACGCTTCGCACACTCTGTGTCGTTCCACACTCTACTCTCTATGTGCATTCACATTATGCACTTCGCTATCATCTCGCCAATTCTATGCTATCTGCGCTTTTACGGCCGCATCTCGCACTTCAACATTCACCCGATGGATACCTAAATCTCCAAACAACCCCGCTTATATACTTGATATTTTGAGATGAAAACCCTAATAGTAGTCGATTGATTATGCAAATGAAAACCCTAATCTTGGTCGACTGCAAACCCTAAACATGGTCGGCTACAAACCCTAAATGTGGTCAATTGCAAACCCTAAAATCTGTCAGCTTGCATTGAATGACTTTTGAACTGCCTGTCCGCTACATTATTATATCTAACTGCCTGAGTTGACAATAATGACAAAACTCTTGCAACACCTTGCTCAACAATCTCCCCCTTTGGAATTGTTGGCAAAACCTATGTACATTCCTGTAACTCTTCTCCCCCTTTGTCAATAATACCAAAGGGTTGCTGTAGACTCCCCCTGAGTCCATACACACCATTCTCAAACCACATTGAAATAGTTAGCAAAAATCATGGATATGATCAATAAGATGAACAAATGCACAAATGCCCCCCCTTGAGAATTTGATCCCAATGGCTAGTCAAATTTTAGACTATTCTTAGGAATATGTGGCCACTTCAATTCACGCTGTCTTCTGAGCCTCAACCCTTTGTTGCTCTGCAATCTCAAACTTGTCCACTGATTTTAGTGAAAGCATACACTGATCGTTTAACTATCCAACTTTTTGCTCTATAATGCAAACAACATCTGTATATACATCTTGAATATTCTCAACAGACTTGAACCTATTAACAGCTGTTTGTCTTTCTCTGCAGTGAGAATCCAGCAGACTACCTCAATTATTTATAAAAGCACCTCAAACATTCATCACCAGGCTGGAAATCATCCGGCTGCACATTATAAACTTTTTCTTCAATCTTCCCATTCAACATGCTGATTTCACTTCTATCAACAGAATTGACAAGTGACTCACATCTCGTACCTATTTTTGTCCAAAGACTCGCAATTTTATCGCCAACTCTTACTTTCAACCGTGCATGTCGAAAGAAGACATTTTGTCAAACACTTTATGGCCAACCGTAGTGCACCTTACTCACCTCAAACTTCTTATCCTTGAATTGGCATTATATTAAAAGTTAAAACAAAACTGTCTGTGAATTAAATATATTCACCAAGGTGTAATGAAAGATCTAACAATCTTCACATCAAGCGTCGAACAAAAACATGCTACTATTATCGAAACACAAATACGCAGCTAGGGCAAACATTCTTTCAATAAACAAAAACAATCTGAACTGTTATAATCCATAGCTATAATCAGTGGGCGTAAGAACCATAAACAAAACAACAATGACATAAGCAATACTACCAATGGTGAAGATTCTCAATGCAAACACTACCCTTCACGACACTTCCACACACAACTAAATGAACAACCAACACACTTGACAATTATACCACAAAAGCCCAACCGTCGGTCTTTCATCCTCAGATACCTAGACAAATATACAGAAGCATTAAAATAAAACCTTTTTCAAAATGTTCCCCCTGAGGATGTGTTACCTGGAGTTTCTTAGTGCAGTAGAAGAGCAGTCTCTTTTAGTTCAAGGAGACACGATTTCCTCTCTTCTTTCTTTCTCCAGACTTTCTTGACCTCGAGCTTGGATTTTTCACCTGCGTCCCTATTTGGCATCATTGCATGAACTTGAATATCTCTCTGGTGTGGTTGTCTCTTATGCATCCATGATGAATGATTATTTTCCTTTCTTCTATGAACTTGATTTATTTCCCTGTCTGTGTTGTGTTCTTTGCGTCTTATGAAATCTACTGTTTTGCCTTAGATTTGATACATAAGCGCTTGGACAAAACCTTGCTATGTGCCCATGACCATTGCATTGAAAACATTGTACAAAGTGTTCACTCAGATATGCAGATGTATTTTGACTAGCATAACTCTTTGATTTATTATTTAATCCACAATAAGTTGCCTTGTGACCATACTCGGTTACATCTGAAACAATAGCCATTAAAAGTGTCAGTATGAAAAAAGTGAGAGTGGTAGAACCTCTTTTGTTGTGGCTGCTTTGCTGTAAATCTCCTTTGATATTTTCTTTCTTTTGAAGATACAGCTTTAACCTTTTCTTGCTCGGACCCTTCAACAGTGAACTTATTCTTCTCTGCAAAATTGGAAGATACAGGTTGTTCAGCTTCATATCCAAGACCATGCTTAATCGTGGAGCTTCTCTGATGACTTATCATTTTATCTAGCAATTCTATGCTCTTCTCGAATTTAAGATTTGTATTTGCCTCTTCTAGTTGTTTCTTCAATGAAACAATCTCTTCTTCTTGTTTGCGGAAAATAATCTCTTTCTCATTGATCTGCGACTTGAGAGTTTCCTCAATCCTTTTAGACTCTTCTACTTGTAGCTTTAGATTACTAACTACTTTGTTAGAATCCTCTTCATGTTTGTTACACACATTGACTTTATCATTCAATCGTGACTTCAAGTCTTCTTCTATTTTCTTGGCCTATTGGAATTGTAAGAACAAATTTTCAATCTCATCCCCATATTCTTCCAATTTCTTGGACAGTATTTTGTTCTTTTTCTTTTCTATACTAAACTCTTCAAGAGTAGAGATCAACTCACCTTCCCAGTCTACTTCAGCATTGAGGTTTTTATTATCTGCTTCAGTGTTCACCCCTTCTCCCTTTTCTGGTTCAATTTCCTCTACCACAGAAACTGAAACTGGCTGAGATGTCATTTTGAAGGAGGTTCTATTCTTCTTACTTGGAGTTGTAATTTGATCTTCATTCCAATTTGCTTCTGCATTCATTTCTTCTTTATTACATTCTTGTTCTGATTCTATTTCTTCTTCATCTTCACTGCTACTAAACCCATAACACTGATGTTCATTATGTCGAAGTTGATCAAAACATTCTGAACCTTGAGAACCTGCATTATGACCGAGTTGACTCTTGGCCTTTTCTCCATTGTTTGATTCATCTCTTGAATCTACAGCAATAATGAATTTATCTTTATTTTCTTTTATGACCCTGTGTGATCTTTTCTTCTTGTGTCTCATGGTTCCATTCTTGCCTTTCTTTGCCATTAGAGTATTAATCCAAGATCAACCCTAGCTGATTTAGCCTTGAAATGGAACTTGGCTCTAATACCAATTGTTGTACTTAGTATGGCACTAAGAGGGGGGGTGAATCAGTGTGGCATTCCAAAATATGAATTAACAGCTCTAAAAACCATAGCAATTAAAACTTATAAACAAATATAATAAGTACAGTAAGAGAACATCACACAACATAGATTTTTAACGAGGTTCACCAAAATGGCTACTCCTCAAAAAGAATGGCTGCTTGGACTACCATCCAAATCCAGCCTCTTGCAAAGCACCAACTTTACAATTTGTTTACCAAGACCAACTGGAAGGAGCACCAACCCCTTATTTATCTGCACCAACAAAAAGGAGCACCAACTAAACTTCAATTTTGAATGAAAATGTTTGACAAATACCTTTGTTATTGCAAGACTCTAACTGATCTACTTCACCTTTGCAATCTCTCGCACACTCGCTCTTTCTTGCGCAATCTCTTCACACAATCTGCTGCATCGCTACAGCCCAAACTTTGCAATCAACTTTGCCCTTTGCGCTCTCTGCACATTCTTGCTTTCTCTGCTCACACGTTTCGCACACTCTGTGTCGTTCCACACTCTGCTCTTTGTGTGCATTCACATTATGCACTTCGCTATCATCTCGTCGATTCTATGCTATCTGCGCTTTTACGGCCGCATCTCGCACTTCAACATTCACCCGATGGATACCTAAATCTCCAAACAACCCCGCTTATATACTTGAGATTTTGAGACGAAAACCCTAATAGTAGTCGACTGATTATGCAAATGCAAATCCTAATCTTGGTCGGCTGCAAACCCTAAACATGGTTGGCTACAAACCCTAAATGTGGTCAATTGCAAACCCTAAAATCTGTCAGCCTGCATTGAATGACTTTTGAACTACCTATCCACTGCATTATTAGATCTAACTGCCTGAGTTGACAACAATGACAAAACTCTTGCAACACCTTGCTCAACAGGGGGATGGCGATGGAGGCAGCAGATGGAGGATGGCTGTGGCGGCACGGGAGGATGGATGGATGGTGGCTGGAACAGTAGAAGTATTATTGGCGGACTAGGGCTTCAGATATTTAGGATTCTATGCTAGGGCTTCACCAATAATCTCTTTAGAATGCAAAGTCTAATGTCCAAGTTCCAGAGGGTTCCAGTTCTAGGGTTTGGGCATTTGCAAATGCCCCTACTTATAATCCAACCTTAGGGTTTTCTTAGGGTTTTAGCCTTACACTTTTGATCGTGTGGCTAAGATTAAATTAGATCCTAAGGTTGAGATTACTTTTTGCATGTGACATGGATTAATGAATATGGAGGGTGGAGATTAGAATCGGATCGGACGGTTGTGGTTAATTGAGTTTATTTATATATATTTTATAATAAATATATTATAATATAATAAAATATTATATTAAATATTAAATATTATAAAATAATATTAAAATAATCCCAATTAGGCTAGGAAAAAAAAGGGATGGCGGGGAAGGTGGATTTGGGCCAAATAATTGGTGGGAAGGTGGAATGGAAGACAAGTGGGTGGTGGAATGGTTAGGATGGAGGTTTAGTGGTTGTAATTTGGTGTCTACAGATGCCCCTTTTTGTACCATGTTGTGTGAAACACAATATGGTGCAAAAATATGAGACACCTGCTTGGGCTATGGGCACAGAAGCAACTTCTCTCTGTCGTTGGATTTGAGCACTGATGTTGAAGACAAAAGAATAAAGAATTTTCAGAATTTTGTGTAGCTTACCCCCTCAATTGGCGAATGAGTTACGAATGTAACTCACAAGCCAATTGAAAAATGAATGATGTAGTGAATTTGTGCAATTGATGAATGAAAGATGTGAAATGCAAATGATTGTGGATGATATGAATGATGTAAAATGAGATACCATTTTTGCCCCAACGGTGGGAAGGGGGTTGGTGTATAATACCATGTGATTGTAGATGATATGAATGATGTAAAATGTGATACCATTTTTGCCCCAATGGTTGAGAGGGGTATTTGTCCAGTGTAGATGTTATGATCATGCGAGATGTATCCTATCATGGGAAAATCATAATGTAATGTGGTTGCCCCAAATTTTGGGATGATTCGATGCTTGTTGAATAAGTTGCCGCAATGGCATCATTGAGTATGCAAAGTATGAAGATGCAGGCTGACTAAGTCAATGCAGGGGTTGGGTATTGACTGTGGAAATTTCTTCGCCAATTCCATGATGGAACCAATCAAACTTACCGGTGTCCTGCATTATGGCTATTGTCAAATGAATGAGTGTTTGTGATTGTGATTTATCTATGTTTTCTTGCCCCACAGACAAGGACATCAATGACTGATTACGAGCAAATTGTTCTTGGCAAGGTTGCATTCAAAATGTGAGGTGCCAAATGTGATTGTGATTTCTGATGATGAGATAATTGATTATGATCATGAGCAAGTGTCCTTATTGTAGATTATTCATCTTACCGAATTGCATGGATTATTATCGTTGCAATCACCAAGTTTATAGAATAACATACTAGATACGAGGTTCGCTTGGATGACCTGGACAAAATAAAAATGATGAATGATATATGCACGATGATGATGGAAGAATGTTTGATGCAATGATGATTTTGTTGATTATGGAATTGATTGATTATGTTATAAATGAGTGATTTAGCAGTCAAATCAATTCCAATATGCATAAAATTGGGTGGGATGATGAAGTAGATGATGAAGAATTGTGGAATGTCGATTTTGTGAAAATTTGACCTTGGTTGGCATGTTTTGTAATGCAATATGTGTTTTTGAAGAATTTTGCTTTTTCTCAAAAAATATGCATGCAAAACTATTTGTAATTTCACAAAATCAACATTTATGATGTGCATGATGTGTGGATGAATTTTGGTGCCAATTAGATGATGGGAGCTACCATTTTAAGAGCTTTTGTCTTCATTCTCTTTTGTTGCCAGGCGCGCGCCTATGCCTGGCATGTTTTGCAGGCGCCCGCGTGTGCCTGCATGCGCCTACAGGTGCAAATCAGTAGCTCGCAATGTTCAGGCATGGGTCTGTGCCTGAATGCGCTAGTGAAAGCTATAAAAATCTTTCTGAGTAAACTTTGAGGCTCATTCATGCGCTGTTGACTTCGAGAAGCTGCGTCTGAGGAGTGGAGTGGTTTGTGAGCTAAGTGAGGCTATTGGGTGTGTGCGGAGGCGATGGCGGTGGAGGGCCTTGGTGCTGCTGGTGGAGTGGAGGCGACATTTGTCCCGATAATACCATTTGTTTCCTTTGTGCAAAAAAAATGTTTTTATTTTGTTGCTTTTTTTTTTGAATTTTTAAAACTAACAAAGTGTTTTTGTTTGTTGCAGCTGAGGGATATTGAGCCTCGACATCGCTTCTCTCCTCTCATTCCAAGGATGAGAAAGAAGCTTTCAGAGGAGGATTGGGGGTTGTTGGGTAAGGTGGGTTTAGAGGGTGTGGCCAGATTGGATGTGGTGAGGGCTAATGAGGGGTACCTCTCGGCTTTGATAGAGAGGTGGGACCCGGATAGAGGGACTTTCTAGCTATCGACTGGAGAGGCTACTATCACTCTTGAGGATGTCTATCACATTCTCAAGGTGCCAGTAGAGGGAGAGAAGGTGGTGGTTGGGAGGGATAAGAAGGTGGAGATGGAGAGAATGTTTGGGGATCGATGGTGGGAGGCCCGGATAGGGGATGGAGGGATATTGTACCTGAGCATGTACAAGGTGAAGGAGTTAGATGCACTCCCTACCTTGATCATGTTCATGCTAGTGAACATAGTGCTACCGAATAGCACTGGGTGTAGGTTCCCTTGGAACCTATTGGGTTTGGTGAGTGATCTATTGATGGATCCTCGAGAGTATGCATGGGCACCTACTTTATTGGTGCAACTATACCAGGAGTTGTATGAGGTGGTGCGAAGGGAGAGAAAGGGGATTGGGTGCAACTTTCTCCTATAGTGTTGGGCTTGGGAGCATTTTGTGGTAGCTCGGCCCGAGGGGTTGCCATGTGAGTCATGGTGGATGGATGAGCCTTACATGAGGTGATGGGTGGTGGCTGAGGAGGTTCAACCTAGTCGAGAGGTACACACTGGGTAGTGGTACCGGGACATGTGGTCAGGCTTGACTCGGGCAGATGCAAGATGGAGGCCATGGCGAGGAGCTAGATGGGATGGAGATAGGAGGTAGCTACGTCGGGTGCGGTAGGCTCGATGGATAGTTGGGCGAAGGGATGAGGAGGTGGAGTACTTCCAGTACTCATGGGTATTGAGGCAATTTGGTTTACCTCAGGGAGTTCCTGATGAGCCGGTGTTGTATCGACATCGAAGAGATGAGGTGACACTGCCCTATCCAGAACCATGGTGGGTGCCACTGGAGGATGATGAGCAGCTGGAGGTGGCCGACGTGGATGACGTTAGGGTGACTCTGGAGTATGTGGAGTGGTTTGGTGCCCAGCCAGTATGGGTACCAAAGGTTGTAGGTGCGGATGCGACAGCTACGGGGTCGAGGTCGACTCCGAAGAGGACGAGGTCTCAACGGTCGATGGGTCAGAGGTAGTCGAGGGGAGCAGCCCAGTAGGCTCCGGAGGTGGATTTGGTAGAGGGGGAGAGGGAGGATGATGAGGATATGGGTGAGATCTCTAAGGTGGCTAGGCTACGGGCTGAGCTGGAGCAGCTACGGGAGGAGCGAGAGACTATGCTAGAGTCTCAGAGGGAGGCCAGGGTGACTATAGCTCGGCTAGAGGTGGAGCGAGCAGCGGTTGTAGTTGGGGATCAGGAGATAGTGACGAGGCTCCAGGCAGAGATTTTGGTGAAGGAGCGATGACATCAGAAGGACTTGGCGATGACTTTGAGCTAGTGAGGCATACGTGCATTCCTTGGAGGATGTGTGTATGCAACATCACATCACATTTCCAGATCCTCCTTCTTCATCTATGGTCGAGCCATCGAGGCACATGGAGTCGAGGCAGAGCACTAGGTCGAGGGCTCCTTCTAGGTCTCAGGGGTCTTCTCATGGATAGTTGATGTAGTGCTTAGATGCACTCTTTTGTACATGTGAGCCTTGGTGCTCCCTTTCGTAGCCTTCTTGGCACTTGATTGTATATTGGACACTTATATATATATACATGGATTTTTCATATATGTGTGTTATCTTTTTGTGTGGATGTTTTTATGTGTTATGCAATGCTTTATTTAATGTTTATGATGATGTATGCAAGCTAATGACTATGATGTGTATGCCTAAGGTTTATTTGAATGATGTATGCAAGCTAATGATGTATTATTAATGAGTATGAGTTATTAATGCAAGTAAATGTATGAAGAATGTAAACTATATGAATCTTATGATGATGTGTTATGGATGATTAAGAAGTAAGTAAAAGAAGAAAGAAAAAGCCTCTTTGGGTGTTAATGAATGTAAACATTACATGATAGGAATGCATGTTGTTCATATGATCTATTATAGTTCAGAAATGTTATTGGCCATTTTTGTTGTCCATTGTTTGACAATCGGTAGTACCAAATTTGGTGGTGTTTTGCAACTTGACTTACTATGAAGACATGGATGTGGACATGACTGAAGATATGGATGTTGATATGGAATGAGTACTGCAGAATTTTCAAAGACTCAAACATACTAGTGTTATCAACCAAACTCACTTGGGTTGTCTAACTTTCTTTAGGACCAATGTGTGTGCAAGTGAGGTTTAATTACCAAATCTTGAGTGTGACAATGACCCTATCCAATCAAGAACCAATGTGTGTGCATGTGAAGTTTATTGACCCACTATGAGTAAATTGGGCATGACCTATTATGGAGATGACCTAAAGCTAGCTTGCCCTTATGTGCGGTCAGAGGTCTTCCTGTTTTCCAAGGAGACATGTCGCCCCGCATGAGCTTACTCCACTTCCAATCAGGCGTCTATAGCCCCGATGAAGATTCACTCCATAGTCCAATGGGATTTGATATTTTAGGCCTTGGGGATGACTACCCATCCATGCTAGGGATGTGAAGTACGAATCCTTACGACTTGAGGGATCAAGGGTGTTTGGGATTTTATTTGTTAATTTTGTATAGAGCTTTGGGGAATCGGATTCTCAACCGAAGTGTGATGAGAATTTTGACCCTATCCTTACTACTCTATGTTTTTATGCTTATGTTTGAAGAGTAATTGAGGTAGTGGTGAAAACCACTATTTTTGCTTTGGACTATGTTGCATGATGGGACAAGCGAGGATTATCCCTTTTCACTTCAAGGTACTACCCAAGTATGGTACTAACCCTCCTTAACTCATAATGTTTTTAAGATTTGATGGAATGTGATTGGTTCAAGATTGTGTTTGGAATCAATTGACAATGCTCAAGACTTTCTTAGTGTGTAAGATGTGTTTTTTGGTCCTAAAGAAAATCGGACATCCACTTGGAGGTTGCTTTCTACACTAGTAATGGCTGAGTGACTGAAAATTTTAGGCTTTGTGATTTTGACATGTGGTATTGTTGGCTTATGAGGTTTGTGAAAGTTGCATGATTATATCAAATTAGGTACCCCCAATTTCTATAACTTGACTTTTTGTTCATGGCCATATCATCATTACTATGCCAGATCATTGAACATGGGATGGGATGAATGCAAATGTATATGCCTAATGCAATGGAGTGTTGATATGCAAATGGAATTTGTACAATGCAATGGAATATGTATGATGTAGTGTATGCAAATAAAAATTAAAATGAAAAATGCCTAGATGTAAATGAAAATGCAATGTGGTAATGCCTATGTGAAAGCATGCAATTCTATTGTAAAGTGTTACCTTTAACAATAGAATGCCTAGCCAAGTACCCCTAGACAAGGAAGAGCTAAGACCGGTGTCAAAAATCAATACAAATGTGTGTCGCTCCATTAAGCTTGCGAATGGGTACTAGGCCTGAGAGCCAGTCAGGATAGTCTAGGCTGTCATCTAATTCTTCTTGCTTATCATTGCCTAACTCTACCTAAAAGACCTTAGGACCATTAGTTGAATATGGCAAGGGTGAAGGTGGGGGTGAAGGAGGAATGTAACAGGTCGAAGCCCTTAGCAATTCCTCGGATAGGATGAACTCCGAGGAGGGTGGAGAGGAAATCCGGTCCAAGTCAATGAGGCTGATGTCAATTGGAATTGGCTTAGCCAAATCGTATGGATTGCGGAGTGGGGTGAATAAGTCAATAGGATTCATATTGACTTAGGGGAAGGGAAGGTGGCTTGGATGGATGCGTGGATGGAACAATTGAATCGAAACCGATGTCGAGGCGTGGTATCCCTGTAATAGTGAACGTGAAACATCAGAGCAACATTTTTTTTTTGTTTTTTGTTTTGTTTTTTTGTTTTGAGTATGTACATATGTTACAATTCTTGGCTTATGTGGGGCTCAAGGTGGATTTCCAGGTGGATCATCTTGCTCTTGTGGAAGAAGCAAGCGGAAAATGGGATGATGGATGGGGAACATTCGGAGGTAAAACTCTTCCTGTTGGGTGATGGGGACAATGGGGTGTGACTCCTCTTCAGAATCATCAGAAGCATTTGACATAACCTCAAACTCTTCATAACTTTCATCATCGGAATCGAATATGGGATAGGAGAAATTGATGGGGTCATCCTCGTCTACTTCATCAATGCGAAGTTCTTGAAGGGCCTGTTCAAGAGAGGATGTTGATGGCAATGGATGTATGGAGGGCTCTTCATCATTGAGGCTAAGATTTTTGAAGGCTTGCTCAAGAGAAGCGGTGGAGGACAATGGGGTATAGCCTAATCCAGAATGATCATGGGCACTTCTATATGGGACATCTAGGATATCATGCATTCCTTGTTCATGGGAACCTAGACCTTGACCTTGCCAATGGAACATGTTAAAGTATCTGGCTGGAAACTCTTCTACGTTAGGTATATTGGCATGCCTAGGCTCTTTCGGTTCTTCGGGTGGGTTTGCCCTAGTTGAGCAATCCAATCCTCCATAAACAAATTTAATGCTATTTGGAGTGGCACTCATGTCGTAGACAACACCTATGGATAGAGAACGGTCTTTGGGACGTCCAAAATCCTTGGCTATTGGAATGGCTAAGGGGGTGATGGTGACGTCTTGGACCACATATTCACCTATACCAGGATTGGTGATGTGGACTTCGACTTGGGTTGATGAGGTGGATGGTGAAGGCTCGGATGGCTCTGGATTGGTTGTGGATGGCGAGGAGTTAAATATGTCGCAATCAAAAAGTTTGACTTGTGACACATCGGCTGATGGAGTTGGATTGGATGGCGGTGTGGCATGATGAGATGGCGGTGTGGGATGATGTGATGGAATAGAAGAAGTGGTTGTAGTGGAAGGAGTTTTTGTGATGTACGATGTGTTAATGGAAGATTGACCGTAATTACATGTACAAGAAGAACTAGATGTTTGAGAAGGTGATGTGATGGGTAGCTCCTCTATGATGGGAGCCTTAGAAGAAGATGGAGGTGGATTAGAAGAAGAAGACGGATTGAGGGATGACGTGGATGGATTCGATGATGGTGCCAAGAATAAATGGGTGGAAGGTAACATGGATTCATAAGGATTTGAAATGAAATTACAATACTTAAAAGGTTCAACATCCATGGGGATGCAATGGACTTGTCCATCATGAACGTATTTCAAGCATTGGTGGAGAATTGATGGAACACATTTCATTTCCCTCATCCAAGGTCTACCAAGGAGTATATTATACGCCATGGCACCTTCCAAGATGTGAAACATGGTGTGCAACATTTTGGCCCCTACTTCTATAGGTAAAACAATAGTGCCAATTGTGGTACACAAAGCATCGTTAAATGCTTTGAGGGTGAGTGATGATTTGGAAATGTGGGATGGAGGTAAGTTGAGGTGGATAAGAGCAGCGGTAGTAATGATATTGATTGATGAGCCGGTATCGATTAATACTCTTTTGAATGGCTTTCTGTCTATTAAGGCCATTATGTGCAATGGAGGGTCCACCGATTCTGAACTCATTGGTTTTATCTCAAAGTCATAGAAGGTGATTGATGGTTCCATGCACGTTCTAACACTCCCTACAAAATTGTTGAAGGCATTAGAGTCTTGGGATTCTAACTCAATTGACTTGAGTATTTCCATTAAAGCTTCTCTATGCCTAGGGGATTGTTGAATGAGCTCATATACAGAAAGTTTGGCCGATGCCATTTTCAAACTAGTGGTTAACCGGTTGGTTAAGGTTACCGCTGGCCTTATTGGACGAAGGATGGGTGGATTGGATGGATTGGATAGATTGATTGGCAGAGATGGATTTGGTGATGTTTGGATGGGAGGTGGGTTTGAAGGTTGTTGAACATTTTTTTGATTTTGCCTTTGCCCTCTAGTGACCACATGGACCGTTCCTACAAAGTTTTGATATTGTTGGACATGATTTACTTGGTTAGGGGGTGCTTGTTGATTGTTACCCCCTACATTGTATTGAACCTCCCCATGGTTAGGTAGAGGTGTCTGATATATGCCCAAATTTTGATTTTGTGGAGCTAAGGGGTTATCCACGTTAATGGCCCCTAAGTCTATAAGGTCTTGCACTATGTTTTTGAACATATGGCAGGAATTGATATCATGCCCATTTTGTCGATGGTATGGGCAAAACAAGTGCTCTCTATAACCCTTAGGCCTTTTGGTGGGATCATCGGGCCTAATGTCTAGCAAGGCTAATTTGTTGGTTTCATACAACCTTCTAAATAGGGATGAATACGACTCGTTTAACGGAGTGTATTGTCTTTGTGGGTGATTGAATTGGCGGTGGGTAGGTTGTTCCACAGTTGGCGTTGTGTTTTGTACCATTGGTGCTTGGGTTACTGATGGGACCGCATGATAGGAAATTTGTTGTTGCACCAATTTTTGAGCCACTATAGGCTGGCTCATCACCACTTGATTGACTTGGTTTGCTGTGTTAGCCGTTGAGGCTTGTGTAGATTTGTTTTGGCCAGATTGATTATTTTGGTATTGGCCCTTGTTTTGCCATTCTTTATTTTTAGGCTTAATGACACCCTCTTGGATTTTGATCTCCTCAATGACACTAGCCTGTGCTAAAGCTTCTTCGAATGTTCTATAAGTGTTTAGTTGTAGCATCCAAGAGATGGGTTTTAAGCAACTCTTGGTAAAAAGTTTTATAATTTCTTCCATTGGTAGGGAGAATGGCAATTTAGTTATGACCGCCCTCCAATGGTTTCCAAAGTCATAGATAGGTTCCTCATCCCATTGTTTCAAATAATAGATATCTGATAAGGACACCTTCTTTTTAATATTTAGGGTGAAGCGTTCCAAGAATAGATCTATCAATTGATCAAAAGTGTATATACTATGTGTGGGCAATTGATTGTACCATTCAATGGCATCTCCCCCTAATGTTTGAGGAAACATTCAGAGCATAAGAGCATTATCATCACTAATCCAAAAACATACGTGGACAAATGAGCTCACATGTTCCTTGGGATCCTCAGTTCCCCTGAACTTGTCAAATTTTGGTACCATAAAATCTGTCAGATATGGCGGTGATGGTACCGATGGATGGATTGGTTGATGGATCAGTTGGCTTAATGTGAGTTTTTGGCTCGTTGTTCCTGATGAATTTTGCATCAACTGATCGATTTGCTTTTGCATTGCCTGAAGTCTAAGGTCTTCTGCTAGAATGTGAGGACCCTAGATTAGGTGGTGGTTGGTTGATGGGCTGGATGATGGATGTTGGGGTGTGACCAACATGGTGTTGTGGAATGAATTGGGTTGGGTATGCGGAGAATATGGATGGTTGAAGGATGGGGATGATTGATGATGATGATGGAGGAATGGATTGGATTGTTGATTGGTGGCAATGTTGATTGGTATGGTGGATGTGTGGAGTGGTGGTGGATTAGGGATGGTCACTATGGAAGATTGAGGGACCCATGCCGAATTTTGATTGATGAGTGGAGGTTGATTTGGAACTCCTTGGGTCATAGGGTTTGTGTTAACTAGTTGCTTTCCTTTTGTTCATTGTGAAAGCAATCTATTGATGAGCCCTAATGTATCCGTGAGTTCCTGATTTGACCATGTGTCGAATGATGGGGTTGAGGTTGGATGAGATGATGGTTGGGTTGATGATGATGGATGATTAGACATGGTCATGTTGGCTAAGTGATATGATGGAGGAATGGATGACATGGTGATATTGGCTAAGTGAGATGATGGAGGAATGGATGACATGGTGATATTGGCTAAGTGAGATGATGGAGGTGTGGATGATGATGGATGAGAGGACATGGGTATGGTGCAAGTTGCATTTGATGTTGCAACTTGAATATTAGGGACTTGCGAGGCAGCATTGACATGCTCCTCATACAAGGGGTTGGTATAGGTGGATGTGAAATAAGTGTTTTGAACACTTGGGCTTTGGGGTGGTTGGCTTGTGGAGGAAGGCATACCATATTCATATCTTGAATTAGGATATCCTTGGGCAATGTAGGTGGTAGCCAATTCAGCTTCTTCAAAACCATCTTGGCTAAGGGGCTCTAAGACATAGTTAGAGGCCTTGTAAATGGCCTGAACTCTATCCATGTCTATGTAGGTGGTGGTTGTCTCCACATCAAGTGAATGGGACTCCTCTTGAGAGTGGGGTGGATGGGATGATCCAGACAAAGTAGTCTGAACCATATTGGATGGGGCTACCGAAGTAGCGGGCTCATGAGAATTGTTTTCCATTAAACTACTTTGGTTTATCATTTTATTTTGTTGTCGTGTTAGCACCATAAAGTAATAAAACCAAAGATTCAAAGCTTATCTAAACCACACAAATTAACAACTTTTCCTCAAAATTTAAAGCAAAGAAAACAACCAATCCTAAGTTTCACCTTGTGTGGCTTACCTCAGGTTCATTAATTATTTTCTTCCTTTAATGTGAAGTTCCTTTTTAAAATTGTTGGTTTTGTGTGTTTTGATGTAGCCTAATCTTGTTTAATGAAAAACAAAGGCAAAAGCTATGGTTGGCCAAGGCAAAGAGATTCTTGTTGGTAATGACCTCCAACAAGTTTGCTCGAGGGTAGTCCTATGGTGTCTAGGGGTAGAGATTTGATGGATGGAGATGAATGCCACCGTCACCAAACCTCAAGCAATAGTTGGTGATGAAATCCAACTATTACTGTTAAAAAGTGCAACGTGCAAGTGTGTGATTGATTTTTATTGAATATTCTTGTTTTCTATAGTGTGCAAGCAATATTAAAAATTACCAACCTCACTAATCTAAATTAGAATCCAACACAAAGATGCAAATTTCATCGATAGAGCATAGAGTACACCCTTAAAATCCCTACCTACAAATGATAAAAATCACATGAGCACCGGAGGGTTCGTCCACCTCTCTGCCAAAGGGGCCAACCTAGGGCAGGATTACTTTATGCTTCTAAATGTTGTTCCTATTTAGATATGCAAGTTTGAAATAATTTTTAACCCTAAAATGCAACTCTAAGATGCTTTTCTATTTTATATGCACTCAAAAATGCAGACAAATCACCTAGACTTGCAATTTCAGAACAAGAAGTATATTTTGTATCATAAATCACACACAAACCCTAGATGTAACTTGCTACAAATTCTTTCCCAGATTCCTTAATGTGAACACAGAAATAGTGAAAAACAACAGCAGGAAACATAATACGTAAATTGCTAAATGGCAACCTAGGGTTACGAAACTTACTTGGAAGCCTCAGCTCTACTTCAAATTAATGCCAGGCACAGTAGGGCACCTGCATAGGCATAGGAGAGTACCTGCATAACATGGAAGGATACCTACGTAACATGGAAGAGCACCTGCGTGATCTCTGGAACTGTTGTAGAATGCTTCAGAAACCCTAGCGACGAACATGATGACTTTTACATTTTCTAAAAATCCTGCAACAAACAACAATAATAGTAAATTAGCAAGGTAGATCTATCAAATAATGAAACCCTTGTGGGGTCCCACCATGATCACCATTTGTAGATGCAAGAACACGACACTTAAAATAAAATAGCAGAAATCAAATAATGCAGTGAGACACAAAGATTGCACAAAATAATGTATATTCAATAAGGTGGGGGGAGCCGATAAACTCCTTTATTACAATCCTTGTTCAATACAACTATTTGATACAATAGATTACAATGATGCTAGGGTTCTCCAAAACCCTAGCTAGTAGTAATGGAAGTGTCTTCAGATTCGGGTGTGCTCTTGATCCCAACAAGTTGAGTGGGCTTCGAATATCCAAGATTGGGCCACTCCAACTTCAACAACCATCAAATAAAATGTAGAACTTGTAGATCTGCATACACAAAATAAAACAAAGAGAGTTAGTAATACCTGTGAGGGCTCCACAGTGTGAGGCCCTCAGACATTAATAAAACCCTAGTTTACTAATAAAATAAAAGAGCATGCAGAATCAACAAATTACTAAATAAAATACACACAAATAAGATTTACCTTGCTATTACCTTGCTATTGACCAATTATTGTAGATGGCATTTTAGATCTGTTGATGCAACAACTTCAGAATGTAGTTCGTTGATGACGGCAGGCTCGGACGCGAGCTTCGTAGGCTCTGGTTCACACCTGGGACTGTGGTAGGCTCTAGAGAGCACCTGGAAAGCTCTACAGTGAGCTTGGTAGGCTCTAGCGTGCACCTACAGATAGGGTAGGCTCTGGAGAGCGCTTGGTAGGCTCTACAGTGAGCTTTGCAAGCTCAAAATAGCGCCTACAGGGTAGGGTAAATCTACAAAAATAGATCGAGGGGGATGGCGACGGAGGCAATGGATGGAGGATGGTTGTGGTGGTGAGGGAGGATGGATGGATGGTGGCTGGAATAATAAAAGTATTATTGGTGGACTAGGGCTTCAGATCTTTGGGATTCTATGCTAGGGCTTCACCAATAATCTCTTCAGAATGCAAAGTCTAATGTCCAAGTTCAGAGGGTTCTAGTTCCAGGGTTTGGGCATTTGCAAATGCCCCTACTTATAATCCAACCTTAGGGTTTTCTTAGGGTTTTAGCCTTACACTTTTGATCGTGTGGCTAAGATTAAATTAGATCCTAAGGTTGAGATTACTTTTTGCATGTGACATGGATTAATGAATATGGACGGTGGAGATTAGATCTGATCGGACGACTGAGGTTAATTGAGTTTATTTATATATATTTTATAATAAATATATTAAAATATAATAAAATATTATATAAAATATAAAATATTATAAAATAATATTAAAATAACCCCAATTAGGCTAGGAAATAGCGAGAAGGTGGATTTGGGCCAAATAATTGGTGGGAAGGTGGAATGGAAGACAAGTGGGTGGTGGAATGGTTAGGATGGAGGTTTAGTGGCTGTAATTTGGTGTCTACAGAACAACTGGCCCATGCACATTAAAGTTGAAGAAACTACTCGAATATTCAGTGAACTAGCTTGGGCTGCTGATATCCAAACTGATCGAAAGCTTAATCTCCAAGTTGCGGATGCAATCCAAGTTCCAACAGCTCCATAGCATAGACCCCCTACCACATAAGGAAAAAAGTGGTAAAATTTACGTCATGCCTGCTGCACCCAGTGCCACCATAGTGTTGTATACAACAGTACACCATCCCTTATCCGGACCTACAAAAATCCTAGATCGACAATGCTAGAAAATGTGAATCTTTTAAATCTATGAAAAATATCTCATCCAATGGCTATTTACCACCACACCTTCGATCACCAATATTTCTTCTCAAGGAGTTCTGAAAAAATGGTGAAAGGATCATTGATGCCTTATGGATCTACAATGAAATAAAATACAACACTACTTCAAAATGCCTTAGGGCCATTCTCTTGATATGCTACGTTGATGAAGTGCGACAGATCTCTGGACAATATTGTGTCAACAAACTGCAACTGTGGTCCATACTCCTTTCCACTGCTCAACTGCCACCAATAAATGATGCCATTTTGGTGTGCTCATCCTTCTCATCCATGGCCTCATATTTGAACAACCTCTTCATTACCATTTTTATCACTCACTTTATGCCTCCAAAAAATGCTTCTCAACCAAAAAAAAAATATAAACCCGTCATTCTTGAATAGGTGTCCCTTCACCCTACACCGCGTCGAGGCATACTATAATAAAGCACATAAAAACTATATTGCATTGGTTGACAAAACTATAGAAAGGTATTGGTTAGTGCGACCGTCGTCGGATCACAACGGGATAAAAAAACTTCCTCGCGAACTATCAGATGCAATGTGAAAATAGAGTTTTGAAGCATTAAACTAGAGGCCTTCTATGATGGTCTCGATCAGATGTAGGTAAACTATATGAGACTACGACCATTTAAAATGAGCATTTCATCACAGACCATGGGTATATATGTCGTCCACCATCACATTCGATAGAGTAAAAACCAATGACATCGCTACCGGGTTGCTGACTAAGCCGCAACAATCAAAACATAGGTCTATGAGACCCTCGGGCATCGCTCTCCACAGTCCTCATTTTCATTACATAGGTATAGTGGGCTTGGCCTGAAAAACAAACATATACCCTCAACTGTAACAGACCCCCCATCAAATAAAAAAACTACAAAATAGTGAAAAATGATCCCCCAAAAAAAAATATTCTAATATTGGACGGATACCTCCCAAAAAATATCCTACCCAATAACTCAAAAATAGGCAGGCATTATATTTTTTTTAAGCTTTTGGTTTTTGATCCATTTTTTAAAAATGGAGAGCATACTTCCTGGGCTTGGAATTGAGGAGGGGAAAAAATGAAGGGAAAAATGAGGGGAAAAATGAGGGGAGGATTTCCATGAGGGAAATACCCCCTCAAGATCACAAGGGTAGGAGAATGCCTGAAGCTCTGATACCAAATGATGGGATTTGAACAAAAAATGAGGTGTATTGATACAAAATTAGGTTACAATATATAGGCATGAGGCCTATATTATAACATGACAAATATCAAGAGAATATGACAAGTGTCAAAATATAAGGCATAGTGCACATTAATTCTAACAAGGAAGCCTACAAAACCTAGTTCTAAGAAAGGTTTATCAAATTAGTTGACATCTCTTAACTAGGGAGCTATAAGGAATTCTACTACATCCTAAAAAGCAAGTAAGGTGTTACACCTAAAAAGACATCATGACTACAAACAAATTCATGCTTACAAAATCTCAATTGCTTAAAGGTCCGGATTACTTCTCATGGAAAAACAAAGTAAGAGCTATTCTAATATTTGAGAAGCTTTGGGATATTTTCAAAGGAGTAAGAACTAAACCAGCTCAGGGTGATGCAAAGATTCAAAAATTTGAATAAAGTGATGATAAAGAATTAATGATAATAACCTTTGCTATCATAGATGAAATACAAGCCTACATTAGCTTAGTAGGGACATCTACAAATGCATGAAAAATATTAGAGAAAATATTTGAAGGAAAAAATAAAGCCACTATCTTAAGTCTCCAAACTCAATTACATTCCCTAAAAATGGACAATAGCGAAAGCATAGAGTTATTATTAAGGAAGATGGCATTTATCAAAGGAAAGTTACTAACTATAGGAGAAAAGGTTTAAGATAAATTCCTTGTTCAAGTAACCTTGAGAGCATTCCATATAGATACAAATATCTAGTTGCATCCTTACAGGTTCTAAGAAAAGATACAAGGTTTGATGAACTAATCAACATTCTTCAAGAACATGAGATAGAAAATATAGTAAAATATGAAATGATTAAAAATTCGTTGGTATTGAAAGATAATCCACAAGGAAACATTGTGGTAGAACCCTTAGGGTTCTAGCTAAAATTAAAAGAATCACTTTGATTATAGAATCATTGTTGAATTGGTATGGGGGATCCCTCTAATGGATTTGAACAAATATTATCTTATTTCATCCTGGATGATTTTGAATGAATGATTATACAATAATATATATCTACCCTAACGTTTTGAGTGAAAGGACATACTGGTCCATATAAATTTATGCATGGTTAATTAGTGATAATAGTTAAGATTAAGGAATTCTAACATGCCACCCTCCTTAAAAGGAGATTTATCCTCAAAGCTCAAAGTGAGGAGATTTGTCCCTTGTTTTCCAAGTAGAATTTGTGTAAGTTCTTGTACTATTTTAATATCACTTTTTCGGAGGCAGGGATATCTCGAGGGTTGGAGCGTTAGTGGGGGTTCACTAGGAAGAATTGTAGAAGTGTCCTTAGGAGAATCGTGATGACGACAAGCATGGAATTTAGTCATTTCTTCCTATGTAAAATGAAGGGAAAATGAAGGTGCCCTCACTCTTTTACCTTCCTTCTGAATCAGGCTGCCTATACGATGAGAACTCAATGTTGGTGAGGAACTTGTGTGTGGTTCATGTAGAGTGTATGTCTGGCCTTCATTGGTCACTTCGTGGATCTCTAATTCATCCTTGCTTGGTGCATAGATCACTTCTTGTACTTTGACCTCATTTTTTGCCTGGTTATGATCAGGTGTTTTAGTTATTTCTTGCTTATCTTCCTCATATTCGCCCATTATGGATTGACAAGGAGCAACTTATTTTATTAGGTTAAATTCCTGCCTCAGTAAAAAATGATTAGTAATTTGGTCAATCCATTGGTGAATCTCCTCCTTTTGGATAATACTATTTGTAAGTTCTTTCCTCCACTAGTGTACTTCCAGGACAAATTCCTTGAAGCTAATGTCTTGCGATCTCTTGCCATCGGCCATTTTAGGGCTGGTTTGCAAAATGTAAGTCCTCTTTTAAACTTTGAGAAAATTTTTGCAAAAATATTTATATAATTTGGTAAAAATAAAAAATAATTTTGTCAATTTTTGACAAAAATTTGGTTTTTCAACTGTTTGGACCTCAATGGTCAATATTTGAATTTTGAATTTGAAATTTTGTGGGAAGCACTCGACGGGACTCAGAAATTTGAAATTTTACGGAAAGCACTCAGTGGAACTTAACAGTTTGAATTTCGGTAGGAAGTGCTCGATGGGACTAAGCAATTTGGAATTCAATAGGAATGGGAAGTGTGGAGCAATGGCCAGGGGGTGACACACGAGGTGGCAGGTGGATCTAATGCAAAATATGAGGGAAACTACAGAGTAATGATGAGGGGAGTGTCACCGAGGTGGCAGGTGACATCAATTGGTGGAAGTGACACATAGGCACCACACGAGGCGGTAGATAACGACAAGCACGGGAGGAAGCGTATGGAGCGGCGAATGGTAGCATATGAGCGAGCAAGCAAGGGCGACAGTAGTGGTGAGTGGGCAAGCAAGGGTGTGCGAGGAGCGGAGGGGCATATGACCAACGCCACACCTTCCTTTACGCGATATCACGAATATAAACCCAAATTGCTTTGTTCCCTTTTAAATGTGGGATAATTAGTTTTTTTAGAACTTTCTTCTTCATGCACATCCCACAATGGAGAAAATAAAATGATGATCGTATTTCGATAAACCTCAGCTTTAATTCAATTTTTTAAAATTTTTTGACATCGATTTTTGGGTGTTTTGCCAGAAAATGATGTTTGTGCAACAGATAAATATTTTTCTTAATTTGATTTTGTTGTTCAACTATGGATTGCTTCACGAAGCCTAGAAGAGATTTAAAAGAGATTTTTAAGGATTGAAACTTAGTTATTTTCACCAAAAATTACATATTTAAGAGGTATTTTCACATTTTTAAAGTCTCGTTCATCAGAGTTTCACAGTTTGATTTCCAATTTCGCAGTTGGTCGCCGAGTGTATCTCCTTTAAATGATACAACATTATTGTACAGTAAGTTTATCGATGCTTTATCTCTCCCTGGTCTATGATGAGCAACAATTTATGATAAACTGGATAGTGCAGGAGTGGGAACAGAGTGGTACACGCTAAGATGGACCATCGATAGAGAGAAAATGGTATTTGGCTTCCTATGTTTTTTCGATGATGCTACAGATGGAGACCGTGTGGATGATGATTTTTATTTGAATTTCTTGCTCATATGTAGCAGCGTATGGATGACTGCAATCGGTGTCTTCTTTCATAAGCACTTTACTTCCTCGCTTGTAATGTTAATATTCACCACTTGTGTAAAAAGTCTTTGTAAAAAACACCATAGAAACCCAAAATTGATCGCTATGGAAGATCTAATGGAAAAATAGGCCTATATTTATTGATGGATCCCTTCATCGTCACAAAAATACAAACCCATAAAAAGAGGTGGACTTGAACGATTTTTCACAGATCTTGTGAATTTTATTTTAATAATCCTACTAAATTTGCTTGTGAATATTCCCTAAAAACGAGGTTCTGGATGTCGCAAAATTTTTTACTAGTTTATATATAATATTTTTTTGCGGGATGAAGCTTTATATTCTGAGTGATAAGGAAAGTGGATGATAGAAATGTTGGCTATGTAAACATTGGATTTAGGAGCACCGCTAATGCAAAACTTATTCGATAGCTGGAATTCTCCTCGCTGATGCCCGTTACTTATTTATTTTCTTCTTTTGATGATGCTATCTGTCCAAACTTGCTAATGTGTTTCAGTAAACGTTATTGTGATGGAGAAGGAGATAAATTTCATAGATCTAGAATCCTACTTCGATACTAGATGGTAGAACCCTTAAGGTTCTAGCTAAAATTAAAAGAATCAATTTGATTATAGAATCACTATTGTAGGTATGGGGGATCCCTCCAATGGATTTGAAAAAATATTATCTTATTTCATCCTGGATTATTTTGAATGAATGATTTTACAATAATATATATCTACCCTAACGTTGTGAGTGAAAGGACACAATGGTCCATATAAAGTTATGTATGGTTAATTAGTGATAATAGTTAGGATTAAGGAATCCTAAAACATTGCTTCATTAGATAAAGGTCAAAGACCATGGAATAATAGATTTTGTTAGACATGTAGGAGAAAAGGATACAACACCGCTTACTACAGATTCAATCCAAGAAATCAAAACCAAGGAAATCAGATGAACTATGGAAGCCAACCAAATAGGGTATTCCAACCAAGGTAATATCAAAATAATCCCCAACAACAATAGTCACAACATCAGAACTATTATCCACAATTGGAATATCGAAAAGGGAATAAAAAAGGACATCTAGCTCAAAGAATTGAAGAAATTGAAGAACTGGAAGATACGACATATGATCATGAAGTCAAAGCTCTTACAACAAGAGTAACATGGCATGCAGATACTAACTATTTTCTTGGACATGATACAAGAAAAGAAGAAGAAGATCCATATTGAATACTAAAGTCTTCAATACCCAAATAATGTAATATAGGGGGGTGTTAGAGTATATTACATAATTTGGGTCATGTAAATGTACCACCTTTGGTACATAACTAGAGTAGGATATTACTTTAGGGGGTAGTTAGCAAGTTACTTCAAGTATTGTAATAAATGCACAAGTGTCTATGTGTATGTTAGGAATAGTGTTGGCCAATCAATCCATCTTTCTATATAAAGGGTCTCATAGTGAGTGTTTACATATCATTGTAGCTAGTACCAAATATACTCTACAATATCACCATATAGATTGGTTATGGATAAAATATAGTTTTTATCATCTGTTATGGAGTGTTCATTTTCTCCATATAGAATTGTATCATTTTCATCACTTACCATTAATAGTATATTTCAACATCTTATATTTCTGCATATTATATATCTTGTGATTGCATTCTCCCTTGGCTCATAGCATCAAAAGCTAACACCTACCCATAAATATATGAGCATCATACGATAGCCTCATTGGTTGCCCTACCACAATATGCTCCCATACCCACACTTGCAATAAAGGATTGAAACTCAACCTTGATTGATCTATCCTCAACATGGAATGAAGATATTTGAAGGCTTATGTGAGCAATGTTGGTGTGCATGCAAACACCACACTCTGCTCCACCATATCACATATCACTCCCATCATATTCTAGGGGAATTTCACCATTGAAGTACCTGGCAGTGCATGACTCTCCACCAACAACATCACCATTGTATACCGATTGGATAACATATTGTCCTCCTAGTACCTCTCATAGTATACACCTCCACCATACCTCACCTCATCCCATCTATCTCCAAATACCCTCTACAGTATGCCATATCGTGCAGCTCTCCCTGTTGCCCTAACTATGATGCCCTTTGTCGATAATCGATATATGTGATACACATCCTCCAACATGATCATCATTTCCCCTATCAAGAAATGAAAGGCGTTCTTATCAAAATTCCATCTCTCACATAAATTTGAAACATATGCCCAGTTGGCATGCACACTTTGCATATCCCATACACTGTATAATCCAACCCTTCCCAACCAGGTTCTATCATCTACAACCCACACCTTCTGTAGTCGCTCTCTAAGCATCTGAATCTGATGTCATGGTTACACCATTTTCACCTACATCCAAATTTCTCATCAATATACTATTACATTTATATATAGGCATACACGATTTCAAAAAAAAAATATTTGCACACCCATGTGCAAACCTTTTCGTTCGCACACCCACGCATGAATATTTTGGTTCACACCATGGTGTGCAAACCTCAAACTAAGGGTATATTTTAATACCCATTTAGCTAAAAATCAAGGTCGTAATTTTTTTCAAAAAAATGCACATACACAAGCTAACATTCACACATGCAAATTCATGCAAAACAAGACAAAAGTTAACATTATCAACAAATCATAGATCTAGGTATCCATTTTACAAAAATCAAGCCTAAGCAATCATGTTCCATGAAAATATGCATACATTGTTAAAAACACATTCTTTTGTGCACGTGTTTTGAGGTAAAAATTCAAAGTCAAAAACAAAATGTAGATCTAGATACCCATTTGGTCAAAATTTCACTTTGTACATGAATTTCTAGCAAAAATACACACACATTTATATGCATATTTTTCATTTTCACTATGTAATTGCACTTTTTACGGTTTCATTTCATTATTAATTTGTTCCCTAGGGTTCATTTTTGAACTCCATTCTACACAAATATCACGGCAAAACAAAGTGCACATACTGATGCTACACTCCCACTTGCACCCGTGCTTGCTTGTCCACTCACCATTTATTGCCTTCCACTCCACAATTTAACAACGCTCTACCTTGAAAAAGCTTCCTCACCACTCTCTCCTCTCTTTACACAGTGCAAAATGATCCCTAAATAATAAATTCACGTTTAAATACATCATTTTTGGTGGATTCGCACACCCATGTGTGAATGTTTTCATTTGCACACCCATGTGTGAACATTTTGGTTCACACACCCATGTGCAAACCTACCATTTTGAGTTCAATTTCTCAAATTATGCACGGTTATGGCCTTGTGTACCCTCCATTTGCATTTTCCATCATTTTCACCTCTCATTTTCACCATTTTCAATCGACTCATCGTTGTTTATCATCTTCTCCATCACCAATTCGTTGCTTGAGGGGGTGGTCATTCAACAATTTCAAAATATACCTTGTACGTGATCAAACAACCAAACATACAATTATGAATACAACATTGGTCTAAGAATTTTTTTGCTGAAGATTATCTCAAGTCCTCATTTGCTGGGACAAACAAAAGTAGAATTTTTCTTCTCAACAAAAATCCAATTCAAATCAAACGTTTGATAAATCTAAATTCTTGCGACTATAGAAAACTCATGGATTACCTTCTTCAAAGTGGCAATCATAAGACCACTTTTTGAATGAAGCATATGATAAAGCTCTAGATTATGACATCAACGATTTGTCAAATGTCATAAAGAACCCATCAATCAATCAAAAGCAAAAATTTGTAAAGGCATTTGTTCCCTCCACAATTGGAATATATCACATTGATCATAGAATAGGCAATCTTACATCTTCCCTCCAAAGCAATCACTGTGATACTATAAAGTACCGTATTCAATCACCAATAATATTTTTATCAATGCGTCTCTCTCGTAATCATCCAAAAATAATCAATCACAAATTCTTTGCCTTCTAAATCATCCCATCATTATTTGTACTGAATTATGTTTTCACACAATATAGTACAAAAAGAGACAAATGTAGACACACAAAAGTTACACATTATCACTTTCCCCATCATCGCAGCCGATCAATTTGCATAAATTGGCTTCAAAACACTATTCATTTATTAAAATCACTATTCATCTTCTTAAGCCCCCTTGGGCTACTTAAGCTCCTTCCTACACTTAACCATGGGTCCTCATGTGACCTCCACCATAACTCAACTAAGGTTGAAGTCTTCACCATGGTCAAAAAATATTTTTTGGTCAAAATTCAATTTATGGTTAAACACATGCTTAATTAATCTAATCACAATTAAAGTCGAACCATGCCATCTCACCTAGTCTACTTTGACTAGTTTAGCCTTCTATCCCACCTAGTCTACTTTGACTAGCCTAGCCTAGCCTTACCACTTCTCATCCTGATATTTGCTCCATATCACACATTCTTAGGCAATAAATAACAAATGAAGAATTTTGCATAAATAAAATAATTTCATATTTAGAAGTTTTCCATCTCATAAGCAATTAATGTCATTTGAAGAATTTCCTCTAGGTCATCATGGCATGTAGATGGGTGAGGGATTCTCTCACCCAATTCTATTTATGAGGCAGGACACCTCACAAATGACCACCTCACAAGGTACACCTCATAATGGCCACCTCACAATGCACACATCATAGGGGACACCCTCACAGGGGCACCTGAGCCCCTCCCCTAACCTTGGAAAATTCTATAAATAGAAGGCCATTTTTACCATTTTGCAAGATATCCACTTTAGCTTACCAAAACTCTGTAGAAATTGCTCTAGACATCCAAACACCACTTAATATCCATCAACATCATCCATCATCCACCTAGCATAAGAATCTCCATTAAATCCACCATGCTTGTTTTGATAGGTTGTAGACAAAGAAAGTGATTTCTAAAGGTGACCCAACAAAATACCAAAGAAGCATCAACATCAAGAGAACATTTCCATCAAAATTTGCAGATTCAAGTAAAAATAGAAAGGTTCACATGGTTATGTGTGAACATTTTAGTTTACAAAACGACGTGTAAACCTGATTTTTAGTGATTCAAAGGCTAAAAAATAGGTAAGTATGCTATTTAAATGGGTTTTGTATTATTTTGTAAAGTTTTAATCATATTTTAAGCATATTTTCAGTGTCTTTTATTTGTATAAACATGAGGTTTGATCAAGACAAGCCCCAAAATGTTCTAACTAGATTTTGCAGGCCCAAAAAGTACAAAGGACTAGTTGAATTACTGATGGCTCATGCGCAGTAAGCCCATCTACATTGATGGATACAAGAAGATATTTGTAGTTGCTCATCGTTCCATTGAAAAAGGGGCTTCTCATGAAGAAGACCCATTTTGTAGCCTTTTGAGGTAAATTTGTAAAAGGATTCTATAGTAAAACCCTTTTAAATCAATTCAAAGCAGCTATTGATTTCAAATATTTTTGGGTATTTCAGTTAAGGGTGAATGAATACAAACTAGAGTTGACAAAGTTTGAATTTCTAATGAATGAGGTGAAGAAGGTGTAGAGTGAGATGAAGGAGGCTTAGGCGATGATGGGGGGAACTTAAGTTATGGTGATGATATTACTTGTGCCTCTTGTTCTTGAGAAGGGGAGGGAGAATTATTTGGGGAATGAGAAGGAGAAGGAGAAGGAGAAGGAGGGGTATAAATCATACCTGAGCCTACTAGAGTAGACTATTAAAATATGCTATCTATATCTTGCTGCTAAACTTACTGAATTGACTGTTATGTTTCTAAAATATGATCCTACTCAGTTGGATGTTATGCTTGGTTTGTCTTCTTTTTATTGATCTCTTTAGTAGCCTTCCCAATTGAATCTTTTGCTTTTCTCTTAAATACAATGGGAAAGGAAGGGTCATCTATTGGAGCATTTTTATAGAGATGATACAATATTTTGGATAGGAATACTTGGAGGTTTAGAAGGGGCTACAAAAGTAAATCTAATAGGAGAAGAGGTTGGAGTATAATCTACCCTATATTCTATTAGCTCTTGTGAAGTAGCTTTTGCCCCCAAGGCTAAATACTTTGACCTCTTTTCTACCTTAATGCCCTTTGTAGGTCCTGATTCATCTTTCCCAAGTCCACCACCAGAGTATCCCAACTTCTTCATCATTACAATTCCTTTATTATATTATTGCAACCATTCCTATGAAGGTTCATAAATAGACTATACATTTTCAACCATTGGAGGTGGAGTTGTTGCAGTATCATCCTATTGTTGGGGTTGAGGGGATGGAGGAGTTGGAGGTGTTTGGATTTCCTTCTATTTTTTCACCTCTGACCTTGTTCTTGTTGTCTTAGTTTTCTCTGCTTCTTCCCCTATTTCAGCCTTTCTAAAACTTAATGCTAAGATTTTTCTATTATTGGCATTCCAAGTTTTATAGTGTTCATCATATATATCAGAGAAATATTTATCATATTGGTGACCAAACTTAGAGCCTATAGTATTTGTCTCAACCCTCATTTTCCACCAATCTAGAATCTTAGCCTCATCCCAATTGGTCTTTTCTTGAATGGTTTGAATTTTTTACTCCTTTAACTCATGTGCTTTTTTGTGCTCAGGATCATAATCTACCAATTGATCATAAAAATCTCTCCAAGGAGGCAGTGGTTCCATTTTTCCCACATTCCATTCCAATGGGGAATCTTCCTTGTTATTTTTAAATTTTTCAATGTGTGGCCTCAGAGTCCTTTCAAATTTTGGAGCCTTAGCAACATTAAGAGCTTTTAGCTTTTCCAAAAATTTATTAGCAGGGTCATACCTCCATCTTTGTGGGAGCTCTCTAAGCCCTAGTCTTTCCATCACCTGAGTAATCTCCTCACTCTAGCCCCTCCTTGTTAAGGTAATATCTTCCACATTAAAAGGATAGTTGATTGTGCCCTTTCTCCTTACTCTAGTGCCAAAAGTGGAGTTAATGTAGTCAACTTGTCTATAATATTCCAATGCCAACATCCGACTGGTGATAAAATGTGGTAACAAAAATGGTTTCCCTATGAAGCCATATAACCTAATCATTGTACCCTCAGTTAGAATATACTAGTACTCATTTAGATTGATCTATTTGTAACAATTCCCATGCTAGAGGGGGTATTCTAGGAAATTGTCCATACATAATATTAAGGGTTGGCCCTAAAAATTCCCTATTAAAATTATAATAGGATTCAGACTTACTCAAGATTTTTATCCATACATAAACTGGTAGAGGGTTCCCATTTTCATCTTTTGTCATCACTACTATCCAGGGCATCTCTTGCATGGTGGCACTAAAAAATAGCCATGCCAAGTTAGAACAATGTCTAAATGAGGTAGCTTGAGAATCCTTCTTCATTTTAACCAACTACTCATGGATCCTTTTGCAAAGGAAAGAGGGCCAATAAAAATAAATGGGGTTGGTATTGTTATCTATTTGAGACATATCATACATTTTTTCATTTGAAATGTAGTAAGTCATAGCTATCTACCAATATTACACATTTATATCAGAATTCAACCTTGCTAATGTTGCTAGCATGGAAAAAATTTTGGGTTGGCAAAATGCTTAGTGGCAATTGGGGTTGTTGGCAAATGATCTTTGATTACTAGGCTTTTAAACTACATATTCAACCAATCCTTAAAATGTTCCCCATTCTTAGGATGCCCCTTCAACGTATAAAACTTAGCTTATTCTTCTGGGTGAAAAGGCTTAGGGCTAACATGGGGAGTTCTACCCATGGCAAAGAGGTTACAATAGGCTTCAGGAGTTAGCTTAAAAAGGACTCTACCCTGAGCTATTTTTATTGCCCTATTCTTTGGGTCATAAAATTTGATAATTGTAGAAATTAACTCGGGGTATGGGTGGATAGAGTCATAGATATAAAAATATAAGAGAGAGTAAATAACACAAGAACCTGAACTTGAAGTCGAGAGTCCCCTCAACACTCTATTATCAATATCTTTCCTTAGTTGATCCCTCATCTTCCATGTCATTATGGTGTTAGCTACTAAAATAGTTGCATCTAAGAAACATGCATAGGCTTATTGCTCTCAACCTTAGTGGTCTTCTCTAGAGTTGGAGGTACCATTGTAGTCAATTGAATATCTAAAGAAGTTTTTGTAATTGCTCTTTCAAAGCCTCTGCAAGTATCTCTAGGTCTCTCTACAAATACTCTTTAAAGCTTAGCAATATTTTCAAATAGAATTACTATCAAAGCCCTAGCTTAAATAGCTTGCATGCACATCTTCCACCATTAATGTGGTAGTTGGACTACCACTTAGTCACACACTTCAAATTCTTGAATTGGCAACAAAATGGTGAAGCTTGCATGAGAAGCTTTTGTTAGCCACTTCTTGCATGTTGACTATGCTTGACCATGACATGGAGCCTATCAATGGTCATGCTCCACTTAATGCTTTATTCCTTTCATCATGCCTTTGGATGTGACACAAAGCATGGGTGAGTTGAGATCTTGCTTTGACTATTTTGACCATGGCATGGAGCCTATCAATGGTCATATTCTCTATTTTCTTTTTATCTAAAAATTTAAAAGAATGAACATATAATACAAGGGGAAGGATTTTACTTGAAGTACAACTTAAGATGGTATCCATTGATCAGGATTGGTTGCAACCTCCCTCCCTGATCTTGTAGCTAAAAAGCATTGTTCTATTTGACTGCAACAATCTTATATGGACCTTCCCAGAATGAATCAAACTTTTGATGATTGCCTAGTTTTGTTTTCTCCTCATTCCATCTTAGGACTGAGTCTCCAATCTTGAATTTTCTACATGTGGCCCTTTTATCAAACCATCCTTTAGTCTATGTCAAATGTTTCTAAAATTATTCATAGGCTTTATTCCTCTATTCCTCTATCTGCAATAATTACATTAGCCTTATCTCTATAGGATTTTCATCTGATGAATCATCCTAACTGGCTAACTTTAGAGTAGGTATTTCAAGGTGTGTAGGAAGAATAGCTTCTTTTCCATACACCAAGGCATAAGGAGATGTGCCTATTGACTTCTTCATTGTGATCCTATCTACCCATAACACCTGGTTTATAAGCAAATGCCAACTCCTTTTGTTATCCTTCAAGGCTCTCTTCAGCATTCGGAGCAAATTCTTATTGGTAGATTCTACTAGGCCATTTCCTTATGGATAATAATTTGAAGAATTCTTCAAACATATACCATATGTACTGGAAAATTCAATGAACCTTGCTCCTATAAAATATGGACCATTATCACTTACCAAAGCTTCAGGAATGCCAAACCTTGTGATCAAGCTTTCAATAAACTCAATTACTACATCCTGATCAGACTTCTTAGTTGGAATTGCCTCAACCCATCGAGTGAAATAGTCAGTAGCAGTCAGGATGTATTTGTGACCTACTAAAGAGTTTGGATTTATCACTCCAACAAAGTCTAGCCCCCACTGCTAGAATGGTTGTTCTACCTGTATTGGCTTGAGTGGCAATGATGCATTCATGTTTCTCCCCACATATCTCTAACATTTATCACATGATCTAACAATTTTGAAAGTGTCAAAGAAAATATTAGGCCAATAATAACCAGCCCTTATTATCTTCATTGTAGTTGTTCTACCTGAATAGTGACCTCCTGATAGTCCTTCATGGAATTCTTCTAGAATATTTTGTTTTTTATCATCTTTAATGCATCTTAAAAGAACTCCATCTAGGTTCTTTTTGTATAATCCTTCAAGCAAAAGAACATAATTCAAGGCTTGGAGCCTATATCTTCTTCTTTGTGAAGCATTGAGATTTCTAGGGCATATCCCTATTTGAAAGTAACTTATAAGCTGATCAACCCAATCTACTTCTTCTAAAATACTGTCATCCTTCTGCTCTGATTCTGATGTTTGACAGGCTACCCTTTCTTCTTTATTTGCTTTGGTAGCTAATTCTTGACATAGGGCTCTTCCTCTTACCAATTTGGTAGGATGAATCTCTACATCATATTCTTGAATCTTAGTAATCCACCCTACTCTTTTATCACCCAGCTCTCCTTGTAGAATGAAGCTTCTAACATCAGGGTGTACTACATATACCAAAGTCTTACTCTAAGCCAGATATTGCCTAAAATTTTTCAATGATTTCATAACTACAAAAACCTACCTCTCAATGAAGTTATATTTCATTTGGTATTCATGGAGAGTTTGACTCCAAAATAATATGGGATGTTCATTATCTGCATCATCTTTCTAAGTCAGTACCACAACATAACTCTCATCAACTCCATAGGCATATAGGATAAAATATTTGTTAAAATCAGGGTTGATTAACATAGGGGTAGTAGCAATGGCTTGCTTAATCAGCTCAAAGGCTTGCTTTCTCTTATCAATCCATTGGAATTCAACATTCTTCTTTAGAAGCTCTATAATGGGTCTGACTATTTGAGAAAAATCAAAAATAAATTTTCTTACAAAGTTGATCTACCCAAAGAAGGATTGCAAGGCCTTTTTGTTCATGGGAAGGGGAAGAGATAATATGGATTTGATTCTATCTAGATCTATTGACATTCCCTATTTGGACACCACATGCCCTAGTAGCTTTCCTTCATGAACTACAAATATTGACTTCTTTGGATTAAGAGATATACCAAATTCTCTACACTTCTAAAAGACCTATTCCAAATGCTTGAGGTGTGCTTGTTTTTCATGAGAAAATATTATCATGTCATCTAGATATATCAAAATTATTCTATTAATCAGTTCTCCAAAGGCATAATCCATAGCTCTTTGGAATGTAGCTCCTACATTAGACAGACCAAATGGCATTCTATGGTAAGCAAAAGTACCCCACTTTGTAGTGAAAGTTGTCTTATATTGATCTTCATCTTTTACCCAGATTTTATTATAACCAGAGAAGCCATCTAATAGAGAAAACCTTTTAGCCCTAGCTACTATCTACAAAATCTGGTCTATCTATGGCAAGGGATAATGATCTTTGAGAGATGCCTGGTTCAGATTTCTAAAATCCACACATAGGCGAATATCACCATTCTTTTTTCTCATTGGAACCAGATTGGCAACCCATGTGGAGTGCTTAACAGGATAAATGATTTTTGCCTTTAACAATTTAAGCAACTCTTGTCTCATGATTGCTTCAATCTTGGGATTTACTGGTCTCTATTTCTATCTAAATGGTCTTGCTTCAAGAACTAATTCAATAGTATGTTGGATTATGCTTTTATCATAGACTTTCAAATCTTCATAGGTCCAAGCTATTATGTCTTGATATTGAAGACACAAAGCCTTAAATTCTTCAACTTCCTTTGGAGTGCATTGGATACCAATTTTAAGCTTTTTTTCCATTTTCTATTTCTATTTCTTTATAAATCTTATCATCAACTTGCATCTGCTTTAGTATTTTCCCATCTTCATTGTCAAAAAGACTTTCTAAGGTAATCAACCCCTTAGGTATGTGATTATTTTTTAACTGTATAATTTCTTGTTGCTCAATCTCTTGAGATATCTCACCTTGTGAACTGATACAACTAGCCTCTCTGACTAAGAAATCAACAATCTGATCATCATTTTCAAATACCTACCAAAATATTTATCTATCTGGCATTGAAGGTCTAAAAACCAATTTAACTCTCTTATTCTTAGCTGATCCATAATCTAAATATGGAGAAAAATTAGAACCTTTGATAGCTAAAGCATCTGCCAAAAGATTCTATTATCTTGGAACAACATGTAGGTTCAAAGCATCAAAATATTCCATTAAATCCCAGACCCTATTTCTATAAGTCTTCAAATAATGATGCTTGTTGTTACACTTCTCTGTAACTTGATTTACTATCAATTCTGAATCACCATAAATGTCTAGTAATTTAATACCCATTTTCTCTGCTTGCATCAAACCTAAACATAAAGCCTCATATTCAGCAGTATTGTTTGTGCAAGACCAAGTTAATCTATAGGAAAATATTTTGACTCCCTCTGAAGGTGATTTTAGAACTACTCCTACCCTAGCTCCATTCTTGCATCTTGCTCCATCAAAATGCATAGTCCAAATTTTAGATTCTCTTAAAATTTGATTAGAAATCATAGGAGTTGCTTTTTGATCTTCAGAGGAGATGTTGTATGTGCCTAGTCTAGTTTCAAACAAAATATGACTATCCTCTGATGGTAGATCATCCTCAATCTCTAAATATTCTAGTACCTCTACCAGTTCTGGTTCCTCCATGATAAATTGTTGTACATATCATCTTCTATTTTCTCAATATGATAGGATATTGGCTTCTCTAGGACTATTTTTATTCTTTTACCCTTATAGGGGATCATCATGTGAGAATAGTCCAAATACATGTATCCTCCTAGTTTGGCAGTAAATTCCCTTGATAGGCATAGGCCAAAATATGGTTCTAAATCTACTACAACTATCTCTTGAACAACAGTAACCTCTAGGGCTCTATGTAATCTCATCAGAACATCTTTGACTACCCCAATTGTTTTAACTAGTGTTCCATCCAATTGTAGGACTCCTAGACAAGAACGGGTATACTCCATACCCATTTCTTCACACACTACTTTTGGCATAACTATAGTTGAAGCTCCTGAGTCTATCATGCAGTTATGAACTACCCACCCTTCCATCCTTAAAGAAATGTAAAAAGGAGGTGGTTTATTCTTTAGCATAGGTGGAATCACTTTCTATCGTTCAGGTGATAGGTTGTATATAGTAGGATTCTCCTTTTCTTGAGATTTACTCTTTAGAGAAGCTTTCAGTAGGTCTATCTAACCAAGAATGAAGAGAGTATCATATAAACTTGCTTTAGAAGGAGTTCTCTTCAATTCTTCCACAATATTGAAATCAGATTTCCCTAAAGTTTTACTTTCACCTTCACCAAATTTTCTTTTAAATTGTTGAGTTGCCTCAATTCTTTGTTTCTTGGTGATAGAAGGAAATCTTAGTTTCTCGCTAGCTTCCTCTTTAGATTCAGCTTGTTCTTTTCCCTTTTCTTTATCAGCTTGTTTTGGAATAAATTTCTCATTCCCTTATTCCTTAGGAATTGAAGCCCTCTTTTCCCCAACTTGAGGAACTAGAAATCTCTCATTGCTTGTTGAAGGTTGATCTCCCTTATTTTGAGAAGGTACTTGGAATTATCCCATTTTTTATGGATTGACTTGCAATGGATTTTTTCCTAATATTGTGAGGATAGAAATAGCTTCTTCCTCCAGAGAATCTTGGCCAACCATGATCTATTTAGGTTGCCACATCATATTGATTGTACTCTTTTGGGATCTTTCAGCCTTTTCCATAGCCTGTTGCACATGATGTTGATACATAGCACAAGTCTCTAGACTATGGGGGTCATTGCAAATTAAACACCAGATATATCCACTAGTTTCAGGGATTGACTCATGTTCATCAATATTGGCATTAACCCTAGGCCCTGTGTTACTACTAGTAGTAGGCCTTTGATCTCTATTTATATATGGGAATATTCTTTGTTGAGACCTTTCCACTTCTCTTTTTTCCATGGTATTTACCTTGTTATTAATTGTCTTCAAGGTATTTTGGATATCAAACAATAAAGTTGATTCTTGGGGATTTTGAGATGGAAGAGGAGGAAAAGGGATTGAAGTTGATGATGTTTTGGGAGGAGGAATTGGAGCCATTTGGGGAAGTGGCGATGATAATGGTGGGGGATCCATATATGAGGGTGTTGATGTCCTAGACTGATGTGTAAACTGAGGGATTTTAGAGCAATAAGGCATGACCACTTTTGGTGGTAGCCTTCCTACAACAATCAGAATATTCTCTGCATGCACAACTGCATGGTAAACTTGTGGAAAGGTAGTTATACTTGACTACTGAGTTTGTAACCCTAGGTCTGAACCAAGAGCTCTAATATAATACATATATGCTAGGGGAGCAACTGGTCTAGCTTCAAGGGGAATCCTTTTCCATGTCCTACTAAACCTCAAATTAAAGTCAGAGACTAACTCTTATGGGTGTCTTTGCATAGCGGTGAATTGATTCAGAAGCAAGAAAGGATCAACTAACTCATTAAACTCTTCCATGAAAGGACCAGCCAATTCAGCCCATGAATGAATGTTGTTGTCTTCTAGGGTTCTAAACTAGTGAAGGATTTTACCTCTAAAGGATAGGGCTAGAAGCCTGACAATAACATCTTCATTTTTGATATTGTGAATAGCTACTAAAGTCAATATATCCTAACAATGCTCATAAGTAGTCTTTCCTAAACCATCATATGTAGGTATGGATTTTAATGCAACTTGAGGGATATCATTCATATGAGGAAGTCCTAAAGGACCAGAGGTATCCCAATCAAGGTAATTTTATGGAGGTTGATTTTGATTTTGGTTTTGAGCCATGGTTACTAGGGTATTTAATGGAATTGGTTTTGAGGGTACCCAGTGATCTGATGGTAATTGGACCTCTTCAAAAGGTGAATCTAGAGATAGAATTCTTGTATACCTTGATCTCCTGAGTGGTAACTCAAAGAATGATACTGGTTCTTGACTATTCTTAGTAGATGACCTAGTAAACATGAAATATGAGCTACTAAAAAGGGTTTCTAGGTTCTTATACTCAAGGAGTCACCAAGTGAATTTGCTTTCACCACTTAGTGAGGTCAAGACAATTCACTGAATCTTGATTCCTCTAAGAAAAATGAAAGAAAATATCTAGTGGGAAAATGATATCTTGTGAATGGTCCCATCAGGTATGCTAAAAACTATTGTGGCTTAGATTGACATCAAGATAAACTTGAACTATAACTATCATCTACAAGATTTTGAAAGGTGAGCACCCACTAATCATAGCCCAAGCCACACATTGGATGGGTCAAAATATTTTAACCCAACCTCTAGAGTAGGTTGGTTCCTTGTCAACTTACTAGATGTTGACTCATTTAAGCATAGTTAAATGAACAAAGGATAGGGATAGAAATGAGAAAGGGTTAAGAAGGAGAGGGTTAGAAAGAAATGAATCAAAGGTGGATGGATAAAGCTAACAACATAGGCTTCTACAGAGAACCTCTGATAGATTAACTTCAAGAGTAAAACTTGGAACTAACAACATTCACAACTAGCCATCTTCAAAATTAAGAACATTTGCATACTTCAAGAATCATTCCAAACATCTAGGGTATTAATAATCCAAATTAGCAGAATTAGATTAACACTCTGACTAAAAAAAATGACTTCTTCCAAGCATACATTCAGATATGAATCATTCCAATTTGCTCTAAGTTAGCAATCCAAATTAGCAGAATAAACTAACCATAACAGTAGTAGCAAAAATGACTTCACAGGTTTGTTATCAGAAGATAAAGAAGATGCAAGTCTGAGGAAAACATCCCAAGTAATGCTCCTATTAATTTGTAGAAAGTGTACAATAGTAGTGCAAGCAAACACTTTAGAGCCGACCCTTTGAAATGAGGGTACAACCTCTATTTATAGTTTTTATAGTAGATTTGAGAAAATTAGAGCATTACAAGGAAGTTGGAGTGCCAAGCTGGCAAGATGTCGATGTGGTAGTCTCTTGTTCGATCAAGGAAAGAAATACACTCTTGCTCCATTGATCTTCTATAACTAGCTTCTACAACTTGTTCGGCCTTCATGGCTTCCAACTATATGAGTTTCATCAAGAATGCATCCAAGCCATCCCTTATTCTTATAGTTGCTCTTTGGTGCAGATATAGAACTAAATCTACTTAGGAATCTTGAATATTAGATGTTTCATCTTCTAGGTCCAATGATTTCATCTCTTTGAACCAGCTCAGAAAGAGGCACCTCAAGCTTATCTTATGTCATGATGGAATCCTTATTTTGTGGATGTCTTTAGCTAAATTCAACATCACCCGTTGATCTGCCATTGAATGGTCGAGATCAAATCTTTTGAAAATATTGGCATGCTTTTAGTGGTCGTGACCCAGGGACACTTATCATTCTTCACTTTTGGAGTCTCAAAACCATGATCATTTTTTGCTTTAGGAAGATCTTGACTAGGTTAACCGTGACCTAGAGAATGCTTTGGGTTGGGATATGATATCACCAAATCATGGGTTTGACCAAGTATTACCACGACCTAGAGCCTACCCTAGGATGGGATCTACCTTAGGATATTTTACCTTAAGTTGTCTTCATCGTTCATGGCATAGAACCCACTCTGGGTTGGGGTCCACTTTAGAAAATTTCTTTGTTTTACTCCTTTGATCGTGGTACAAACCTATCACGATTCGTGACCTCTTCACTTGTTGTTATCACTAAAAGCTTAGAAGATGCTTTGGTCCATGATTATTTTTGCACCATGACCTAGAGCCTACTTTGGGCTAGGCCTTTTATCATTTTGGTGCTTCTTCTGGCTGGGTGACTCATGATGTAGAACTTGTTATCATCCATGATTTGATTTCCAAGATTCATTTGTTTAACTGCTTTGATCATGGTCTAAAGCAAGGGTTGCGCTAGGCAGTGATCATAGCTTGGAACTAATTTTGGTTTCTAGACCATGACTTGCTCCTCGTTGTTTATCCTGAACCAAAATTTGATCATGACATAGAACCCTGCTTTGGGTTGTAATTTACTTTCCACCTTAGTGCACTTTGACCAAGTTTGACCATGGCCTAGAGCATGTTAAGTGTTGCACAACTGTGGCTTGCTTCTCTTTATTTACCCCAAACCAAAATTTCATCATGTCATAGAATCCTACTCTGGGCCATGATTCAAACTTCCAAAATAGCTAGCTTGACCATGCTGACCATGATCTAGAGCCTGTGGTGTTGGGTCGTGATCGTAACTGTGAGACACTCTTCAACACTTAGTAAAATTTTTGAGAGTTTGCAAAAAATTTCTAAGGATGTAGCCTTTTGGGCCTATAGAAACCACTAGAATTGTAGTTGATCAAGTTAAATTGTGATGGATCATCTAAAAGAAATCTAGGACTAGTAAGAGGAGGAGGAATAATTAGAAATAGTAAGGGTAAGATTTTGTTATGTTATGCTTTCAGTAATGGATTTAATACAAATAATTAAGTTGAAACTTAGGTAGCTTTAGAAGGGTTAAAAATATACAAACAAATGAAATGAAATAGAGTATGGATGGAAGGCGATTCACTAATAGTGATAAATACAATTTTGAGGAAAGCAAAGGTTCCATAGAACATATAAGAGATCATTGTAAAAATAAAAGATGTTGCTATAGATTTTGAAGAAATCATGTTTACACATACATTAAGGGAAGGGAACAAATATGTAGATAGGATATGCAATAAAGAGAATTTAATAGAGGATCATGAAGTTAAATTCTCTTTTCCATGGTTAGAGGAAGTAATAAGTTTAGTTGAAGCTGACAAGAAAATGTTGACTCTATAAATCAAACAATGATTAAGATTTACTTTAATATTTTCCATTGGTGATATTTGGTATATTTGATAACATTAATGTATTTTTATATAAACTATTTATTTTAGTTCTTGTGGTTGCACTTATGCTTTAGGAAGGAAACCAACAATCTAGATCAGGTAAACTAGACTATGACAAGATTTTTTTTGGAAATATTACTCTACTAAGAAGCAATGCATAAATAGTAGAGGTGGAGTTTTGGTATTATGAAGGCTTCTATAGGAAAATATCAAGAAGAAAGATGCTAAATTTTAGAATATTTTGTATTTACAATTTTTTTTGAAGATCCAAAAAATGAAATCAAGAATTCAGACTTATTATGAAAAATATGTAGGTTTCTAGCTATAGCAACTCAATTGAGATGAGAATTGAATCTATTTATAAACTCTCAAGCTCTAAAGGAGAGAGTTGTGATTTTTCAAGGGTGGGGGACCCGAGTACAACCTCTTTTTCTCCAATAAAAATTAAATAGAATTCCTTTATTCGTTATTGATTTTTAAAGTTCCTTTATTTATTTAATTATTCCTTTTTAAATCATAATTTCAATGTAAATTAAACCTAAAATAATGATAAAGATCCTTTTATGTTAACACTTTTTCATGTGATGTTTTTTGTAAGAATTTAGGGGATATAATGCCTTGAATTATTTAAAATAAGTGTCTCTCACCCATCACTCCATTAATATTTTGTAGACAAATAAACATTTTAGTAGATATTAAACGGTAAACAAAATATTAAATATCATTATCTCAACCACTTAAAATTACTGATCTTAAAAAAAACATGTTAAAATATTAACAAGTTGCACACATATAATTGTTAGGCTATTATAATACCATTGCATGATCTTCTTAAGCATAAGTGATGTTTACTTGATTTTATAGAACAAAATATCTTTTTATTTGATAATAACATGCTTAATGACAAATCCAACATACCATAGTTGATGTTTGTATGAATAAATATTTCTAAATGGCTCAACTCATATTACATCATGATCACATAGTGGTATTACAATAGCTATATCATTTTGCAAGCTTTGGACATTGATCTCCTTGTAGAAAAATGAGGAATCTAAGCAATTGAACTAATGCCATTTGATGACTAATCTACCCAATTAAACATGAATACTTTTTAATTTTAAAAATATGTAAAATATATTTTATATAATTATTGATATTTAAGGTTTATTAATTAAAATTATTAATACTTTATTAAAAAAAATTATTTATATATGTTGACCATGGTATAGTATTTAGAACTCCTCAAAATTTCCTTCTCCCAAAGATTTTTCTTGGAAGAACTTTTGGTCATTAGAGGTTTGGCCTCAACATTTATTTGGTTAGCATTTCAAAGTAAGATTCTTACGAAAGAGAGCCTACAAAGAAGAGGATATTATGGACCCTTTAGATGTGCTTTGTGTGAGAAGGATTTAGAAATGTCAAACCATTTACTTCATTGTCAGTATGCTCACACCATTTGGGGTTATTTTTTTTAAAATATGAAATTATATCGAGTTGCTCCATAAAAATTGAAAGAGTTGATAAAATGTTGGATAAATTATTTTAAAGCTAAAGCATTATGTCTTCTTTGGAGTACTGGCTTTGTCATTATTTGTTAGAATTTATGGCTTGAAAGGAATAACAAATTTTTTTAAAATAAATATCAAAATCATGCCCAAGTTTGGAACCATATTAGTGCCTCTCTTGTAGATATCTACAGATATGGTGCTCATCTCATCATGGGAAGTTTCAATTATAGGGTGCTAATAACTCGACTACAAGATTTGAACATACATGGGAGAGTCATCTGCGACAATGAAATTAAAACAAAGGATCTACTTCGATCTATGGTAAAATGAAAATATCCTAAAATTGGGTTTATCAAACTTAATTTTGATGGTGTTTCTAAAGGAAATTAAAGAAAAGCTGGTGGAGGTGGTGTTTTTAAAAATAGTGAAGGAAAAATTCTCCTCACTTATTCAAAATCATATGGAACTTCAACTAACAACTATGCAGAGGCTAGGGCACTTCTTATAAAGATTAAAACTGCAACAAAAAAAAGAATGGAAATATATTTCCATTGAGGGGGACTCACAAATTTTCATTAATGCTTTTAACAAAAATGGGTGTGGAGACTAGATAAAAAATAATATTATTGATGATGTTCATCATCTATTACTAAAGGGCCTCTTTTGGCAGTGTGAGCATATTTATAGAGAAGGAAATTGAGTAGCAAATAAATTAGTGAATTATGGTGTTGATCTTCATCCTCATGAAATTTAAATTTTAGAAGGCAACTAGCCAAGTGAGATTTTGTACTAATCAAAATGATGTCAAGGAATTGATTGTGGAAACATAGCACTTTGAGGAATTTGAAGATTATATTTAAGAGGAAAAAGAAATGAAAAAACTATGATAAAAAGGTATGCTACAACAAATATAATATTTTGGTATTTGATAGGAGTGGCCCCCAATAGAAGGCACATATAACCTATTAAGAAAATAAAAGAATTTAAAACTTCAAATATGAAGTCAAAGGTTAGAGTGATAGGGTTATACATCATATTTGTAACATCCCCATTATTTGATTACTTCTTTGCTTGAAGAATGTGATATTGCTGATGATATCTATGAGTGCAGGTGCAAGTTTTTACTCCATAGTAAGCGAGTCGGATGAGAAGAACACCCACCTCTGGTAGAGACAGTGGTTGAAAACATCAGGTTTGGTGGGACATGATGTCGTGCTTATGCACCATGGCTCGTGGGTGCATGGAAGCCCACCAAAAATAAAAAATATATAGGAGCATTATGCCTGTGAACGCATGTGGTCTATTTTTGCATTTATAGATTGCATTAGATGCATATTAAGTGCTTTTGATAATTTTGAAGAAATAATGGGTAAAATAATAATTTGGAATATATATATATATATATATATATATATATATATATATATATAATAAAAATAAAATGAAATAAAATATACTATAACATATAAATAATAATAATAAATATATATAATAATGTTAAAGTATATATAAACATGGAATATAAAATATAGTTTTTGGAAGTGCCACTAGTATCGACACTCGATAACTCTCCACCATCACATGAGTAAGCTTATGTGTCACCCGAATATAGTATCCATTTTCTTTAAAAGAGGTGTACCGGGCGAGTAAGAAGATCATCCAGATTTTGATATTCTCACTATGGTATCACTATATGTAAGTGTGTGCTTTCGTCACTGGTGAGAAAATATTTGGGTGAAAGAATTTTTGTTATCTTCGGCATAACCAGGTTTGGTCTAATTGTTTGTTTATAGAAGTGGTTTGAAAGCATGTTTTTGGATGTTATTTGTTATATGCTCCTTTGGCTTGGTTCCAACTAAAGCAGAGAATTTGCTTTACTGAATTACAGTTGATATGGTAAAATATTATGAATGTCTAAATAAAGAAGATAATGAAGTGTATAATTAAAAAAATAATACCCTTGCTGACTGTGAGATTTAGGGTTGACTGTGCATTTAGAGAGTGAATTATTGTATGCAATAGACGTCATGAGCCATGCTGACCCAAATATATAAAAATATATAATGCTTGACCATTGTCAATAGCCAAGGAGTGGTTGTTGGAAGGACAAGTAATTCTAGACCAACATATTGGATTGCATCTATCTCTGTTTCATTTTTGACGTGACGCAAATCCATTGTGAATTCCTTATTAAATATTTTATAAAACAAAAAACAATGGTTCATAGTTGTATTGGCACCTTATTGGTCGGGCAATGCATATATTAAAACTAATTTTCATTCTAATTATTTCTCTCATATGCTTTAAAATGTTTTGAAGCAGCATTGTAAAATAATATGTGTTGATTGAAGGAATACATTTTCATTAAATTATAGAGTTATGAAGGTGGACATATACTTTGTATGTTTCCATTGTTGAATAAGTTTTTGACTGTCAAAAAAATTTGGGTTGTGTAAAAGTTACTCATTTAACTATACAATTTTTACCTTGATGGTGTGCATCGACCAAATCATGCTGATAGTTGCTCTAGTTAAGCATAAGTATTTTTCTCCGTCAATTAAATAAGAAAAATGCTTTTGTGTTCTAAATGTAATGTTCACAAAGTTAATTTTTTGTTTTCCAATTCGTATTTCGTCGGAGAACTTCATTGTACCATTTTGGATTGACGATTTAATTTATTGAAAAGTCGTATCTCGGGCATTGAACAAGAAAATATCATTCAATAGAAATAATATTTATTTTGCTTTGAAACACTCGTTAACCTTGGACTGCACTTCTGAGAAATTAAACTTAGTGTATAATAAGTAAGTCTCTTATACTGAAACAAAGTTTTTAGTTATTAAGTCTCTTATACTGAAACAAAGTTTTTAGTTATTTATGAGATTTCATGTTAGTATTCTTTTATTCTTCTGCCTTCACTCTGAATGAGGGCATTACTAGAATTCTTAGACACCAAACTCAACTCTGGTGAATCTAAAAATGAGGTCTCGAAGGAAAACAAATACCACCACCATATTTTAGAAAAGATAAAACTTTAAATTGATCGATAAATGTTGATTATACCTTTAGAATACAACTGAAGTTTAATAAAGAGTTTCAAGAGATTGTTTAGTTTACAAAACCAAATAAAATTTTAGTTAGAGCGTCCGATGTAGTAAAGTCTATACCTACTTGAATTAATAAGAAATATTTAACTAATATAGTCTTTAGGTTTTGGTTGTTCGTAGCTTTGATATTATGTCAATGGTATCTTAAGGTTTGGCTATTTTTAGCTTTGATTTTGTGTCAATTATGGTACTTAGTGTCATCCAGTACTTTCCTATGAACAATTGAAGCCATGTTGTGCTCGGATAATATATAAACTTTCATAAATACTATTTATTTTCTCTTTCATTTATGATTAAATTATACCAGGTTTTTCATTAAGTTTGATCGAATAAACCAAATGAAAATTAGTTAGTGGTGAAAGCTTTATACATTGTATTCCCCTTAATTGTTGTAGGTTTGTGAATCGTTTAAAATTAATAAACTTTCAAAATCCTTTAATTTGAATTCTTCCTTTTGGATTAGAGTAATTAATATGGTTAATATATTAGGAAGTGGTAATATTTTGACCAATACTTTAGTCAACAATTTACTTTGAAGAAATAACTTATTTTTATTAAGTTTTTACTTTATGTTCTTTTATCCAGTTGAGATTGTTTTTAGGTATTGGTAAATGAAACATTTTAGATAGTAAGATTTTTATAGATTTCTTTTAGGAAAATTTACTAGTAAAGTAAAGCTTATATTTTTATATTTAATTTAAATATAGATAGTAAATTCTACATATGTTTATCACTTATCATTTACAAGTTTTAAAATGACTGTGCTATGTTTTTAATCTCATTTAAATTCAGAAGAAAAGTTTTTATGGGAATTAAAGATACTTTATGTTCTTAAATTAAGATGAAAAAGAACTTAAAACATAAACAACAATTTAGTTTATCGAAATCAAAACAAATATAAGAGAACCAAAGTATGGTTTTTGAAACGAATTATGAAGAAACCGCATGAAGTTTGGAATTAATAGTACTTGGTCGTCGATAAGGATGGGATAAAATTTGATGCCTATCGAGAAGGATGGCATCCACCCAAATTTGACAACTCGCAGGGGGCAGTTGTGATTCAGGGATAATTGTTCTCTGGAAAATATAGAAGGGATAGAGGATCCTATGCCATGAAGATTAATGAAAAATGATATGGAACATTGTTCCAGGTTATCGTACGATTAGTAGGTGAGTATTCTCACAAACACAATCTAGTTGTGGAATAACCAACTGTAATATGAGTCTAGGGAGTAGGTCTTTGGAGTTGGAAAGTCCAGCGATAGATGGTATGAGACATGTAATCATCAACTACAATGTGAACTAATAAATTTGGACCTAAAATCCAAAGTAGTGGTGGGCCCTGGTAGCCTCCATAGATTGATGGTTGATACCAGGCACTAGGCATAACAACGCTAACTCTAGCACGGTCCTAAGTATGGTTATATATTAGAATTGAATGAAGTTCAATAGGACCAATATCCTCCGTGCTCTGAGATGGGAAAAATATGCATCCATCCTTCCAGGTGTTATAGGCCATAGAAGGATAACCCTTACAGAGAACCTAAGAACTCGAGTAGGAGAATATGAAATCTCATAAATGGCAGCATATTACGGTATTTGGCCAATATCAAGCACTCATAAAACCGTATGCAGTGGAATAGTTACAAAGTGTGAAAACTTATGCCAATGTACTAATCTAAAGTTGGGTGAATGTTTGAATTTGAATTTTTTAACAACCAAGTGAGTAGAATTGGGTTGTTACAGTTGGTATCAAAGTCTAGGTTGCAAAAATCCTAGATTGAAAAATATCTATTAATGAATTGACATAACTCTTTTATCACCAGGTAAAATGGTGGGGACCTCAAGAAAAGCAAACACTACTCTATAAGAGGAAGTTGCAAAGGTTCTAATAAGGGGACTAAGATGACTCGTGAGAGAGCCAGATCATTTACAAACCACCGAAGCATGTCGACATATTTTGAGAAAATAAAAGGAGTCAACAGTAGGGAGGACTGCACAAAACGATGATAACATGACTAAAATGATTCAGTTGATGTAGGAATAGTTGAATCAATAGAGGGAACAAATGGAAATGCAAAGGGCTTAGATGAGTGAGCACATGGAACAATAGAGAGCACAATTATTTTAACAAGAAATCATTACTTAGTCATAGAAGGTAATAGAAAATTTGACTACACCAAATATGGGATCAAGTGATGCAAAGATTGAAGTTTAAACCTTCTAAGGGCAACCAACTTAAAGGGAATGTGAGTATTAGTAAGATGGATAGGACCAAAAATTGGCAACCTCCTCCTAAGGATTTTGGAAAAGTCAATATTGATGGAACCTCTAGAGGGAACCCTATAAAAGCCAGTGTGGGAGGAATTGGTAGACTTTCAGATGGCTCCCTAGTTTTTACTTTTGCTGAGAATTTGGGTATTCTTTCCAATAACCTTTCTGAGGGGTATGGTATCCTTAGAGGCCTTTAGGAGGCTACTAAGGTTGGATGGGAAAAGGTGTTAGTTGAGTCTGACTCTCAACTTATGATTAATATCTTGAAGACTCCTTCTAAGAATCATAAGGCGTATTGGAGAATAAAAAGAATTATTGAGAAGATTCAGTTAATCCAAATGGGATTTTTGAAAGTTGATTACAATCATGTGGTCAGAGATCAAAACAAGAGTGCTAATGCTTTAGCTAATTGGGCTTTGGACAAAGGTGATCTTACTTGTTATGGCCACCCTCCTATATGGTGGGCTTCTCAAATTAGGGAAGCTCTTCTTTCTATCATTTCTTTGGATGGCTCCAATTCTGAAGGTACCTAGTTTCTTCTTGTTTTTTTTTTTTTGTTTCTCTTTGGTTCATTCAGTTTTTTTAGTTCCCTAGCTCATTCTATTATTTATTTTGTTTCCTCTGTTGATTCTTGCATTAATAGTCTTCTGGTCTAGATAGGTCATTGTTTTGTTCATTTTTTTTCTTTTGTCTTCTTTGTTTTTTTGTTTAGTTTTTTAAGGTGGGAGGGTTATTTTGTTTTGTTTTGTTTTTGTGTTCTTTGTGTTGTTTTTTTGTTGTTCTTGTGTTTTTTTTGTTTTGTTTTGTTTTTTTTTATGTTTATTGTTATTGTTCTTGTGTTTTTTTCGTTCTTGTTCTTGGGTTTCTCTTTGTTTGTGTTATTTCATTTTTTTATGTGTGATTGTTTTCTATGTTTTTTGTTTTTGTTTATTGTCTGTTGTTGGTTGTTTTTATTTTTATTTTATTTATTTTATTTTTTAGGTTTTGGTTATGTTTATTTTTCATGTTTTTTTGGGTTATGTCTTTGTAGTGTTTTGTTGTTTTTGTCTTGTTTGTGTTTTGTTATGTGGTTCTTGTGTTTTTCTATGTGGTTTGTGTTGTGGTTTCTTTTATCTTATTGTGCGTGTTTGGTTGTGATTTTGGTTTTGACACACTCAAGGAGTTTGTTTTTTATTTTATTTTATTATTTTTGTTGTTATTTTCTTTTTTTTTAATTTGGTTTTGTGTGTTTGTTTGCTCCTTGAGTATGTCAAAGGTGGTAGGCCAGGTCCGAGTCCTGGGCGTTTTTGGTGGAATGGATACCCCTGCCTCCTTGGGTCTTACCCGAAAGTGGCATCCCTTTTGGGATGTTTTCCACAAATAAAAAAAAAAAAATAGAAAATTTGACTAAATGTAAAGAATCAGAAAGAATACTAAGTGAATATCCTAAGGGATTTTCAAGAAGAAAAGTCGGTGTGGAATTATAAAAATAAATTAAAAAGTTATATATTTATAAATTTGACAAAAAGGGGGATGGTGAAGTACCTATAAATTGGTTAAGTGAGACTGAGGGGTGCTTTTCCATTCAACTCTTATGTGCAAAATCTAAAACTACATGTGCTGTAGCACACTTAACCTGTCCAACCAAGGATTGATGGACCACATATAAGAAAACTAGTCAAAAGGAGGCTACTAAAATTCCTTGGGATGTATTTGAGAAAGATTTTAGGGAAATATTCTTTACACCATAATTTTACATTGAGAAGTATACTGAATTCACCAATATTCACCAGGAAAACATGTTAGTGATAGAGTATTATCAAAGATTTGTCCAACTTCTAAAATATGCATTTGAATATGACAAATGTGAGGATTTTAAAGCTCACAATTTCGTATTAGGCTAGCATCCTAGAATTGGATCTCCTATCGAACGAATCAAGCCAAAGAATTTTATTGAAGCCTTTGATGTCGCACATTATGAAGAATAATGCCAAAAAAATAAGAAGGCTTATTATCAGATGTTTAAGAAATATGGATATAAGAAAAGAAGATATCCAGAACCTGATAAAGGAATGGACCAATATAAGAAATATAAGGACGGTGACTATTTCATAGGGGACAATAGGAATAGAGGAAAATATCAAAATAACAAAAGGCAACAAGATAGAAGAAATTTTCAAAAAAAACTATACAGAGTACTGCAACACCAAGAAAAGGAAAGAATGTTGTTAATTAGAATAATGATGAGGACAAACGGTTGAACAAAGGGACAAATGTATGTTTTTTTTTGTAGAGATAAAGATCATTACGCAAATCAATTTTTGGAGAGAGCAAATAAGAGAAAAATAGTAGAAGAAACTTCTCACAGAATTTATGTTGCTACAGGTAACCGTAGTCTTTTAGGGCAAGCCACTCCATTTATTTTAAAAGGAAAATTAGGTGAGAAAGATATTCGTATTTTGATAGATAGTGGTGCAACTGATAGTTTTATATCCTCTAGTATTGTGAGGGACATACCGGTAAGACCTGGGATTATGACAAATGGGTGGTAAGTTGAATATAGTTCAGGATAAACCTACATGGTCAACCAATGCTTATTTGACTCCCAGATATATATCCCCTAAGGAAAGATAAATTGGCACCTGTATATGGCACCTTTGCATGCTTTTGATATCATCCTAGGTGTAGATTGGCTAAAAGCTCATAAAGCCCTCTTAAATTTTGAAGAGAGATGGTTGGATTTCACAGATGATTCCAATAAGCAAATCCAAGTCCATTGTAATAGAGTGACCTTAGAACCTCACCTAATGACTGCTATACAATATAAAAGGGCCTTGAGGAAGGGCTGTAGGCTTTATGTGGTAAAAATAAAAAAGAAAGAAGAAACTGATTCATGCTCTGCTCTTTTCCAACAATACCCATTTTTGAATGAGTTTAGAGATGCTTTTCCTGAAGACCTACCTGGGATTCCATCGAAAAGAGAATTTTATTTTTCTATTGAGATATTACTGGGAGAAAAACCCGTAGCTAGAACCCCTTACCGTATGATAGCAATTGAGTTGCTATATCTCAAGACTCAACTTCAAGATTTGCTAGAAAAGGGGCACACCAAAAATAGTGTTTCACCATGGGGTGCACCGGTTTGGTTTATCAAGAAGAAGGATGTATCCTTGAGACTATGTATTGATAATAGAATGCTAAATAAAATGACTGTGAAACACAAGTATTATTTATTGAGAATAGATGATCTTTTTGATCAACTTAGAGGAGTCAATATCTTCTCTAAGATCGACCTTAGGTATGGGTACCATCAAGTGAGAATAAAAGAGGAGGATACTTTCAAAATTTTCTTTAGAACCCATTATGAGCATTATGAGTTCACAGTGTTACCTTTCAATTTAACAAATGTCCCTACTGCTTTCATGAACCTAATAAACAATATTTTTTTAGAACAGTTAGATCAGTTTATGCTAATATTTTTGGATGATATATTAATCTACTCTCTGAGCAAGGAGAAACATGATCAACACATGAGAACAGTTCTAGAAATACTTAGAAGAAATTAGTTGTACAAAAATTTATATAAGTGCAAGTTTTATACACCACAAGTGAAATATTTGGGACACATAGTCTCAGTTGATGGGGTTGCAGCTGATCCTAAAATATAGAAGCCATAGTAGACTTGCCAGCACCCACCAACGTATTGGAGGGAGAATTTTTATGGGAATGGTTGGATATTATAGGCGTTTTGTAAAGGGATTTTAAAATATTGCTTTTCCCATAACCAATTTGTAAAGTAAGGGAAAAAAATTTAGGTGGACTCCTCAGTGTGAGGAAGAATTTAAAACACTTAAGGAGAAGTTAACAACTGCACATATTCTCTAGATTCTAGATCCCAGCAAACCATTTATAGTTTGTACGGATGCCTCTCTAGAAGGGTAGGATGTGTCTTATTGCAGAATGAGACTACTGTGGCATATGAATCTAGAAAAATTAAGAAACATGAGGTCAATTATGCCACTCATGATTTGGAACTAGCTACAATAGTTCATACCCTCAAGATGTTGAGGCACTACCTATTGGGTAAACCTTTTGAATTAAAAATAGATCATCAAAATTTGAAATATATATTTAATCAACCATTGTTAAATGCTAGGCAGCAACGATGGATTGAATTCTTGGCCAAATATGATTTTGGGATAGAGTATATTAAAGGGAAAGAGAACAAACTAGTTGATGCACCTAGTAGGAGGAGGCATGTAACTACACTGACATGATGTCAGTATGGTCTGGCAGAGAAAATTAGAGAGTTATATAAAGATGATGAATTCTATAACCAATGTCGTATTAAGTTCAAGCAAGGACTGAATCTGAGTATGGATTTCAAAATTAAAGAAGATTTGTTATATTTCAAGAATCGAATAATAATTCCAAATGATGATGAAATAAAGGACAATATTGCAAGAGGCATACTATGCTCCATACTCTGCTCATCCAAGATTAGTGAAAATGAAAGAAAATTTGAAAAAGGATTACTACTAGCCTAGAATTAAGAAATATGTGGTTCATTTTGTTACAAAGTGTCTTGAATATCAGAAGGTTAAGGCCAAACATCCACATCCCGGGGGATAATTACACTCATTTGATATTCCAACACAAAAATTACAAGTGATTTCCATGGACTTTATAGTTGGTCTTTCCAAAAATTGATTTCAACATGATGCAATTTTTGTTGTAGTCGATAAATTAACTAAAGTGGCACATTTTATACCTGACAATGTTCATAATGATGCTCCTATAATAGCCCAAAAGTTTGCTTAGGAAATTGTGAGACTGCATGGTTTCCCTGAGATAATTATCAATGATAGGGATTCTCGGTTTACTTTTGAATTTTGGTAATCTTTACACCGAGCATGGGGTACAAAGCTTAACATTAGCACAATCTATCATCCTGAGATGGATGGTCATACTGAGAGGGCTAACCAAGTGCTGTAAGATATATTATGTATGTATTGTATTGACCACCAAAATAAGTGGGAAGATTATCTATTCCCAGTGGAATTTGCTTATAATAATAGCTATCATACCACGCTAGGCATGACCCCTTTTGAAGCCCTATATGGGCGCAGGTGTAGAACATCATTAATGTGGGATAACCTAGATGATAGAGAAATAATCAGTATTGATTCTGTAAAATGAATGGCGGTCTAGTTGAAAGAAATCCGCCAACGACTTCAAGAATTCGTAGATCGTCATAAGAGCTATGCTAATCTAAAATGAACTCCTAGAGAGTTTGCTATTGGTGATAAAGTTTTATTGAGAGTCAAACCAACCAAAATATCCATAAAGTACACTAAAATCAATCTTGAATTTGTAGGACCATTTGAAATCAACGCCAAAATCGGTCATGTTGCTTATAGATTAGCTTTGCCACCAAATCTATCCAAAATCCATTATACCTTCCATGTGTCCCTCCTTCGTAAATATATGGCTGACCCTTAACATATACTGGATGTTTCTCATTTGCAGATATCCAACCCACAACTCATTGAGGTTCAACCCATTAGAATTCTAGGATTCAGAACCAAACAATTAAGAAAAATAAAAAGGACTATTGACCAATGTAGAGTTCAGTGGGATATCTACTAAAAAAAGAAATGCCACATGGGAATATGTGGCAACAATGAAAAAGTAATTTCTATTATTTTTTGAAGACTGATATTTTTATGAATATTTGGATATTTGATATATCAATATTTGCATATGTTGGATTTATAATACATATTTTGATATATTAATGTTGTATTACATGCATCTTTTGATTCAATGCATAATTTGTGGTTGACTGCTTACATATGTATGTTCAAGTATTTTTGAAACCTGCAAGAATATTTAGACTAACAGAGGGACTATGTTAAGTTTTGGTGGGGGAGAATGTAACATCCCCATTATTTGATTACTTCTTTGCTTGAAGAATGTGATACTGTTGATGATATTTGTGAGTGTAGGTGCAGGTTTCTACTCCATAGCAAGTGATTCGGATGAGAAGAACACCCACCTCTGACGGAGACAGTGGTTGAAAGCATCATATAAGGTGGGATATGATGTCGTACTTATGCACCATGGCTCGTGGGTACATTGAAGCCCACCAAAAATAAAAAAATATATATAGGAGCATTCTGCTTGTGAACGCATGTGGTCTGTTTTTGCATTTATAGATTGCATTAGATGCATATTAAGTGCTTTTGATAATTTTGAAGAAATAATAAGTAAAATAATAATTTAGAATAATATATATATATATATATATATATATATATATATATATATATAATAAAAATAAAATAAAAATGTACTATAACATATAAATAATAAAAAAAATGTAATAATGTTAATGTCTATATAAACATGGAATATAAAATATGATTTTTGGAAGTGCCACGAGTATTGACACTCGACAACTCTCCACCATCACATGAGTAAGCTTATGTGTCACCCATATATAGTATCCATTTCCTTTAAAAGAGGTGTATCAGGTGAGTAAAAATATCATATGACTTTTGACATTCTCTTTATGGTATCACTATCCGTGAGTGCGTGCTTTCGTCGTTGGTGAGGAAGTGTTTGGGCAAAAGAATTTTTGTTATCTTTGGCATAACCAGGTTTGGTCTGATTGTTTGTTTATAGAAGTGGTTTCAAAGCATGTTTATGAATGTTATATGTTATATGCTCCTTTGGGTTGGTTCCAACTAAAGCAAAGATTTTTCTTTACTAAATTACAGTTGATATGGTAAAATCTTATGTCTAAATAAAGAAGATAACGAAGTGTATAATTAAAAAATAATAATACCCTTGCTGAATGTAAGATTTAGGGTTCACTGTGCATTTAAAGAGTGAATTATTGTATGCAATAGACGTCATGAGCCATGCTGACCCAAATATATAAAAAATATATAACGCTTGACCACTGTCAATAGCTAAGGAGTGGTTGTTGGAAGGACAACAAGTAATGCTAGACCAACATATTGGATTGCATATTTATCTGTTTTGTTTTTGACGTGAAGCAAATCTGTTGTGAATTCCTTATTCAATATTTTATAAAACAAAAAAAATAGTTCATAGTTGTATTGGCACTTTATTGGCTGGGCAGTGCATATATTAAAATATAATTTTCATTCTGATGATTTCTCTCATATGCTTTAAAAGGTTTTGAAGTAGCATTATAAAATAATCTATGTTTTTATTGAAGGAATACATTTTCATTAAATTATAAAGTTATGAAGGTGGACATATACTTTGTATGCTTCCATTGTTGAATGAATTTTTGATTGTCAAAAAAATCTGGGTTGTGTAAAAGTTACTCATTTGAATGTACAATTTTTACCTTGATGGTGTGCATCGACCAAATCATGTTGATAGCTGCTCTGATTAAGCATAAGTGTTTTTCTACGTCAATTGGATGGGAAATGTTCTTTTGTGTTCTGAATGTAATGTTCACAATGTTAATATTTTGTTTTGCAATTGGTATTTTTTTGGAGAAATTCATTATACCATTTTAGATTAACGAATTAATTTATTGAAAAGTTGTATCTCAAGCATTGAACAAGAAAATATCATTAAATAGAAATAATGTTTATTTTTCTTTGAAACACTCATTAACCTTGGACTGTGCTCCTGAGAAATTAAATTCTATGTATAATAAGTAAGTCTTTTATACTGAAACAAAGTTTTTATTTATTTATGAGATTTCATGTTAGTATTCTTTTATTCTTCTGCATTCTCTCTAAATGAGGGCATTACTAGAATTCTTAGACACCAAAATCAACTCTAGTGAATCTAAAAACAAGGCCTCAAAGGAAAACAAATACCACCACCATGTTTTAGAAAAGATAAAACTTTAAACTGATCAATAAATGTTGATTATACCTTTAGAATACGACTGAAGTTTAATAAAGAGTTTCAAGAGAACATTTAGCTTGCGAAACTAAATAAAATATTAGTTGGAGCGTCCGATGTAGTAAAGTCTATACCTAATTGAATTAATGAGAAATATTTGACGAATACAAAGTCTTTAGATTTTGGTTGTTTGTATCTTTGATATTATATCAATAGTGTTTTAAGGTTTTGCTGTTCATAGCTTTGTTTTGTGTCAATGATGGCAATCAGTATCATCCAGTACTTTCCTATGAACAATTGAACCCATGTTGTGCTCGAATAATATATATTTTTTCATAAACACTATTTATTTTCTCTTTCATTTTATGATTAAATTATACTAGTTTTTTCATTAAGTTTGATTGAAGAAACCAAACGAAAATTAGTTAGTGGTGAAAAATTTATACATTGTATTCCCCTTAATTGTCATAGGTTTGTGAATCATTTAAAAATTAATGAACTTTCGAAATCCTTTAATTTGAATTCTTTCTTTTTAATTAGAGTAATTAATATGGTTAATATATTAGGAAGTGGTAATATTGTGACCAATACTTTAGTCAACGATTTACTTTGAAGAAATAACTTAGTTTTATTAAGTTTTTACTTTATGTTCTTTTATCCAGTTGAGATTGTTTTTAGGTATTGCTAAATGAAACGTTTTAGATAGTAATATTTTTATAGCTTTCTTTTAGGTATTTCTTTTAGGAAACTTTACTAGTAAAGTAAAGCTTATTTTTTTATATTTAGTTTAAAGGTAGATAGTTAATTCTACATATGTTTATCACTTATCCTTTACAAGTTTTAAAATGATTGTGGTGTGTTGCTAATCTCATTTAAATTCAGAAGAAGAGTTTTTATGGGAATTAAAGATACTTTATGTTCTTAAATTAAGATGAAAAAGTAGAACTTAAAACATAAACAACAAGTTAGTTTATCAAAATCAAAACAAATATAAGAGAACCAAAGTATGATTTTTGAACCAAATTATGAAGAAACTGCATGAAGTCTGGAATCAATCCTACTTGGCCATCGATAAGGATGGGATAAAGTTTAATGCCTATTGAGAAGGATGGCACCCAACTCTGACAACTCGCAGGGAGCAGTTGTTGCAATTTAGGGATAACCATTCTCTGGTAAATATAGAAGGAATAGAGGATACTATGCCATGAAGAGTAATGAACAACGGTATGGGATGTTGTTCCAGGTTATCGTACGAGTAGTAAGAGGATTCTCATAAAAATGGTCTGGTTGTGGAATAGCCAACTATAATCTGAGTCTAGGGAGTATGTCTTAGGAGTTGGAAAGTCCAGTGATAGACGGTATGGGATATATAATCGTCAACTACAATGTGAGAAAAAAATCATATCATCAAGGTAAATCACAATAATCTGATTTAATAACTCACCAAAGGTGACATCCATGGCTCTTTGAAAGGTGGCATCAGCATTAGAAATATCGAAAGGTATTCTTTGATATGCGAAAGTACCCCACTTGGTAGTGAATGTTGTCTTGTGCTGCTCCTCGCACTTTACCCAAATCTAGTTGTATTCAGAGAAATCATCAAGTAATGAAAACCTCTGTGCTCTAGCAACAATGTGAAGGATCTGATAAATCTACGACAAGGGATAATGGTCTTTCAAATATGCTTGGTTCAAACTACAAAAGTCCACACATAGGTGAATATCTTCATTTTTATTTCAAACCAAAACCAAGTTCACCATCCAGGTTGAGTGCTTGATAGGGTAAATGATTTTTACCTCCAACATTTTTAATAGCTCTACTTTCATGAGTACCTCAATTCTCTGATTAACAAGCCTCTACTTTTGCCAAAAATGCTTCACACCTTCTTGTAGCTCAATGGTGTGTTGGATTATATATTTGTCATATCCTTTCATGTCATGATAGCTCCATGCAACGATGTCAGGGAACTAATGACATAATTATTTGATTCATTCAAGCTTTTTCAAAGAATAATCTATCCCAACTTTGATGACCTTGCCAGGTTCTAGCTTTAGCTCAGTGTATTCCTTTTCATCCATATTGATTCAGTGCTTCTTTGCTTTGTCATTTTGTTCAAAGAGACTTTCTAATGTAATCAATATCTTTGGGATATGATTATTTTTGAGCTGGATCAAGCCTTTAGTTTCCTCTCCTTCTAATGTTCTTTCTTCCACACTATCGGCTTCTCTAATCATAAAATTTATAATTTATTCATCATTATCAAAAACTTGCCAGTATATATTCTTGTCAAGGACTGAATATGTATAAATAAATCTTACAGTCTTGGGCTTTCACACCACACTCTCAATCAGGGAGAAATTTACACCGATATATGCCAAGATATCTGCATGCTTATTTTGTTCTCGTGAAATAGCTTGAATATTTAAAGCATAAAATGATTCAAAAAGGTCCCATACCTTATTCTGATATGCTTTCAGGTAGTGTTGCATCGAAACACACCTGATGGTCACCTTATTAACAACCAACTCGAAATTACCAAAAATCTACAACTGTTTAATTTTGAGCTTCTTAGATTTCTTTAGGCCCAAGCATAGTGCTTCGTACTCGATGAAATTGTTTATACAGCTCCAGGTCAATTAGTACGAATAGGTTTTTTGATTCTTGAAGGAGAGATGAACACTACTCCAGCTCTAAAACCATTCTTGCATTAGAGACCAAATCCAAATCGTCAACTATCTTCTATTTGCCCTTCTCAGGTTTAGTGATGGTATAGCAACCAATTTCGGTTTCCACCATCACATTGAAATCAAGCATAGAAAACTCATCCTCTAACTGGAGTTCATCCAAAGTTTCCTCCATAAAGTTTGTTTGTTCCAACTCTTTGATCACCAGATTTACTGAGTTTATAGCCTTTTATTCATCTTCAATATTTTTAATATGGTATGTGGAGGGCTTTTCATTATAGATCCGTATTCTCTTTCCCTTGAGAGGAATATCCAGGTGAGAATAGTCCAATGATAGGTAACCTCCCAACTTGGGCATAAATTTTTTGGATAAACACATACTAAAGTATGGCTCTAGGTCTACCACAATGACCTCTTATATGATAGTAATTTGTGGCATGTTGTGCAGAACAGTTGGGATACCCTTGATTACCCCTACTATCTTGACAGGATTTCCATCCAACTGCAATACACCTAGGCTATTTATGGTATACTCCATTCCCATGACTTCGCACACTACTTTTTGTATGGCAGTCGTTGTTGCACCATAGTCAAACATTCAATTATGTACTATCCATACCTCTATCCTAAGAGATAAATATAATGGGGGAGGTCTATTTTTTCCAGTGGCTGAAGTGGGTAAAGTCTGGGCCAACACTATCTGAACAATATTTTTCTTTTTATCCTTCATGAACTTCAATGATTCTTGCAATAGATCGACTTGTTTAGGCAGTTTTAGCGCATCATAGAGACTCGCCTTAATGGGAATCTTCTTCAGCTCTTCAACAATATTATACGACTGCACATTAGATTCCTTTAATTCACCAACATCTTCATATCTACTCTGGTATTGTTGTGTAGCCTCCACCCTCTGGCACTTGGTCAAAGATGGGTACTTGAGATTTTCCTTCACCTGTTCCTTCTTTTTGGTCTGCACTTGTGTAGTGGTAGGTTGTGAAGTTGAATATTTCATTTGCATTCTATCCTTTGCTTGAGTATGCAACAAATTTTTAATAAAATAGGCTCATCTGCTTTGGGTGCTAGCACAGGCATTTTCGCTTGGGGCTGTCACTTTTCATTTTATGTCTTCTATTCCGTAGGTACCTTCAATGGGTCCATTTCAACTAGATCTATCATGATAGGTTTATTCCCAGACCTTATGAGGATAGAAACTTATTCAACATATGGGACCATGAAGTTGTGATCAATTTTTGAGATCATATTGACTTGACCATCAGTAGTGCTTTCGGCCAGTGTTTGTACATAGTTCAAATGAACCATACAGGTATCTTCACCATGAGGATCATTATAGGTAGAACACCAATATATCTGCTCTGATATACTAGCTTATTCATTGACCAACACAGTTGTATTCTTCTCAGAACCTCTACTAGTTAAATTGCTTATTCTCTAGTGATTGGTGGAGTTTAAAATATTCTCAATCAAAATTTAGCTTCCGCTTGCTCCTTCTTAACCGTAGTAATTTTCTTTTGACATTGTTCTTACTGCCGAATTTATAGACTGCACCTCCTATAATAATTTCATGTAAGGGTCAAAATTTGTAGATGCTGTAGGTGCTAGCAAATGTAAAGGTACTAGTGGAGAAGGCAATGCTGGGATAGAAGGGAGAACAGGTGATTGCAGAATAACAGGAGTGGTTAATTGTGGAATAGTCAGAGTGGGTAATTATAGAACTAGAATTGGTGTGATTTGAGGTGGACTTGAGTTCCATGAGGGAACATGATACATAGAAGGCATGGGTTGTGAAAATGCACTAGAATACAAACGTTGTGGAATATTAGGGAGGATAGGTATTATTACCTTAGGATGCAATTTACCTATGGAAATTAGGTCCACTTCGGCCTTTTGCGCCTGTATATATAGATTTGGAAATATGTGAACATTGGCTTGTCAAACCACCATACCAATATTAGAATGAAAGGCTCAAATATAGTAAAACACAACTTGTTCATGGGTCATTAAGATACCGTTGGGGACTCTTTGCAAAAATCGAGTGAATTTAACATTGAAATCAACTATTTCCTCCTACGGATGCCTTTGGATATTTGATAATTGATGCAGTAAGGAAAACGAATTAGCTTGCTTGTGGAAATTCTTAATTAGTAATTCACTAACTGGTCCCATGTGGTGATAGTAGTGGGTGGCAAGGATTAGTACCAGTACAATAACTTTTATCTGAGAGACAACACCAATAATCGTACCATAATATCTTCATCCGCAATTTCATGTATTATCACCAAGGAAGCCACATCTTGGATATACTCGTAAGCAGTATTACTCGTACCATCATACGTAGGCAAAGCCTTCAATGCTGCTTGAGAGACTGGATTTTATGATTGTAGATTCAATGCTCCAGATCTATTCCATATCAAAAACTGCCTTGGTGGTTGTGGTGGTAGGTTCTGAGCCATATGGACTGGTGTGTGTGGTTGGGGAGGTCAAAAAAATAGTAGTTGTACTAGAAGGACTTGCAGGGATGGAAAACACACTAGCTAACTGAGAAGATGTTGTAGTGGATGTGATAGCTGGAGGTACTAACCTAGGGTGTTCTCCTAGCTCTTGAATATCAAGTTCATAAAAATCAACAGGATCTCCAAGATTCTTGGTATTTGATCTCGTAATCATGAAGAAAGCTTTCACTTACTTCATGCTCAAAGACTTCTGGGTAAAGCTAAGTCACCAAATGTTTTAATCCTATAGTATAAGGTGAACATCAAACCTTAATACTATTGTCAGTGGAAACTTTTGAAAGTCCCACCAGGCGTGCCAAAAAATGTTGATCACAAATTTTCCTAGTAACAAGATCTATGCCTTGTACACCCTTAAAATATCTAGAGAGGGTTGGCTCCCTTACTAATCCTACGCTAGATATAAGTTTAGAGAAACAAGAAAGAACTAGGAAATATAGCTATGAGCCAGTAGTATAGGATGAGAATGGACTAACAACTAAACTTACACTAAACCATTAAAAGCATTCAATAGAAACATAAGCACAAAAACTTCTGACAATCACACAAGAAAATAACCTCCCCAAGCGTATTCTAGTATTCACTCCCCACACTAGCAAAGACTAAATTTCGAAGCAAAATTCACTCACAACAAGTAATGGGAAATAAAATCTTTAGAAATCACACATAGAAAGCTTATAACTGTAAAATCACTCAAAGAGCCAAAAATACTGAGTTGTTTCTATTAATGCAAAACATTTGGAGTATATTTCTGTAGAGTGTCCAATATTCCATGCTTACAATGAAAAATAAGTAGTCTTTTATAGAGGATTTCGTCTCTATCACTTAATGCATATACAAAAAAATGCTGGTAGATCAAAAACCAGCATGCATATTTTCCTCGGAATCAGTGGCATCCTAGTCAAAATATTATGCAAAGAAACCATGATCCAACTTTGATGGAATGAAATCACTTAGAAAGGTCTATAGAAGTAAATGCTTGGAGCAACCTTGGGTCTCAATGCGTTGGAACACAACAAAATAACCTGAGATTCGGGTAGGAAGTCACCTCACCTTGTGCCTTGGAAAGCCACTTTCACCAAAAAAATCACCAAGTATTAAATTCACTTTAAAAATCACCAAGGTTGAAAGTTGGTGTATTGGAAATGAACAAATATTGCCCCTGATCTCTCAACATTGGAGCGGATATTCTGAAAGTTTTTTTCTGCATTGTCCCCAAAGTTAAATGCTATCCTTCCTTGAATAACTATGAAAGTGCATGCTCGAGGCTATATCTCCGTTGAAAAATTGATGTCGCCCTAAGAAGGGACGAAACAGCCTAGTCGGAGCAACCACAGGCGATGACTGCTTGATATTCGAGCAACTTCCTTTAATTTTCTCCTTATAAATATATTTTTTGTTGTCACCTCGAAATAAGGCGACAAGAGCTTTCACCCCTCTTAGAAGGGCGACGTCACTCACCAATAAACATGGAGCGCTTGTGCAATAATACTTACCTAAAACTGAACCTCCAAAACTCCATTCACCCCTTTGAAAGGTGATTGTGCTTCAAACTCATTGAGCACTTTGTTTTATATTTGCCAAATCATGGATGAAATCATCGACCGTATTAATATTCAGAATCTTAGAAATATTATTTCAACCCAAGGAGGGGCGACAAGGAACTTCGCTCCTCATTTGGGGCGATAATGCTTCCTTTTATATTCATGTTGGGTGCATTACATTTTAAACTCTGCTTGCAATATGTTTCACCCCAAGGAGGGGTGGTAGAGAATTTCATCCCTCACTTGGGGTGAAAGCGCCTCTTACTCCCTTTTAGCTCTTAGCTCATGAAGCCACTTTCAATATTATGTTTTTTCCCCAAGGAGGGGTGACAAGGACTTTCGCCCCTCACTTGGGGTGACAATGCCTTTTAAAACTCCATCTTAATTTGTGATCATTAGGCCCTTACAATGCTACTTCTGCATTGTGTGTTACCCCGAAGAGGGGTGCCAAGGAGTTTCACCCCTCTATTAGGGCGAAAGCACTTCCAAATTTTTATGTAACACTTTTTATTAACCTTTTTCAAGGTTGGCACCTTACAATGACTTTCGCCTCAAAGAGGGGCGATAAGACTTGTTAACTCTCTTTTGGGGCGAAAGCACCTTATAATTGTTTTAAAGTCTTCATTTCTTCACGTTGGACGACTTCTCTTCAAAAGCATTTTTAAATTCTGGTTTCCCCTCCAAGAAGGGCGACATGGAAATTTACCCTTTGGCTGGGGTGAAAGCACCCAACTTTGTTCTTCTTCCATCGAAAGCGCTTCTTCTAAAAATGAATTCTCTAGCTGGAATTCACATTCTTTGGAAATTATAAACAAAATTCTCCCCATTGCTTACACAATTTGAATATCATTTACAATAATGCATTATTTCAACAGTAATGAGGTAGAAAATTAAAACTGCAATAAAGCTAGACATATTAAAAATTGCAAAGCCTTCATTTGTAAATTCATCATAATTTTACAATCAATTATCAAAACAAAATCAAAATGTGGCAAAGTTGTAAAACTGCCAACATTCTTGGTGGCTCGTGAGGTATCCAGCTTGTATGGATGCAATCGAACCTAGGCCTTCATCCATTGGGCTTCAAGAGTCAGCTTTACCAAGCGCATTAGGTTGCTTGCTACTCGTTCCTATATATTTCTCCTCAACCCATTTGTCTGTAGCTTCTTCTTCAAAGAGAAATGCAACTGTAGCCTCATACACTACAAAGACATCAGACCAAGCCTCTGTGGTGATCATATCTGTGTAAGCGAATCTACCAGGTACCTAAAAATCTCCACTTGGTTCATATCAATGTAGTTTACCTACTGACTAAGCTCCAATAAACTAGAATCTATGTGTGTGAGCTTTCACATCAATTACAACACATGATCTTCGATGAGTGGTTCCTCCCAATCATCAAATTTGAAGGCATCATCAATAAAAACCACCCAATATTCTTCCAGGTCTACTTTAGACAAAATATTTCCCCTATCATCAGTGAAACTAGGGAAGCCATTCTCAAGCACAACATTGAATTATGTTGTGGAAATTATCCTCTCTTGCTCAAATATGTCAAGCAGCTTGCAGGCCTCCTTCACCTAATCTAGTCAAAAAATGAATTGGCATAGTACGACTTTGGCACTTACCCAAGATCGGGCCATATCACTCATTGGGTAAAATTGGTGATTCGTCCTAGCCAGCGCTTGCATCTATGAAGCTTTCACCAAGAGTGGCTCCAAGTTCTCTTTGCTATCCTCCACTATGTATTGGCCATAGGAAATAACAGTCTAAATTTCTTGAAGGCACATGAGGACCTGTGCCACCTTGGCAACCTAGATATTGCAATGAGCAAGAAATTGGCTACGTGTCTCCTTGACTTTTTATTTTGTTAGGACTATGTCCTATGTTGCTTTTGCTACCAGTTGGTCCTACACATTCTGGAGTTGAATTTTCAACGCCTCGACCTACAGTTATGCTTCTCCTTTAGCCTGTTGATGCTTCTGGAGCATGGCTTCCAAATATTCTACTCTTTTCTTCCAACGATTCGTGTCAAACTGGGTAGAATGCAACTATGCTCAAAATTTTTATAAGGACTCCTCAATATTAGTGATATTACCCTTCGCTTAAAATAAGTGATACTTATAGTGTTCACCGTTCAGGAACAAAGAGCTTGTTTTTACTTGAATATTTCCCATTGTCTCCATAATTTCAAGCTTTTTAAGGTCCTTGGTGACCATCTCATACCTATAATCCTCTAAAATCATCTTACCCTAAGGCTTCTGAACCCGGGGAATCATCTTCATAGTATGGGCCTCCATGGTAGTAGGATCAAAGGTGATTTGCTTCAAGGGCTTTGCCAGCACCATAACTTCTCTCCTCTTCTTACTCTTTAGCCAATGTGATGAGCTCAAGCGAGCATGGCTGATTTTTACTGCAATGGGATGTACTGGTACCATCGTAATTATTAATTCAGGTACTACCTGTAACTCCAAAAATGGAGTAAATGGAAAGCAAGCTGGCTATGGGTTTAGCAAGAGGGAAGTGGAAATCAGCATAGTGTAAACGATGATGGAAATAGAACTAGTGGTGGAAATGGATTCACGGGGTTCGGCCATAGTTACGATCACTCGAGGAGGAGCTTACGTACTTACAGTCATGGTGGAGGTCACTTGGATGGATGATACAATAAGTGAAAATAGATTCGGAGTGGAGGCAAAAGAACTAAAATAAAGGGAAGTAGAAGAGTTAATAGAAGGAGCGAGAGCAGTGGTGACCAATGTATGAGAAATGGAAGGTGAAACTAAAGTTGAGGGCATACCAAATGGATGGGATATAGAAGTGGAAACCTGAGGAAGGGAAGCAACAGTCACCACTCACTTGGGGAGAGAAGATATAGAAGAAGATGTAACTTTGGGCTCTATCATATTTGGAGCTAATGGAGATGCGGGTAGCTGTGACACTGGATCTTCCTCCATCTGGTCCCTAGGTTCTACTACAACATCCTCCTAAATATTGATAAAATCAGTGCCTTAAATGAATGGATTCACCTAAACCAAATGGATGGCTTCTAATAATTTTGTGTGCTCAACAGAAACTATGGGAGGAGGGTTTGATGAAATGGCTCTAGTTCTTTGCTTCTTCGTAATTTTAATAACTGGCAACTTTTCCCACTATTTCTCTTTTTGCTGCAACGGATCCTCTAACACTTATTCCTCTTCCTCAGAGACAAGTGGTGCTTGCTGGACCACAGGATGTTATTCCTTGGCCATGTCTTCTTCACTGCTTTATATTTTCAAACTTTGAGGCACTATGCAAATGAATGTGATCGAATTGTAACTAGAATAAAAATAATCATAGGTCTCCAAAAATGTTCCATCCATTACTAAGCCATACGGTGACCCAGTTTTCCTTTAGTGAGCTCGTATGATTCACAAGTTTGTAATTTTCTCTTCGGACCAACTCGAAAGTTGCTCCTTCATCTAGCTAAATAACCTCGATGGAGGAATTTGATTTTTATGCACAACAGAGTTATATTTAGCTTCCACCTCATAGAAACTGTGCCAAGGTGAAAGCGACATCATGTTCTCCACCTGCCACTCCAAGTCACGCCCTTTTGGATTATTTTGGTATTTTTCAATATTTGACCTTGGACAATAATGAAAGCTCTTAACTTTAATGTGCTAAAAAAACAAACCCAAAGGGTCATACTTCCATCGATGTGGCAGCTCCACCATTTTGATATCGTAAAAGGCCTTTGTTATCAACCAGTTTTGGCCTACCTAGCTCACCTTGATGCATCCAAAGTGAAAAGGAATTTCACACATGGTTTTATTTCCATGCCCTACTCCTTAAACGTTATTAATATAATCATCTTGTCGAGCGACCTCCATAGAAAATAAATGCCCTGTGGTGAAGTATGGGAGAAAAATTGGCTTGTCGGTAAAGCCAAAAATACGGAGGACCACACCTTGTGTCAATAAAAATATATTGCCCCTTCACTTTGAGATGATTTCATACTTCATTGCCCTTGGTACTCTATCACTTTTATAGAAAATTATCTCAAGGGTAGGACCGACAAAAAAATTATTGAAATTATAAAAGGACTCTTGTCGTGACAAACTAGAAGTCCACATATACACAGGTAATATTATATTTTCTTTATCAACCTTCCTACTTGTAATAAAAGAGAAATTCTTATGCAGGTGGAAGAAGAAATACCAAAATAGAAAGGAAATATGCTTGAACGACCTTGTCTCCTCACTCTACATCTTTTCCAGCTAGAAATGTATCCTTTTAGAAATATAATCGACCTAGTCAAAGAAGATGGGATTCATCATTTCTGTCATTGCTACGGGAGCATAGAACTCAACTTGAGATATGTACTACACTAACATTATCTACCACTTGTGTATCGTTGTATCTGATGGAAGTCTCGTGATCCAAGCCACCATAGAGAACAAGTCAGGGCTCTTAAAATATGATAGTGATTTCGGTAATGTTGATAGCTTGCCATGCTGGGACATTTTTGTCAATTGTCTCCATAAATCATCATAGTGTTACGGTGGACTAATATATTTCTTCTTGCTCCCCAAAATGCAGCTTCTTGAAAATAAAATCTGTGTGTGGATTTATTCCACAAGCGAACACTTCATGAACATATTTAGCTGTAATGGCAAACAATGCTTCTCCTCTCACATTCTGCACCGTACTGGTCTTCATATTATAAAATTACATCAACCAATTCTGGGCAGTAATGGACTAGAGTGTATAGGAACCAAAAGATATGAGCATGATACACTATCATAAGGTGAATTTGAGGTGTTAACCCCTGTTGCACTGTAGTGTTGACATATTGGCATAATTTTTCAACACCCTTTTTAGTAATTATGGAGTCTTCCACCTGATCCAGCGTATCTGAGTATGAATACAACTCGTCATTTTCATGGCACCTTGTTTTTTTAGATTTCGTTCCTCCTTTTACCTTCTTTTTCACCTTTTTCAGCTCTTCAACAACAACAAGTTCAACAATTATTTTTCCCATTATTTACAATTTTCAAGCTCTTGGTATTTTCTGCAGTAATATCACCTCAATGCAACAATTTCTCCTAAAAAATAAAATAAAGCCTTTTACCTTCACTTCGTGGGGAGATCCAATTTATAATTGCTCCTCACTGGCTGAATTAAATGCACATGGTAATTTTTGAGGGAATGGAGTGAACGTGTGTCTTGATACTTGCACCAGACACATTTTTTAATGATTTTTAAACTACCCTTGAACTTCTTTTGCCCATAATCTTCCTCAACTGTTTGTATTTAGCCACCTTTAGTTTCAAAAAGTGCTCAATGGAACTCAACGGGTATCCTCAGGAATAAACATTGTCAGATGTCTATGTGGGATCCACCTCAAGACATCCACAAGTCGTATCCTTTGCTCTCGATCCCCGAAACTCCTTCTGAGGGCAAGAGACGTATTTTTTAAATTTCCCCAAAAATGTTTCTTTGTGAAAATATATTTAATAGGTGTGCTCTATCTTTGGGTGAAATAACACTACGCTTTCTTCCTTTTAACTTGGTTGTGCTCCCAAAGTCTGTTGCTTGATGAAGATGAGAAACCACGTGCCCTATTAAATAAATTTTCCCCTTCCTTATTTGGATTTGGCAAGCACCTCCTTTTTTAGAAAAATGGGCTTTTTTGCTTTTCTTTTTTGAGGAAAATCCAATTAATTTAATTTTGCCCTCCTTTTCTTTAGTTGGCGCTTCCATTTTTTTTTCGTTTTATATATATAATTATGATGTCACCCCCACTACATCCATCGCTCAAAAATGGGGCAACTTCATTTTTTGCCCCTTTATAGGGGTGAAGGCGCGTTTCTCCTTTTTTGTCTCTTTTTTTTCTTCTCTTTTTTAATATATATGTACATAAAATATGCTTTTCACAAAGCATAACATGCTCGAAGTAATAATAAAAAAAATACTTTTCATTAATAAAGTCCCATACAATCCCTTTTTTTTTTTTAATTTTAAATTTGACACAACATATTTCAGAGAGATAGAAGAAAAAAAAAGTTTACATATATACATACTTGAGTCCTGAAATCTTCAATGGTGGTAAGTATTTAGATGAATACCATTTACTAGGATCGACAACTCCCGGCCATCCATGTCTCGAAGATGATAGGCATTAACTGCATTTGCCCTTGAGATTTGGAATGGCCCCTCCCAAATCACCTCAAACTTATGGTGCTTGCTAGGTTTCACTTTGTCTGAGTTCCATTTCAACACCAAGTCACCAACTTTAAATACCCTTTTGGATGTCTTTTTATCGAACCACTTATGTGTCATTTTGGCGTGTTCCATGAAGGTGTTATATGCTCTTTCTCTTCCTTATTCAAGCTGCAAGAGTTGTGCTAGCCTCGCGCTCATGGGATCAATTTCATCATCTTTACTACTAAGTAATTGCAAAGTTTGAAGGACCAAAAGTTCAATATAAGTCGATAAAACTGCCTCTTTGCCATATACTAGAGAATAAGAAGAGGTTTTAATCAATTTCTTCACTGATATACGATCTGCCCACAGAGCCTGGTCTAGCAACATATGCCAACTTCTCTTATTTCTCCTAAGTGTTCTTTTCAGTATTAGGAGCAGATTCTTATTTGTATATTCAACTAAACCATTCCCTTGCTGGTAGTAATTGGAAGATATTTTCAAGTAAATGCCATATCTGCTTGTAAACTCAATGATATTTGCTCTAGTGAAGGGAGTCCCGTTATTAGTTATAATGGAATCTGGCACACCGAATCGGGTAAATAACCCCTCAAGGAAAGAAATAACCATTGCTTGGTCAGCCTTCTTCATTAGGATAGCCTCTGCCCACCGGGTAAAGTAATTTTTCACCATCAAAATGTACTTATGCTCAGTAGAAGAGTTAGGATCAATGAACCCGATGAATTCCAAACTCCACTATTGAAATGGAGCTTCTACCTGGATTAGATGTAAAGGTAATGATGCCTTTTTCCTTCTTCCAACATACCTCTGACAATTATCATAGCTTTGACTCACCTTATGTGTATCTTCAAAGAGAGTGGGCTAGAAATATCTAGCCTGGATAATCTTCAAAGCCATGGGCCTTCTTGCATAATGTCCACTAGACAAGCCAGAATGAAACTCCTCCAATATTTTCTACTTTTTTAGATTCTTTCACACATCTGAGGAGTACTCCATCTATATTTTTGTGGAATAGTCCACTTGGTAACAGGACATACTGAGCTCCTACAATCTAAACCTTCTCCTTTGAGAGGGGTTGAGGTGAGAGGGACATCTTCTAGAAGTGAAGAATTCAAAAAGGTCTTTTGTCCAGTCATGATCACTTGTAGCTTGGTTGGCAAGATTACTCTCACTAATAACCTCATCTTGTAATGGCACTAGCGACTGAGAAGCTGCACTTTTGGCTAATTCTTGAAAAAGTGCTTGACCATGAACCAATTTGGTTGGTCGAATCTCCACATCGTACTCTTGAATATTTGAAACCCAACCTGCTCTCTTATCGCCAAGCTCTCCTTGTATAATAAAATTCTTGACGTCTAGATGGATGACATAGACAATCATTTTTCTTTGCGATACGAAGTGCCAAAATTTATTAAGGGACATCATGACTTCATACACTTGTTTTTCAATAAAATTATATTTTTCCTTGTGTGATTGAATAACTTAGCTTAGGAAAGCAATAGGTTGTTCCCCTCCATTATCTTGATTTTGTGTAAGAACTGCAGCATAACTCTCCTGCTCATCTACTACATAAAGAATAAAATCCTTGGAGTAGTCTGGATTGATTAATATAGGTGCTTAGACTATCCTTTATTTAATTTCTTGGAATGCCTATCTCCTCTTTTCTGTCCATTTAAAATCTATATTTTTCTTCAGGAGCTCCGTCATTGGTTTTACCACCTAGGCAAAGTTAGCAATAAATTTATAGATAAAGTTGATCTGGTCAAAGAATGACAACAGGTCTTTTTTTTTGTTGGTGGTGGTAATTTTAGAAGAACTTCAACTCTAGAAGGGTCAATGGCTAGTCCCTCCTTTGAAATCACATGTCCCAAAATATTTCCTTCCTTGACAGTTAAAATAGACTTTTTTGGGTTAATAGAAATATCAAATTCCCTACACTTTTCGAGCACCTATCTAAGATGAGAGATATGCTCTTCCCTACAATGTGAGAAAGCAGTCATATCATCAAGGTAAATCACAATAATCTTATTTTATAACTCAACAAAGGTGACATCCATAGCTCTTTGAAATATGGTACCAGTATTAGAAAAATTGAAAGGCATTATTTGAGATGCAAAAGTTCCCCACTTGGTAGTAAAAGCTATATTGTGCTGGTCCTTCTCCTTTGCCGAGATCTGGTTGTAGCCAGAGAAATTGTTAAGTAATGAAAACCTCTATGCTCCAGCAACAACGTGAAGGATCTGATCAATCTATGTTAAGGGATAATGGTATTTCAAAGATGCTTGGTTTAGATTGCAAAAGTCCACACAAGCGAATATTTCTATTTTTCTTTCGAACCGAAAAAAATTTCACCACCTAGGTCGAGTGCTTGATAGGGTAAATTATTTTTACCTCCAACATTTTTAACAACTCTGCTTTCATGAGTACCTCAATTTTTGGATTAATAGGCCTCTGATTTTGTCAAAAAGACTTCACACCTTTCTGTAACTCAATGGTGTGCTGGATTACATCTTTATCACATCCTTTCAGGTCATGATAGCTCCATGCAACGATGTCGGGGAAATTGTAGCATAATTCTTTGATTCCTTAAAGCTCTTCCATAGAACAATTGATCCTAACTTTGATGACCTTGTCAGGTTCTAGCTTTAACTCAGTGTATTCCTTTTCATCCACCTTGATTTGGTGCTTCATCGCTCTATCATTTTGATCAAAGAGACTTTCTAATGTAATCAATCCCTTTGGGAGATGATTATTTTTAAGCTGGATCAAGCCTTCAGTTTCCTCTCCATCTAATGTTCTTCCCTCCATACTACTAGCTTCTCTAATAAAAAAAAATAATAATTTTTCATTATTATCAAAAAATTGCTAGTATATGTTCTTTTCAGGGACTGAAGGTCTATAAATCAACCTTACAATCTTGGGCTTTCTCACCACACTGTCAATCGAGGAGAAATTTGCATCGAGATATGCCAAGATATTTGTATGCTTATTTTGTTCTCACAAAATAGCCTGAATATTTAAAGCATAAAATGATTCAAAAAGATCCCATACCTTATTTCGATACGCTTTCAGGTAGTGCTACTTAGAAACACATCTACTAGTCACCTGATTAACAATCAACTCGAAATCACCAAAAATCTACAACTTTTTAATTCTAAGCTTCTCAACTTTCTTTAGGCCCAAGCATAGTGCTTCGTACTCGATGGTATTGTTTGTATAGCTCTAGGTCAATTGGTACGAATAGGTTTTTTGGATTCTTGAAGAAGAGATGAACACTACTCCAACTATGATACCATTCTTGCATCGGGTACCATCAAAGTACATTTTCCACAATTGATCCTAAGCTAAATTCTCTTTGCCCTTCTCAGGTTTAGTGATGGTATAGCAACCAATTTTAGTTTCCACCGTCGCATTGAAATCAAGCATAGAAAACTCATCCTCTAATCGGAGTTCGTCCAAATTTTCCTCCATCAAGTCTATCTCTTCCAACTCTTCAATCACCAGATTTATTGAGTTTACAACATTTTCTTTATATTCAATATTTTCAATATGGTATGTGGAGGTCTTTTCATTATAGATCTGTATTTTCTTCCCCTTTAAAGGAATCTCTAGGTGAGAATAGTCCAACGATAGGTAACCTCCCAACTTGGTCATAAATTCTCTAGATAAACACATACTAAAGTATGGCTCTAGGTCTACCATAATGAACTCTTGTATGACAGTAATATGTGACATATTGTGTAGAACAATTAGGATATCCTTGATTACTCCTATTGTCTTGACATGAGTTCCATCCAACTGTAAGACACCTGGGCTACTTCTGGTATACTCCATTCCCATGACTTTGCACACTGCTTTCAACATGATACATGTTACTGCACCAGAGTCAATCATACAATTATGTACTATCCATCCCTCCATACTAAGAGACAAATAAAATGGAGGAGGTCTATTTTTCCCAGTGGCTGAAGTGGACAAAGTCTAGGCCAACACTATCTAAGCAATATTTTTATTTTTATCCTTCATGAAATTCAATTATTTTTGCAACATATCGACTTGTTCGGTTAGTTGTGGCGCATCATAAAGACTCACCTTAGCGGGAATCTTCTTCAACTCTTCAATAATATTATACGACTATGCATTATATTCCTTTAATTCACCAACATATTCATATCTACTCTGATATTTTTGTGTTGCCTCCACCCTCTAGCGCTTGGTCAAATATGGATACTTGAGCTTTTCCTTTGCCTATTCCTTCATTTCGGTCTGCACTTGTGCAGCGACAAGTTGTGAAGTTGAAACTTTCTCTTGCATTCTATCATTTTCTTGAGTAGGCAACATATTTTTTAATAAAACAGGCTCATCTACTTTGGGTGCTAGCACAGGCACTTTCACTTGGGGTTGCCACTTTTCATTTCATATCTTCTATTCGATAGGTACCTTCAATGGCTCAATTTTAGCTAGATCTATCGTGATGGGTTTCTTCCCAGACCTTATGAGAACAAAAAATTATTCAACATATGGGACCATGAAGTTGTGATCAATTTCTAAGATCATATTGACTTGACCACCAGTAGCGCTTTCAACCGGAGTTTACAAATAGTTCAAATGAACCATGCAAGTATCTTCACCATGAGGATCATTACAGGTAGAACACCAATATGTCCGTTCTGATATACTAGCTTCTTCATTAACCAACACGGTTGTATTCTTCTCAACACCTCTACTAGTTGAAGCTGCTTATTATCTAGTGATTTGTGGAGTTTGAAATCTTCTTAATCGGAACTCAGTCTTCGCTTGCTTCTTCTTAACTATCTTAATTTAATTTGACATTGTTCTTACTATCAAATTTATAGATTGCACCTCCTGTAATAATTTTATGTAAGGTTCAAAATTTGTAGATGTTGAAGGTGATGGAAAAGGTAAAGGTATTTATGGAGAAGGCAATGTTGGGACAAAAGAGGGAGCAGGTAATTGTGGAATAATAAGAGCGGCTAATTGTGGAATATTCAGAGTGGGTAATTATAGAACTGGAATTGGTGCGAGTTGAGGTGGACTTAATATCCATGAGGGAACATGATACATAAAAGGCATGGGTTGTGAAAATGCACTAGAATACAAATGTTGTGGAAGATTAGGGAGGATAGGCATTTTTACCTTCAGAGGTAGTTTACCTATGGCAATTAAGTCCACTACGACCTTTTGCACCTACTTATACAGATCTGGAAATGTGTGAACATTGGCCTATTGAACTGCCATACCAATATCAAACTTAAAGGCTCAAAGATAGTAAAACATAGCTTGTTCATGGATCGGATGGAGACCGTCGGGGAATCTTTGCCAAATCTAAGCGAATATAACATTGAAATTGACTATTTCCTCCTATGGATGTCTTTGGATATTTGTGATTTGATGCAGTAAGGAAAACATATCAGCTTGCTGATGGAAATTCTTAATCAGTAATTCCTCTAACTGGTCCAATGTGGTGATAATAGCGGGTGGCAAGGATTGGTACCAGTACAACTTTCCTCTGAGATACAATACCAACAATCGTACCATAATATCTTCATCCACAATATCATGTATTATTTCCAAGGAAGCCACATATTGAATATTCTCGTAAGCAGTCTTACTCGTACCATCATAGGTAGGAAAAGCCTTCAATGTTGCTTGAGGGATTAGATTTTATGCTTGCAAATTCAACGCTCCAGATCTATTCCATGTTGAAAACTACCTTGGTGGTTGTGGTTGTTGTGGTGGAAGGTTTTGAGCCATATGGACTGGTGTGTGTGGTTGAGGAGGTGGAAAACTAGTATTTGTACTATCCGAACTTGTAGGGATGGAAAACACACCAGCTAACTGAGAAGATGTTGTAGTGGATGTGATAACCGAAGGTACTAACCTAGGGTGTTCTCCTAGGTCTTGAATATCAAGTTCATAAAAATCAATAGGATCTTCAATATTCTTGACCTTAGATATTGTAATCATGAAGAAATATTTCACTTACTTCATGGTCAAAGACTTCTGGGTAAAGCTGAGTCAACAGATGTTCTAATCCTATAGTACAAGGTGAACATCAAATCTTAATACTATTGTCAGTGGAAACTTTTAAAAGTCCCATCGAGTGTGCCAAAACTTATTGGTCATAAATCTATCTAGTAATAATATCTATGCCTTATATGCCCTAGACCCAACCAAAATTGAAATGTCGAAGGAAAGAAATGTCCTCTAGGCAAATCTCTAGAGAGGTCTGGCTCCCTTACTAATACTATGCTGGATATAAGTTTAGAGAAACAAGAAAGAAATAGGAAATTATAGAAATAAATAAGAAATATGGCTATGAGCTAGCAGTATAGGATGGGGATGGACTAACAGTCAAACTTACACTAAACCATTAAAATCATTCAACAAAAATGTAAGCACATAAACTTTTGATGATCACACAAGAAAATAACCTTCCCAAGCATATTCCAGTATTCACTCTCCATACTAGCAAAGACTAAATTCAGCAACAGAATTCATTCATATCAAGTAATGGGAAATAAAAGATTTATAAATCACACACAAAAATCTTATAACTACAAAATTGCTCAAAGAGCCAAAACCTGAGTTGTTTCTATTAATGCAAAAAATTTGGAGTATATTTCTATAGAGTGCCCAACATTCCATGCTTACAATAACAATAAGTAGTCTTTTATAGAGGGATTTCACCTCTATCATTTAATGCATATACAATAAAATACTAGTAGATCAAAAACTAGCGTGCATATTTTCCTCCTTGGCATCAGTGGCATCCTAGTCAAAACATTCTGTAAAGAAACCATGATCCAACTTTGATGGGAGGAAATCACTTAGAAAGGTCAACATAAGTAAATTCTTGGAGCAATCTTGGGTCTCGGTGCATTGGGACATAGCAAAATCACCTGAGAGTCAGGTAAGAAGTCGCCTCACCTTACGCATTGGAAATCCACTTTTACCAAAAAATCCACCAAGTATTAAATTTGCTTTGAAAACCACAAAGGTTGAAAGTCAGTGTATTGAAAATGAACAAAGATTGCTCCTGATATCTTAACATTGGAGCGTATATTCTGGAAGTGCTTGCTTTCATCACCCCCAGAGTTAAATGCTATCCTTCCTTGAAGAATTGTGAAATCACGTTCTCGGGGCTATATCTCTGTTAAAAAATTGATGTCACCCCAAGAAGGGGTGAAACAGCCCTGTCAGAGCAACCACAAGCAATAACGCCCTGATATTCGAGTACCTTCCTTTAATTTTCTCCTTATAAATATATTTTTTGTTGTCGCCTCAGAAGAAGACGATAGGAGCTTTCACCCCTCTTAGAAGGATGATGTCACTTGCCAATCAACATGGAGTGCTTGTGTAATAATCCTCACCTGAAACCAAACCTCCAAAACTCCATTTGCCCCTTTGAAAGGTGATTGCAATTTGGACTCATCAGGCGCTCTATTTTATCTTTGCTCAACCATGGATGAAATCGTCAATTGTATTAATATTCAAAACCTTAGAAATATTCTTTTGCCCCAAGGAGGGACACTAAGGAACTTCACTCCGCATTTGGGGTGAAAGCGCTTCTTTTTATATTCATGTTGGGCACGCTACATTTTAAACTCTACTTGCAATATGTTTTGTCCCAAAGGAGGGGCAATAGAGAGTTTCACCCCTCAATTGGGGTGAAAGCACCTCTTACTTCCTTTTAGTGCTTAGCTCGTGAATCCACTTTCAATATTATGTTTTTGCCCCAAGGAGGGACGACAAGGACTTTTGCGCCTCACTTGGGGTGATGGTGCCTTTTAAAACTCCATCTCAATTTGTGAGCATTCGGCCCTTATGACCCTACTTCTACATTATGCATCGTCCCAAAGAGGGGCACCAAGGAGTTTTGCCCCTCTGTTGGGACGAAAGCACTTCCAAATTTTTACGTAACACTTTTTATTAATATTTGTCAAGGTTGGCACCTTAAAAAGAATTTTGCATCAAAGAGGGGTGATAAGAGTTTTTGCCCCTCTGTTGGGGCAACAATGCCTTAAATTTTTTTTAAAGTCTTCATTTCTTCACGTCGGGTGACTTCTCTTCAAAAGCATTTTTAAATTTTGTTTTCACATCCAAGAAGGACGACATGGACATTTGCCCTTTGGCTAGGGCAAAAGTGCTTCTTCATTCTCTTCTTAAGATTCAAATATGGATCTAATATTCTCCAAGGAAAAAATGTTTTGGGGTGAAAGTGCCCAACTTTGTTCTTATTCCATCGAAAGCACTTCTTCTAAAAATGAATTCTCTAGCTGGAATTTGTGTTCTTTGGCAATTTTAAACAAAATTCTCCCCATTTCTTACACAATTTGAATATCATTTACAGTAATACATTATTTCAACAATAATGAGGCAAAAAATTAAAACTGCAATAAAGCTAGACATATTAAAAACTGCAAAGCCTTCATTTGTAAATTCATCAAAATTTTACAATCAATTATCAAAACAAAATCAAAATGTGGTAAAGTTGCAAAACTTCCAACACCAGATTTGAATCTTGCTAAGTGATACATGTATAATTGCTAAACTATTATAATACCACTATGTGGTCATGATGTAATGTGGGTGGGGCCTATTTCAACCCCAAATAAACAATTAAAAATTATTAAATATTTATAAAAACACATAAGTGATATATCTAGAATTCATAAAAAGTTAAAATATGTATTTTTCTCATGATTCAAATGAATTAACTATTTTTAAGTATATGCATGTGTATAGCAATATTATTTTTTTCTTAATTTTGTAGGTTAGTAGATAAGAAGTCGAGGATGAGAAGAAGGAAGCAACAAAAGGATGAATAAATGAGATAAAACCAAGAATATTTCACAACACGTCACTAATAGAGAGGGCTAAGAAAAACTAGTAGTCTAGGGCAAGTAATATTACCAATTGAGATTAAATTCTGATAAGACTAAGATTTTTCCTTCTCCAAGTGGTTGTGAGACTTCACCCTCTATAAGTGGCTAAGGATTTGCATTGATTTGAATCTAGACTTTGATTTTTTGGTTGTCGCTTCTTTCTACGCATATAAATCCTTTGAATAAACAATACACTACAATCAAAATTTGACTTGTTACTAACCAATAGTGGCAACAAGTTCATTCATACACTAGGGAAAATTACAAAACTCAAAAATATTTGGAATATTCCTAAAACAATATTGTGAAAATACTTCTTACTTTGATAAGCTTGAAGAGATGATTGCAAAGAGATAGGTCTCTTGCAAAGGTCCCAACACATTGGCCTTCCAAAAAATGTTTATGGAAATACCTCTTGTTTTGACCATTTCAAAGAAATGATTGCATTGGGATAGGTATCTCAAAAGGGTCCAAAATTTGATACTTTTTAAAAAAAGGTTTGGGAATAGGAAGTAACAATAGTGAACTCACAAAATTCTAGAAGATAATTGCACTAAAATATGGGAAAAATAAAATTAAAAATTACCAAAAAATAAGCGATAATATTGTTCGACAAAGGTTCTAGAATGGTTCTCGCACCCTTATACTTCAAATTTGTACTAGCATAGGAGCTAATATTAAAGCTCTTATACCACTTGTTATGAAATAAATTCAATAAATACAACAATAGTAGTAGCAATACAATAATACACAAACAACAATTCCCAATGATAATAATAAATTAGATTTAATTGCTAAAAAATCAAATATGCAAAAATAAAATCCTAGATTCAAATCAATGTAAAAGAGGACAAAGTCCCATATGTGTGACATAGGTGACTAAGATTCAAATATATAATATAATTCCAACTACCACCTAACTCTTCCTATTTATAAACTAAATCAATCATTAACCGTAACCCTAATAGTCAAGGGTCAACTATCTAGACATAGGGTTCAAGCTAATTAAAATAAAGATAGCTATTGTGGCTATATTGGAGCAATTACAGATATGATAGGATAATGATGATGATAGGGCCATAATATCCATTTTACACATGATGAAATATCATGTTTTTTTAAAATATACCTTTGTAGTATTACTTACCTTGTCCTAATTGCAAAAAAATAATTATTTCTAAAATGAAAGAAGGTAGTAAAGTGAGTAATACCACTAGGGAAAATTGTTTATTGATGGCATAGAATCCCATCCCTATCAAATTTACAAATGATCTAATTTGAAAAAAATCTCTTTTATAATCTAGGGATCTTATTAGGTGTTTCAATGGACCTTGGTTGACGTTTGAGGAGTTGGAGAAGTGGACAAATAAGAACTAGGATTTTGACCTCGACCACCACATTGCTCCTCTAATTAAGATTTTTTTCTTAGCAATATTCTCTTTCTATGATTTTATGAAGAATCCCACATAGGTGTTCCATGGTTATTTGGTAATATAGATATCTTCCTTTAGTATTGAACACTAGGGTTTGATAGCGAAATTTTAATGTAATTTCATCATTAATATAGGTTTATTTGTATGGTCTCATGTGTGAATCATGGAACCTAAAATGATAAGGGAATAGGTAACACTTTAATAAGTGCAATGAATTTGGGCAAGGAGATTAATAATGGGGTAGGTGGTTATGCCCTCCATACATAAACATACACACACACACACATACACACATGTACACACAAACATACACATGCACATACACACATACACACATGTGCACACATATATTGACCTTAGTACCCATGTAAAGAAAAATATTATTATAGACTAATAGGGATTGAAATAAATATGTATTATAAATTTTGCTGGTATACTATAGATCTTGATGTGGTTAGACATCTTGGATGTGAGTGTCATAATGAAATTCAATACCCTAGTTAAATTTTTGGAGGTTTCTCTCTAAATCCTTGAATATTTAAGAGATAGAAGGATTTAAAAATCTATAGGTCCAAGGAAGAAATGGACCCAAAATAAGGGAATCTATAAACTTAAATTGAAGTTAATGCATCCAAGTCATTCCCCTAGATTGAGGATGTGGAAACAATAGAATAAAGTCATGTGTTTGAGTTAGATGCAATACCAAAATATAAAGCTCCAACTAGGATTTTACTCTTTCCAATAGCTATTAAAGCAAATTCACTAAACTTTAGCAAATAAAATGAGGTTCCAATGGATGAATAAAACTTAAAAAAACATAACATATCCCTTGCACAATAGAAGAAACATTGGTGAATGTTAATGGCACTAGATACTAGTAGAAAAAAAGAGAGTGTCACCAATAGTTGTAAAAATCCTTCATAGAATAGTCAAATCAACTTGAAAAAAGGGAAACAAATAAAAATCACCCAAATTGTATCCCAATGAAGAGGGACCAACCCTCCATTGGAGCCATGAATATTCTATCATGGAATCTTAGAAGTTTAATTACCCCCTATGAAAAAATGATTTCTAAAGAGGTAGTGGGTACTTTTGAAACCAAAGATAGATCTAATATAGGAAAGAAATATTAGTGATTTAGGAAGGAAAAGCTTGATCTAGATAATTGGACAAGGTTATTTTCATATTAATATAGTGATAGCATCAGATATATTTGGAAAAAAAATCACTAACAACTAACTTCTAGGTGGTGGAGGGATCTAATATCCTAATTATGGGATAGGGGTGGACTAATTTTTTTAGTCCTATTGAAAGTTTAATATAATTAATGGCCAAGGTATACAATATATGATGTAATATTGGATATGCCCAAGGGAAATCATTATACAATGTATTTAATCTACTGTAATTTTATTTTTTAATGTAATCCCTATGGGCTATGATTAACCTAGTCATGGTTAAATCCACATTTTAACATGTAATTAACCTTAAAGTCTATAATTATGTTTGCTTAGGTTATTTTTATTTTTTGTAGTTAAGATACTATAACATTAATACCGGGTTTTACAGGTTGACCCAAAACCTTTTACAACAATCAACCGAGGGCTGTTGATGAACATGTCCTTACTAAGGATCCTATATATGTAAAATCTACATGCCGCCCAAGCCATTGCATCTGGTAAGTCACATAGCTTGTTATAAAAAAGAAACTTCCCATACAACATTTTGGGTATACCTCAAGAAAACACACTTGCATCATAATTACAAAAAAAGAAACAGACACGGATCCCTTCCTTGAAACAGTGGAGAAACAAAAAGCTGCAGACACACATAGCAGAATACTGAAAAAACTCCCACAAGCTCTATATTGACAGTTACTCTTAATAATTCTTTGGCAATTGCTTTCTTCCGTATATGACATTCTTTGGGACCACATCCTGTCTTGGCCAATCAATGTTGGAGAAGTGAACCTGTTGGCTAGATTTATGGCGGTGTATATCTAGTGGTCCACGTGGCTCTGGTTCTAAGTATTATATTATCATTTCTTTCCAAAACCTGTGATTATCAACCAACCTCAAATTACTAAGATGACTAGGAGCCATGTTATATAACATGTGACTATCCCCATTAGTCTTTGTGGTATTTCCAAGCAGCATCCACCAAGACTAACAACTCGGATAATTTTTATTGTGAGTCCATTTCAAAAAAGAGACGGGAATACTCATAGCCTTCGAACTTACAGTGCCTTCCCTATTGGTAAATTCGACTATCATTCTTGTTATTCTTGTTGAATAAGCTCCTCTACTTTGCTCGGGACACCGTGTTCCCATTTGAAAATTCTATCACCATCGACACCCAAATTGGCTAGCTTATCAGTAAGTTGTTAGCTTCCCAAAAGACATGTTGGGATTTTATGTCCTGTCTTCCCTGGAAAAGGATCCTAGCCTCTTCAAAAATTATTTTAATCCTCCAAGGAGGTTTTTTCCAATTATTGAGGAGATTTATAATATGCATAGAGTCTCCTTCTATGATCAAATTGCCTTCTAATTCTTGAGTCATTTGAAGGCCTCTCCACATAGCTCTAGCTTTAGCTTCGTTGTTCGTCCTTGTTTCCAAATATTTGTAAAACGCAAGAATCATATTCCAATTATGATCTCGCACAATGCCACCAGTGCTTGCTCTGCCAGGATTGTCCTTATCCACTCCATAAAAATTAAGCTTAAACCAATCCGTAGGAGGTGGGGACCACTTAACATTGGCTCTGGGGTTGACTACCCTGGGCCCAGACTCATATAAAAAAGTTAAACTTAAATATTGAGCAATCTTGGTCTCCTACAGATGAGGTTTACGGCTATCAAAAGGGATAAGGTTCACATTCTCATTGGCAAAGGATAGGATCCTGGCAATGATAGTTTGATGATCATGGATAGACTCATTAAAGACTCTATGGTTCCTTTATAACCACACCTGCCAAAGATAGTGATTGAGATAAATTTTCCACATGTATCTAAGTCTTTGGATTGAAAAGGGGCAAGGCCACTGGACGAAAAAATCAAGTACGATGGTTGGTTTAACCCAAGAAATATTGAAGGCCTGAAAAAAACCCATTTAGGATAGTCAAGGAAAAAGGGCACTCAAGGAAAATGTGATAAATGGTCTCCCAATTAGCCCTACATAGATAATATCGATTAGTGATACAAATACCTTTATGCATCATATTATCAATGGTTAGAATTCTTCCTTGGATAACCAGCCATGAAAAGACTACAATTTTTGGAATTAAATTTTTTTATCCAAACTAAGTCCTTTTGGAGGACAAAATCCTCGTCATCAAGCAGAAGATTGTAAGCTAATTTAACAGTGAACTGCCTATTTTACGTAGGAGCCCAGGTCACTTGATCTTCCTTGGGTCTCATGGGGATAAACTATTGCCCGAGAATGTTACAAAGATTATTTGATTCTGCTTGAAATCCCTAAATCCTTATTTGTTTCCACTTCATTTTGCCTCTATCCTCAACCATATAATCGAAGACTTTTATGCCAATGAGTTCTTCTATGATATCTCTGATTCGGGCTAAGTTAGGATATTGTGTCAGTGGTTCGTCCTTAGCCCACCTGTCATTCCAACAATTTATCCTCTCACAATTGCCTAAAACCCATATTAAACCTTTTTTGATTATTTCCTTACAATTGAGAATTGCTTTCCAAAAAGTAGAACCTCTGATTGGAACTAAGTCACTTAGAAATTCTATATTTTGAAGATACTTTCATTTGATGATAGTTGTCCATTCATTTTATTCACCAAAAATGAGGTGCCATGCTTGCTTAGCTAGTAAAGCTAAATTCATATGAGCAATTCTCCTCAGACCTAAGCCCCCATTTTCCCTAGGTCTGCACACTTTGGTCCATCCTACAAGGTGTATCCTTTTTTCTCCTCTAATCTAGTCCATAAAAATTATTTTTGGATTTTCTCAATTTTATGGAAAACCTTCACAAGGGGTTTGAAAATGGAGAGGAAATAGACTGGAATTCTCTGAAGAGAGGCCTTAGTAAGGGTCAGATTTCCTGCTTGAGATAGAATATTACCTTTCCATCTAGCAAGTTTTTTTTAATTCTTTCAATAACCCTGTCCCACATTGACTCTCTCGGAGAACCAATGAAAAGAGGGAGACCAAGATACAAAGTAGGGAGGTTTGCTATATCACACCCTAAAATTTTTGCAATCCTTACTTACCTCTAAATGGGGGTGTTCAAGAAATATAACTTACTTTTACTAAAATTAACTTTCTGACCAACAACGTCCTTGTAGAGTTGCATGATGTATTTAATTCTTTTGGCCTCAACCACCGATGCCTTAGTAAATAGAAGGGTATCATCAATTAATTGTTGGTGATAAACAACCCTAGTGAGAGATGTTGCCTTGATTCCTGATATTAGCCTTGAACTGTAAGCATTTTTTATGGTTCTTCCTAAAGATTCTACCATAATGATGAATAACATGGGGCTGATAGGGTCCCCCTAGCGAATTCCTCTACGTCTTTGAAAGTAACTAGCAGTTGTTCCATTAACCAGAATCGAGAACCATGCTTTAGAAATGCATTATTTGATCAAATTAACCCATTGGTGGTGAAAACCAAACTTAAGGAGGACATCAATCAGAAAGTCCCAATTTAGCCTGTCAAATGCTTTGTTCATATCAAGCTTGAGGGCAAAAACAGACCTGTTAGTCTTATGAGCAGAGTGCAGAGCTTCATGAACTGTGAACTTCATCCAAGATTGACCTACCCTAGATAGATATTCCCTAGCATGGATCTATGATGCAGGGCAGAACATCTCTCATTCTATTTGTAATGGATTTAGTTAGGATCTTGTAAGAAACATTGCACAGACTGATTGGCCTAAAGTCAGCCATAGATTCAGGGGTTTGCTTCTTAGGAATTAGAGAAATAAAAGTAGATTTGAGACATTTTAGGATATGATTGTTTGCTTAGAATTATCTAACAGTAGAAATTACATCCTCACTTACGATGTCCCAAAAAGCTTGATAGAAACAAGGGGAAAGCCATCGGGTCCTGGGGCTTTGTATGGCTCCATGCTAAACAAGGCTTCCTTAATTTCATCATAATAAAAGGGAGCTAGAATCTTAAGGTTTATATTTTCATTTATTATGCTAGGAATGGATTACAAGAGAATATCTTTGGCCTCCTCATTGCACTGCGATTCCTGACCAAGGATAGAATTGAAATAAGTTATTGCCTCCTTTCTGATTTATGTTAAGTCCTGAGTAATAGAACCATCTGTTTTTTTTTTTGTTTTTTTCTTGTTATTGCTTCTGTTTCTAAGTGTGGTGATGTGAAAACACTTGGAATTTGAATCTCCATATTTCAACCAAAGAGCCCTTGATTTTTGCCTCCAATAGATTTCCTCACAGGCCAAAATGTTATGAAACTCTGCTAGTTTTTCCCATTCCTCTTGCCTAGTAGTTTCATCATCATCACCATGTTGAATCCTCTGATCAATTATATTTAAAATTTCAACAACCTATTTTTTATTTTCAAAGAGGTTTCCAAAGACCTCTTTGTTCCAAGTTCGAATCTTTTCCTTAACAAACTTTAATTTTCCAACAAGTTTAAAAGCTGCACTACCCCTGATAGGCTGTTGCCACCACTGAATTAAGTTATCTCTAAAACTGGAATGTTTAATCCACATAGATTGAAATTTGAAAGGTTTCTTGAAGGACAGAGAGTTAGGGATCTCCACAAAAATGGGATTATGATCAGAGGTAATTTTAGTAAGGGCTTGCAAGGTCAAATCATCGAATAGAGTTGTAGCCTCCTTTGATAAAAAAAAACTATCAAGCCTGTCTTGAATGAGATGACACCCTATCCGTTGATTGCTCCAGGTATAATTTGCTCCTCTAAGTTTTACATCCATCAACATGTTGGAGTTCACAAAGTCATTGAACTCATCCATGCTCTTGATAGGTGGTCCATTTCCACCCATTTTTTTTGAAGGGTAAATAGGAGTGTTAAAATCCCCAACCAGAATCTAGGGGACATTATGGAAGATTTCACTCAGATTGCCTAAGTACTCCCACAATAGAGCTCTCCCTTGAATTGAAGTCGGGGCATAAATATTTGAAAGTATCCACGACCTGTTACTATTTATTTCCTTAAATAAAACACTAAGAACCCTATCATATTTATGAATAATAGTGCCTTCTACTATCCGGGGATCCCACAAAGTCATAAGGCCTCCAGACGCTCCTCTAGCTGATTTGCAAACCATATCTCCTTTATTCTAGATTTTTTTTGCTACTTTTTTTGACTGAATCTCATCAGTTTTTGTTTCTTGCAACATGATAATAGTTGGATTCACTTGATTTCTTATTGCACTGACTTCCCTGTGTTTGGGCAGGCCATTAAGACCTCTCACGTTCCATGAGAGGAACTTCATTTATATTTTTTAGGATTTCTTCCTCTCCCCCTCCCTTGAGGGGGTTTTCCTAATTTGTTGTCTTCAAAACCTGAAATAACCTGTTGAAACAAGGTTCTATGTTTTCCATTGGCAATGTCATTATCAGTTTTAATTTTTTGATGCTCAGCATTTGATATTCTCCCTCTTCTTTTTCACTGCCAAAATCAATAGGAGACTTCACAGTGCTCCTGGTTTATTTAGTACTAAAATGGGGGGAGGCAATTTGTTGCAAAATTGGACTACCATATTCCTCAGTCTGAAGAGTTTCACATATATCCACCCCTACATCCAAATCTTCTCCTTTTTTCCTATATTCCCCTGGTTTGCGGGACAGCCCCTCAGTAGGATTCACTTGGCTCCTAGTGATGATGTTAGGGAGATGAGATTTTTTATTTTCCAATGCCTCAACTTTCTTCCTAATTTCTTCAACATTAGGGTTTGGCTTTGGGATGTCCATTTGGCTTGAAGTATTTTTAGCATTGGGGTTTAAGGATCCCGAATTGGATGGGGATTCTAGATATCAGGCATTAGGGTTTGGCTTTGTGATGCCCATAGGGCTTATAGTAATTTTAGAATTAGGGTTTGAGGATCCTAACTTGGATGAGGATTCTAGAGAGTCAGAAAGGTTAGATTGAAGGTTCTGGGATTCCATGTCTTTCGATAATCCTCCTACTCCCATATTATATAGAATTGAAAATTTATTTGAAACTAGAGGATTGGAACTTACCTGAGTATTTTGGTTGCCAACAACCTGTTGTTTTCCTTTGTCTTGTTTGGACCCTGCACCCTCTCTTTTATTTTTTTTGTAGGCATAGTTTTCTTGATTGAAATCACCTTTGCTAGGGAAACTCCTCAAATTTTCTCTGTCTAGCATTCCCTGCTTCTGCTTTTCTCTATTAATTGCCAAGTTAGGGCACTGATTGCATAGATGTTCTTGATTTTTGCATTCTACATAGAATATTGGTCTATTCTTGTATTCTATCGTCTATTTTTTATAGTATTCTCCATACTCTAGCTCCACAAACCTTGGTAATTCATTATCCAAATTAGCATTTACGCGAATTCATGCATGAGTCATCCTTGTCCTGGCCAAGGTCACATGGTCAATGGAGATCAGGTCCCCTATAGTTCTAGCTATGCCTTGTAGATAATATTAATTGAAGAACTGGGTAGGTAGACTCGGGAGACAAACCCAAATAGGGGCAATGTTAATATTTTGCTTTTCAAGGTCAAAATCTTCACCCCATGGTCTAAGAAAAAAGCTCTTTTGCCAAAAAACCAAGGACATCCTGTTAAAATGCGGTTAGCATCCTCCATATTGTTAAAATGGATAATGAAGAACCCTTGAGTTATAGCTACCAACTCCAATCTGCCTACCGGTCACCACTTACCCGTCGCCCAAGCCCTGATAGTCTCCATGTCCAACCTACCTCCCAAAAACTTGCCTACCAAGGAGAATTATTCCATTGAAAGAAAAGGGCTCATGGAACTTGCCGGGGCCAAAATTTTATTATTTACTGGAACTAGGGGTGGCAGAAAGAGAACCTCATTTCTTTTTTCTCTAAGATTCTCAGCAAAATACAACCACTTCTTGGGCCTTGCATTGTCCTTCATATCTTTTTTGTTGGGGTCTTTCTAAGGAGGGTCGAGCCCCTGCGTGATGCCCGCCTCCAAATCTGCCATAGCCTGACCGCATTCCTATGGATACTCACTTGATCCATTCTCAAGGTTCCCACCCACACCTTCCATACCTGCTCTACCTCTGCCACCTTGGCTGATATTCCTGCCCAAAAAATTCAAACCATCACTCCCACCGCACTCGCTAAACCTCAGCTCACTCATTCCTGATGATGCAATGCCAAAAAAAATCACTTAGGTTAAATTTATTGATGTAATTTATGGATTAGATATTGGTATAAAAACCTCCAATCACTCCATCCATTGTATCAAAGTGTTATTATTTCTATCCAGTAATAGTATAATGATTTTTATCCTTTTATACTTTATGTTTATGATTTGAGTGGATAAATTACTTTTGTTTAAATTTGAATTATATTGTGAATTTCATCATGGTATTAGAGTGGATATGGAGCAAAATTGCTTGGTCACATAGAGAATTTATTTGGAGCCTCTTATCCTAAACACTCCCTAGCTAGAGAATTAAAATATTTCAGAGGTAGAGAAGAGCACTCGGTCAAATGTCAAAATGGATACCTTCAAGAATCTCTTAAAGCCCCATGGAATAGAGTGACACTATAAGTGATGGAGTATTTTACTTTAGGTGTTCAAGTTAACATTGTTCATATTTTTATCTACCTTTGTAGTGCAGTTGGAGAAGGTGAGCTTGGCCTCGTTAAACGAGAGATCCACGATTCGAACCTCTACGATGCAAAGGGGGACACAATAAAAAATCCATTTGTTGTTGGTTATGACCGGGGGTCTAAGGGTTTCTTTGGTGCGATTTTCACCACAAAAAAAATTTTAAGGTCCAATGTGTAGACCAATTGGTTTGGCCAAATCCCATAAGGGGGGTGAAGGTCCAAGGTTCAAATCTCAGGCCTCATTAGAATGAACTCTTATCCCTTTCCTGGTGCTTTCATCAACGTAAAAAGTTTAAAATGATTGTGGCATGGTGGTTATAGGGGTATACTGCATGAAGAACTATGTGGTAGCTTCCAAGGTAAATAGTTAAGAATACTATGGCAGCCATAAAATTCAGACAGCCTGCCCAAATTCGTGGTGACTACTGATTCCACCATGTAAATTAAAAAAAAAAAACATTGTTCGTAGTTTCCATTTTTCTTTCTTAATTCACATGTGAAGGATAAAATAATGAATGTGCCTACTTTTTTGTTCTCTTCCATTGAAAAAGTGGTGTACTAGGTGAAACACAGTAAAATCTCCAACCATATCTACCAAGGCCTTCTAAAACTGTTGCTTGAGCAGGTGTCAATGTGTGGGGATAAGGTGGAAAAAATTAGTCTTGGAAAGCCTATGTTTGATTTGGCTAGCAAGGATGGATATTTTGAAAGTAAAGGACCCATGTCTTCATCATTGAATTCCTCAAAATAGTCGCATGATGATGGCTCTAATTATCCTAAGGATAATAAGAAAGAAAATCCTAAAGGTCCAGTGGTAAATATTCAAGGTCAAAAGACCCCATGGGGAATAACAGTGTTGCTAAGAACTCAAAATGCCTAAGATTTAAAATGGATTAAGAGGAGAAACCATGACATGTTATCTCAGACTTTGATATCTCTAGAGATCCTAGTCCTAACCTTAGAAAGAAGTCTAATATCAAATTTGGATGGTCATTAGGGAAAGAAGATAATTTTGTGAGGGTTCGAGACCCTTTGAAGACTCTTATGAATGCATGCTTAGCTCCCTTAGTAGATCCATTAAAATGTCTACCATCTATGTGGAGGAAATCAATTGGATGATGTCAAGCACCTTTAGGTTCTCAATGATGTAAGGAAGGTTCCCATAGGTGCTCGATGGCAGAGGGAAGCATCTAGAGGTGCACGGTGGCGATAAGGAATGTCTGGAGGTGATCAGAACTAAGATAAAAATCTGCATAAGTAGATCTGGTGCAACAAAATAGGTGGTGGTGGATGCGGAGGCTACGATGAGTGAAGGGAGATGGCAAAAATACTTGGAGGCTTGAGGACTTCAAAATTTTTGGGAAAACTTCAAGGCACAAATTGCTTAGGTTTAGACTCAAAAAACTTAGGGGTTGAGCCATCAAAATGACTCCTATTTATAATATTCCCTAGGGCACGTTAGGGTTTCAACGACACAATTTGTATGGTTAAGATTAAAACATGATGGAGTGTGGAGATTAAATCTGGGCATGTGGCATGGATTAAGGTGGATGAATGGCTAGGATTAGACCAAGATGGATGGCTGAAATTAATTTACACATATATATACACATTTATTAAATATATAAATATAATATAAAATATTAATATTTAAATATATATTAAACAAATATATATAATATATGTAAATAATGGGTAAAAATGGCAGGAATACCTGGATGAGCGACAAGTGGCTAGGATTTGGTGTCTACAGAATTACTTCAAGAATAATTGTGGTAGTTTTGAGGAAGGTCTGGATTAGGTTACTCTAGTTCTCTTTTTCTCAGCTCTATTTGGGGTCCCTTGGTATCCCTATTCTATGAATCCTCTTTTTGATGTTTAAGGGCTAGAACATGTTTGTCTTGTTGTTTTCTTGTTTGGCTCTATTAGGAATTTTCTGGTAGTCCTAGTTGTATATATGTAAAGGTTTTAGGATCCTTTCAAAACCCCTTGTTTTCCTTCTAATAAAAAAAAAGTTTATATTACCATGATACTTAAGTCTTTCCCATATTTTATGGAAACTACTAACATATTCATTAAGACCTTGTTTTGTGTTTACAAACACATCCATTTCTTGCATTACAATTATGTTATCATCAAATCTTGCTTTAACTTTTAAACATAAGTATCCATGGAATCGATAGAATTTTTAGGTAAGGATGCAAATCAATCAAGAGATTTTACTACCAAAGCCCTAATCACCAATTTCAATAAATATTTTTATTTTTGTATCCAATCCTTATAATATGATGTGAACTCATTAATAAATATTTGGGCTTTATTTATCCCATCATAATCAAATATTGGTACATGCCTACACAAGTCTATAGCTTCCACATAAGGGGATAGATATTGGGTTTTATAGTTTCTGAAGGTTGGATTAGTTGATGTAGGTCAAGCCTCCCCATGGTTAGCTAGGGGAGTTGGAGGAGGAGGACCATTGAGGTTCAATATTGAAGATAATAGCTTGTATTACAGGGTTTTTTATAGCATTGAAAGTTTGGTCCTTAAATCCTACATTTGTTTGGTTGTTTCTCTCCTAGAAACCTCCATTTTATTCTTGGGATCATGTCTATAATTATTTAGTTGGTAATCCAAATATTTCCTAAGGTTCATCATATATGTATCTAATATTTAATCATGAGTATTAGAATGAGTATTATATTTTAGGATAGATTTTTATGCATGCATCAATTGGTATGCATCTATTTTACCATGATGGCTACATTTAGTGGCAATATTAGTCTTGCCATGACTACCTTATTAAGGGGTGATCTTGGTTCATCATAACACTCATCATTGTTGCCTAATGTAGAAGCTCCTCATTTTTTGAGACCCTATCATAGATTATGGTTCATCAAAGCCAATATTGGGATCTTTTTCTTCTTCAAAATCAAAATCTCTGTCTATCTAGTCCTTAATATGAAGTTCATTATCATGGTTAAATGTAAAAGGATGGAGAATGTAGTTTTCAAGGGTAATAGGAAGAATATCCTCTATTTCTATAGATTTTAGAAAACACTTCTTAGACCTAGTAGTCACTCCAATACCCTTAGAAGAAGTAATAGGAGCCATGAGATCAAGAAAAAAACCTACTCAAGAGCAACTAGGGTATTATGAAAATATATATTCTTAAGAAAGCAAACTACAAAAAATATTGATAACAAATAATTAGGTTTTAGGGCGGTCCTAAGATAAAGAGAAAAATTACAATGGTTTTAATTAGTTCATAGCAAAAAGTGATAGTTGACACAAAACCTATAGTAATAAGCCTATTAAACCCTATGGGATAAAGAAAAGAAATAAATACCTCAAAAGGTGGATTCATGTTAGGTTCACCAAAATGTTTACATAATAGGTATAAGGTTAACCTTATACCAAAATGTTAGGTTCATATTTTCCTAACATGAATCCACAAAAATTCATATTTTATATAATTACTAAAATTAATAAAAGATAAACTAAAATTATTAAAAAAATACATCATAATATAAAATTAATAATAAAGAGCTAAAAACTATCTTAATCCAAGCATAAATAAAATGGAGCATTTAAGAACAAACTACATAAGATTATCCACAAAAGAGAAAAATTCTAGGGCTAATCCTAATGTAGTAAAAATAATTTCTTGAAACCTAGGGAATAAAGAACCAAGCTATATCATAACAATAATAATAAGATATGACTCATTGCAAATTCTCATCTATCAAGTAATAGTAAACATTTTGGACAGGAGGAGGACGTTTTTCGTAGGACTGCCCAAACTATCAAACGTGTTTCGGTCATATCTCACTCATCCGGACTTAGATTGAGCTAAAATTTTGAGGGTAGATGCATAAAAAACCCTAGAATATCTCCACTAATTTTTATATCATTTGGAGAAACATATTTCCTAGTGTGTCCTAATGTGTGAATGATATTTTTGGCAAGCGACTGTGCGAGGGTTTCATCTGGGTTGAGCAATAGTGAAGGTGATGGTGAGCGAACGAGTGGTTTTAGGTGATTAGATGGCTTCAGGGAAGCAAGGGAAAGGTAGCAATACAAATTTTCAAATCTCTAAAAGTGGATATACCCCTCAAAGCTCATCAAATATAGGTAATGCATGCGACAACAAGAAATTAGGCCCTAATTTAGAACCAGATGGCAAGGATCCCCTCGATAAGGGAAACATGTTCAATGGGTCCCTCTCTCAAGATTGTGATTCCTCTCCTCAATATTATGCTAAGAAATTAAAAGGGTCTACGAAACCTCATTTCGGTAGTGGAACCCTCTTACTCCCAGTGGGTGAAGACCTGGTAATTCCTAAAATCGTAATGGCAGATTACATTTCTATTAAATCCCACAATCTGGTGAAGAAATTTGTTGGAGGATAGCCAGATATGGAACCTATTCAAATATGGGCCTATACCAAATGGAAAACCCTATGGTACGTGCTAGAATTTGTGTTAATGCCAATCTAGATTCCTATCTTCCCACTTGGATAAATCTAGTTTACGACTCCTATTGCAGATGTTAGGCCATAGAATATGAGAATAAGCCTATATTCTAAATTGAATGCAAGGCTCAGGTCCATATCAAAACCCAATGCATGTTGCTAAGAAAATAAAAGGATATAAAATTCCCCAATACCTCTTAAAGTGGGTTGCAAATTGAGCAGCAACAAGGCAGACCCCTACAAGGTAAGCAACAAAGTAGTTACTACCAAAAGAAGGATAAAATTCCATAAAATTCCAAAGGAAAGTAGATTGAAATCCAATATTTAAAAATGATCATCCAAAGGTGAGTTCCATTTTTTCCTTCCAAAATTGTTTTGATGTTTTAAAAGGAACTACTTTTCACGGGCCTGAACTCAGTGAGGATGATATTACCTCACATCCAGTTGAAACCCTAGTTTCTAACCAAGATGAGCCTCAATCCTCAACAAGATTTGGGCCCTCCAATACTATCTCAAAACCTCCATCCACCCCTGAGGGGCATATAGAAATTGGCAGTCCCATATCAAAAAAGTGGAGAAAGAAGATAAATATGATTTCAGCCCCATTAACACTATAAGTCTCAAGAAATATTCTATTGACATCGATAGTGAAAAGAAAAAAGGGAAGACCCTCTATAAATAATCAGAAGAAAAAGGAAACAGAAAATGATATTGCAAATGGTACCCAAAAAACCCTATTCCAAGATCTTCTCGAATAGGAGAAGGATGAATCAAAAAGACCCAAACCTCCCTTATAACAATCTAAGGGAGGCCGAAAACTTTCCAAAAATTCTAAATGAGGATCCTCTCATGGAATGTGAGAGGCCTCAAAAATGCTATCAAGAAAAGGCTTATTTGCACTCTGAGGAAAGAACACAGACCCACTATCATAGTTATGCAAGAAACAAATATTGACCAAAATAAAATCCAAAAAATCACAAATTCTATCTAGAAAAATGGTGAGTTTGCTTTTTACCCCACTCAAGGTATGTCTGGGGGACTTCGTTGTATTTAGGACTCAAACAAGTTAGAAGGCGGAATCATTTCCTCTTTTGATAGTGTCCTCAATATGATGTTCTTCTATAAAATTAGTAACTTATCTTAGGTTCTATCCAAGGTCTATGCCCCTAACAATCCTCTTAGCCATAGGGGCCTATGGGATACTTTGAGTTAGATGGGAAGTGCTTTCTTAAACCTTCCATGGATTATCACTAGAGATTTCAACTCTCCCATTTTTCATTTTGACAATAAGGGAGGGAACCTGATGCCCTCCAAAATCATTGTGGATTTTTATAACTTTATCACTGATTGTGAGCTGATGGATGTTCAGACTAAAGAGGAAAAATACACTTGGAGCAATAGGATAATTGGGGATTAGCACATTCAATTTAAAATTGATATGGTTTTTTTGTCTCAAGAAGCTATATCAATGATGGGTGATGGCACTCTTATCTATCTTCCCAGATTTGGATCTAATCATTCTCATTTACTATTTGAAATCGATAAAGGTCCTTGTTTCAAAATTCCCTTTAGATTTGAAGCTATGTGGACTTAGCACCTAGATTTACGAATGCAAATTGTTGACTGGTGGTAATTTGACTGTTATGGGTCCTTTATTTTTAAGGTTTCTCAAAAATTAAGTGTGTAAATAAAATATTCAAGTTTGGAATAGAGAAGTTTTTGGTAACATATTTGAAAATAAGGAGAAGATTTTACAAAAGCTAAAAGAATTGAACTCTAAATTCAGAATGGACAGCTTAATGAACAACTCAGAAATGAAGAGAGACAATTTCTTGCAGACTATCATAATGTAATGGCTAAAGAGAAGACTTTCTAGAGGCAAAAATCAAGGACCCTTTGGCTCAAAGAGGGGGAAACTAACACAAAATTCTTTCATGCCACTACCCTTAGGTACCGAAGTTCGAACAAAATTTAAGAATTAACTAGAATTGATGGCACCATCATGAAGGATATTTTTGAGATCCAAAATGAAGCTTCATCTTTATTTGAAGGTCTTTTGGGAGTCAACCCCCAAAATACTGCCCAGGATGGTAGACAATTGCTCCACCATATTCCCAGCCTGGTCACTTCAGATATGAATTTGGCTCTTATCAAACCCCTCACCCCTAATGAAATTAAAGAGTCTATTTTTTCTATGCACCCTGATAAAACCCTAGTCCCTGATAGGTTTTACCCCAATTCTACTAGACCTTTTGGGACATCATTGGGCCTGACATATGTAATGCCATCATTAAACTTCAGCAAACTAAATATATACCTAGAAGTATCAACTTCACTTTCATTGCCTTGGTTCCCAAAGGGCCTGTTTGCAAATCTATGTTAGATTTTAGACCCATTAGTCTCTACAATGTTCTTTATAAAACTCTCACTAAAGCCATGGCTACAAGACCCAATGAGATCCTTTCTTATATCATAGACCCTTGTTAAGGTAGCTCTGTTAAAGGAAGAAATATTACTGATGGTGTTATCACGTTACATGAAGTCCTTCATTCTGCCAGCCTTAACAAAAAAGCTACCATATTTTTCAAAATTGATATGAATAAGGCTTTTGATAGAGTTAAAAGATATTTACTGATTGTTGTCCTTCTCAAATTTGGATTTCATAGGGAATGGGTTGATCTTGTTCATAAATTTCTTTTTCAAATCCTTGGTTTTCACTCCTGGTAAATGGATCTGAAGCAGGTTTTTCACTAGTAACAAGAGCCTAAGACATGGAGATCCTCTCTCTCCATCCTTTTTATCATTCTTGCTGAACCCCTAGGTAGAGCACTCAAAAATACCTGCTCTAATGGCATAATTTTAGGCATTAAGACTACATCCAATTTAAGAGCCCTATCTCACTAGTAGTTTGTTGATGATACCATCATTGCTACTCATGCTTCTGTGTGGGAAGAAAAAGCCATTAAGAGTATTCTTAATACTTATGAGGAGGTTGCAGGTTAGAAAATAAATTATATTAAAATCAAAATCTATTTCATCAACACTCCCAAAGAGAGACAAGCAAAGATTACATGTATTTTTCAATGTGTTATATCTCAGTTACCTACTCAATATTTGGGCCTCCCTCTTTTCACCAATGCTCTGAAGGAATCCATGTGGAGTAATTTTATTGAGAGGATTAACAAAGAACTTACAGGTTGGAAAGGGACCCTCATCTCTCAAGCAGCCAAAGCCATCCTGACAATGGCTTGTCTCCAAAGTGTTCTTATTTATGTCATGTTCATCTTCAAAGTTCCTATTGTTGTCTACATGAAAATTAAGCAAATCCAGAAGATATTTTTGTGGGCAGGTGCCAAGGATAGGAAAATATTTCATCTGGTCAGTTAGGATAAGGTGTGCTCTCCAAAAATTTAGGGTGTATTGGGGCTCTGAAGATTTTTTAATATGAACACAACCTTGTTAGCCAAGTAAGCATGGAAGGTTTTCACCAACAACAACCTTGAATGGGTCTCAATTGTCAATAGAAAATATCTTTAAAACTTTTGTTTATTGGATGATGATATTCCTAGAGATGGGTCCACTTTCTAGAAATCAATTATCCAAACTAGATTTTTTATTCAGAAGGGTATAAGGTGGCAACTAGGCACAAGGAGAAAAATTAATTTCTAGACTGACATGTGGATTTCTAATCAATCGCTTTCAGAGAACAATGAAATTGTTGTCTTAAAGCCTTTCCTATACACTTTAATTGGTAGCAAGGTTGAAGACTTCATTGAAATTTCATCACATTCCAAGTGTTGGAAATATTTTCATAGTCCATGTGTTAATGGTTAAATCTCTGCTACCTCATAAGTTCTCAAAACCATCTTAAATACAACATTCATCCCCATTGGTAATTCCCCTAACTCTCATTTTTGGAAAGAAAATGATTTTGGGTTGTTCACTGTTAAATATATTCATGATCTAAATATTTATTATCAAGTGGTCCATATCCCTTATGATCGAGTGTGGATTAAATACCTCATTCTGAAATTTGATCCATTTAGCTAGTTGGCAATTCAAAATACGATTCTAACGATTTATAACATTATTAAAAGGGGTATATCTATCCCCAATGGATGCTATTTGTGCATGAATGCCTAGGAATATTCCAATAACCTCCTTCTGGAGTGTCCTTTCTCCAAGATAGCTTTGGATCACCTTATATTCACTTTTCATATCTCTTGGATTCCTCCTAATTCGTTGAGTCATCTTTTCACCCAATGGCCTGCTCCATTCAAAAATCTCAAATTATCTTCTTTATGGAAAGTGAGCCTTCATCATATCTTATGGAAATTATGGCTTGAAAGAAACAACAGGGTTTTGTCTTCCTCCTCTAAGGATCCCATATTTGTAGTCAACAAATCTATTGCCTTTGTTGTCAAGAATTCTTAGCTCTTCCCTTGTCCTAAACCACTTGATTCTAGATTGGAGTCTATTCTATTCTCTTCTTTAAATATTCCTTGCAACTCCAGTTCTAGTTTACCAGCTCCCCATCCCAGAGTGGGTATCCATTAGATTCCTCCCCCAAGTGAGTGGCTAAAACTTAACTTTGATGGTGCCTCCAAAGTAAACCCAAAGGATTCTGGTGTAGGTGGCCTAGTCAGATATAGCAGTGGTCAAGTTATTATAGCTTATACTGAGTATCTGGGATGCCAAAAAAATCATTTTGTTGAAGGCCATGCACTATGGAGAGGGATAGATATTCTCAAGGATTATAAGGGTAACCTTTTTATTGAGGGATATTCTTTGAACATTATAAATGCTCTTAAAAAAAATAGGGTGTCCTATTGGAATGTCAAAACTATTGTTCAAGAAGCTAAGAATATGTTCCAAATTTGCAATGATATCTCTATCAACCATGTGTATCGCAAAGCTAAGATACCTAAAAATATTCTTGCCAATTGGGGAGTTACCCATAAATCTTTATCCATTTGGAAAGAAGGCTTTCCCCAAGAAGTTTTAAATGCTACCAATAATGACTTGGTTTGAAATTTGTGGTCACAGGTTTTGGTGGGTCAAATTCTCCAATGTTGACTCTACCATTTTCAACATGATGTGTTCCTTTGGTTCCAATTATTAAGATGGAATTTTTTTGATTAGCATGACTCTCTACCTTGCTATTAGTGCTGGCATTTGGTTCTCATGTTTCCCTTTCGTGAAGTTTACAATATCCCAAGATAGGCCCTATCAGTGAGTTTACCTCGTGGATGTATTTTCCAAGCATGTCAAGTCCCTGAGTAGGTCTAGGCTGTGCAATTGGATGTTATCAAACAATTTCAATATACGTCAAGTCTGAAGATGCTTAATTTTATGTCTTGTGAATTTTGGGATTCATTATTTTAGTCATTTGGCACTCCCAATCCTATCCCAGTCCTACCATGTGCGAAGTCTCTCTTGTGCCATATCTATTTTTTTTGGTGTCGGTTCCCTATGGATAATTATTACGTGGTCTGCCAATCACACCAACTCAGCTTCCGAAAAGGGCATCTATTGTATCAAAAATTTATATATTTACATCCTTGGTTTGTGTCAATCCATTACCGTCTGGTTTTGTTCATCGTTGTGTGTCATAGGTAGTAAGAAGCTTATGTGGTCTTCCTTTCTCCTCAGTCTTGCCAATATGGCCCTACTTGAGCCATCTACCCTTCAGCTTGATCCCCTATCTCACACATTTTTGGAAGCTCATGGTATCATTATGTTTCTAAGCAATTTCAAAGGGGCTGAGCAAGATATCACTGAAGCCTTTATCATTTCATGGAATAATGGTTATGTTGTTGTGCGTAACCTCCATTTCAGATTTATTGTTAAGCTGATGGCTGAGGTAACAGAACTACCAGTGAAAGGGTGAGCGGTGTGAAAAGACCATCATAATTGGGAACTTGAGCTCCATGATTTCCTAAATCATTCGAATATTTTTAGGTGGAAGGGTGTTGTTGTTGATCGTGAGTCACTACCTATGCCTTGGCCCACGGTGTCTATTATAGTTTTTATTGATATTTTGTGAGCTTCCCCTATGTGGGTCTTTATCATAGCTCCTTTACAGGTTTTTTAAATAGTTACTTCTCTTAAGCACTTAATCAATTTTACCTACAAAAAACAATAATAATAAGATTCTTACTCCTATTTGAATTTTCTTGCAACAACACCATAGTAAAAAAGGAGAGATCACACTTGGGATGTTTGTAGAGGGTTTGAACTACCTTGTAATCTAATCCTTGAATGATAATTAATGAATTTTGGATACAAATACTAGTAAAGTGTCCCATCCTCCTTCATGGAAGGTAGAAAACTAGTGGTCAATTTCTTTGATGAGAAATAAAGAACAAAAATATTGCATGATGTAGTAGCAATAGAGGTAGAGAGTTGAGAGAAATATTAACAAGATCATAAAAATATTTTGTATATGTTTGGTGAACAATGAGGGTGTGAAGTGGGTATTTATAGAAAATGAAATAAAATAGCTTTCCATTTGGATCCAATGATTGATTTTCTCAAATTGGGGTCATAAAATCCAAATCGTTAGTTTAAATGATGCATTGTTTGAACCATAGGTGTAAAAACATGCTACAATTACAATCATATATTAAAAACCCTAAAATTAATCAAATAACCATAATCCTTAATTCAAGTGGAAATCTAGGCAACATTGATTTTTAGGATGTGTGCTTTGGGGGACACCTATTAAAACAACCCTTAATCACAACTCTATCCTATGGTGGGATTTTAGAAAAGTTAGGAGGCAAAAATGTCAAGAAAAAGTGGTAGAAAAGTGAAAATTGGATGAATAGAGGGAACTAAAACCATCGACTACTTAAGGACTAACAAAGTTAGTCCAAATCTATTTGATATATAGGAGGACAAGACTATCCACCACCTGCAAAGTCAACTATTAGAATTCTTTTTATAAATACAAATAACTAATGGAATTTTTTTTTAAATATTATCTTAAGCCTCCTTTTTTTTCAATGAGTTTACACAGGTTTTTATGAGGGATCTTAGTCCCCTCATACCGAGTTGGGTTTAAATATTGGACCTATCAAAGAGAGGCCAAAGTCCTTACCACTGTAGTAAGCTTGTACCTCAAATATTAACTTATTTTTAATGATTTTACATAGGTTTTTATTAAGGGTCTTGGTCCCCTCATACCAAGTGGGGTTTGAACCTTGGACTTCTCAAAGAGAGGCCAAATCCCTTACGACTGTAGTAAGATTTCAACTCTTACCTTAAGCCTCCTTATATTTCCCAACATTTGACAAAATACTTTGCATTTATTTATTTAGGGTTTGTAAATAAATGACATCATTAAAGAAATTTTTGGATAATTCTATATATACTTTTTAACAACTTATTTCTTATTTGTTTGGGATTTAGGTTAGGAGTAATCGTTTGTATATGCAAGGTATTTTTATCTCTAACTTATAGGAAGGATTTATCCTAGAAGCAATTTCAATATTGATGTCTAGATCATAAGCATTAACTAAGGATTCAATTATAGATATTTTCAAATAGGAATCTACCCAATGATCCAAGGCATCTAGATGGAACTCAAAGAAATTTATATCTTAAGGTATCTCGATTTTGGATATTATATAGTACAATTTTTATAACCAATCATTAAAATATTACATGTAGTCATTCAAAGGCTTTATAATTTAAGATGGTTCTTTAACTAATTGAACAAAATATTTAGATTTTGAATATCTATGTAAAAACATTTCCTCCAAGATATTTCTTTTATTCATGGATTCAAATGTATTATTATAGAACCAAATTTTCACCTAATCCTAAAATACGAGAGTGAACTATCTCATGGATAATCTTATTCATGTATATTTATAAATACTAAGTCCTAAGTTAACATAGAAAAATATTCTTTTGAGGTGACAATATTACATCACAAACTTGTATGGAAACTTATTTACATCTTTTGGTAAATGATTCAACTGTTGTCCTTTAAATTTTAAGGGGTAATTGGTATTGGCAAAGGGATAGGTTTAGGATTAGCCATAGCCTTAAAAGGAGTTGCCTTTTGGATATGAACCTAAATCCATTAAGTAGAATTTTGGGTTTAGACTAATAAAAATATTATATGAATTTTAGGCTTCCTTTTATCACTTCTTTCCTCTCTATATGTTTGTAATGGTACAAAGGATATTTTAATGTAATTTGAACTTGATAATTAAGGAGTTCTCTTACATGTAGAATTCAAATCTATCTAACTCCTATTGTTCCTATGTTGATTATTTCTTATCCCTTGCTTTTTGATAATTCATTCTAAGGCTCATTGTTTGTTTAAAGCATAATATTTTTACAATAGAAAATAGAAAATATTGCATCTCAAATCAATAGACAAATATTTTTTTATGTATGAAAATATCTAACTGTAATTAATGGACTAAAGGATTATTATATAAAGCCATTTATTATCCTCTCTCTAGTGCTAATTTTTTTTTAGGGATGTATACACAATTAGAGGGATAATTCCTCTTAAAATTTTGGTATTGGTCACCAAAATGATATGCAAATAAAATTACAAAACCAATTCACAAATACCGCTATGTATTTTCATAATAATTTCAAAAAATAAAAGGGCATTTAATTTGAATAAAAATCAAATTTATAAAAAAAACCTAAATTTTATATTGCTATACTGAAAATGAGACATACTCATAGTATTTTTAAATTATAATATTCCAAAGTATCACATCAAATAACATGAGTTCAAGTGATTAAGAATGTGGATTATTTAAATGTATATATACATAATTATTAGTTGTGATACCATTATGTAGTTAGTTGAAATACCATCATGACACATTCATGGTGTAACATGGATGGATCCCATTTCAATCCCATAAATATATTAAATTTTAAAGTTACATATGAACCAAATGGTTTTGGGACGAGTGGTAGGGAGTGAGGAATTTCATGCCATAGACCAAGGTTCACATACTATAGATGAATTATCAAATTGTATAAAATATCATGATCTCAAGTGGTTAAAACTATGGAGTTTCAATTCAAAAACCCAAGTTCAAATCATGCTAGGCAATATATGCATAATTTCCAAATACAAATATGCGGTTTTTTGAAATAACATGGTACTTGTTTCAATCCTTTATAACCAATTAATAAAATATTTCAAGGAATAATATAGAATAAAAATTAAAAGATGTTCAATAATATTAACTTTATACTAGAGAAAGGAATTAACTAGATAAGTCTTGAAGTAAAATTTGAAATAGAAAAATCATTTATTGAGTAAATTCTTTTTACACTTAGCCTATGCAACAATTAAAACACACAAGTAAAAAATGTTATTTATTCATGTATATAAAGGCTCAAAACAAAAAATTATTATTTTTTCTCTTCAATCACAAAATCATCTTAATTATCTCTTTTTCTATGATTTAAACAAAAGTTTCTAATGCTTTTTTAAAATACTTTCTAACTCTAACTATGTCAACTTAATCAAAAGATATAAAATTAATCTAGTTTATTTTGCGATAGCTTTTCCTAGTTACATGAATTGTTTTTTATGCAGACAAGAGTTGGGATTCCACCTAAGGACAACCTTCTCAAGCAAAAATTATCCAATCTATAATAGATGGCACTCCATGATGACATTTTTGCAATATTTGTATGATAACTTCTTAGGATGATACTCCTTTGTGATGACGATATCCCATTGCACAAGACACCAAGGCTTGAGATGATAACACTCTTTATTATGACACTTTCTTGTGTCATATGGAAAAAATACAATGAGATGATGATATCTTACTCCCTTATAATGACAACATCCTATGATGGCAATAGTAAGATCTTATCGTACAAGATACTACAGGTTGAGATGAAAATGTCTCAAGATGGTTATTTCCACAAGATGACAATGATTAAGTTAGTGACACTTCAGGATGGTAGTGTCTTAGGATGATATTTCTACTATATAATTCTTCAATGGGACCTAAATTGCATGGCATTCTAGTCTTGTAAGAACAATAATCACACATTCATTCCAATATCACAAACAATGCCTTCACTCTACACTTCCACTCACACGTTGACTTTCACTTGAATAGTGCAAATTCCTCTTGAACAAGAATTCCTATTCAAATAATATATTCATGTGAATTATAATCATACCTCGTCCTCACTTGCAATCCTATACAAATACTAGTCTATAAAATCTACCACATTTAATGCAATTACCATTCAAACACACAAACAATTGGAGGTGGAAAGTTATTGTTATTGTGAATGTGCCAATTGGTTGTATATTACATATTTTTCCCCCTTAATTTCCCTTGTTTTCCATGCATAAATAACTATAAATATCTATCCTACCTTTTCCTCTTTGTCTTCCCTTCTTAACTCTATATGCACACCTTTTCCTTTTTTTATCTTTTATACACATGAAAGGCAGTTACCAAAATAGCCACTTGGAATACCTACACATAATTGTTATATTATCAAATATAATTAATATTAAAATTATTTGGATGCTCCCACATCAAATTATTTATAATAACTATATGGATTCAAAAAGTTATTTTTTGTTATATAACTCAAATATCTTCACCTTGGCTTGCATGAAATGGAATATCATGTTTTGTTTCATTTAAATTATCAATGAAGATAATGAAAGTAATTTATTAAACCAATATGATTTAATGATAAGAAATTTGGTTGTATCCTTTAATATACTTTACATTCATCTAATTCTATTTCCATATTTTCTCTAAGTTTTCTTTCTAAATCTTTACACTCAACTTGGATTGAGATGGTGTATGATTTTTTTTTAAGATTCAAATTTTTTTCTCATCCACAAACCATATTGTTCTATTGAAGAAATAATAAATATTGCCTTATATTTTTGTAACTCTATTTTCTCATATTGCACCTTTCAATCTCATTATCATATTTTATGGAATCATGTTGTATTGAAAATATATGATCCACTTTCAATTTTGAAAAGGCATAAATATTATTGGACTCAATTGAATATTTTATTAACAATCCCATGATGTGCACATATTATTTGGACATGCTTGCTTGCATTTGGAGTAGGAGTAAAAAATAATCTCTGGTGGGAAGGATATGGTAGACTAAAAGTTGTAGGTGAGCAAGAAGGAGTTGATGGGAGAGGAGCAAGAAACTAGGAAGGAACAGACAGTCAGGAAGGAACAGTTAGAGGATCAAACATATGGGTGTCGGGAGTTGTATAGGCTCAAATATTAGAGAGTTAAGAGGTGGGTTCTACGACATTTTTGAGTGTTGTGTACTCACAAGAAATTAAAACAAGTGTGAATGATGTAGTCCCCTCGACATTAATCGAGTTGGGTGGTCAATTAGATGGGTCCCATTGGATGAGGTATCCTTTCGATCTAGGAAAATCCTTTTCCAAGATAATAGCAAAAGGTTTTAAACCTAGTAGGGTGAAAGTATTATTTAATCTCACCCTTGAAGGTGATGAGATTCATATTCCTGATAAGCTCATAGATATTGTTATAAAATAGGGTTCTTAGAATTTGGTAGGCAAATTCTAGGGAAGCAGACTCGACCTAGATTCCATTAGACATTGGGCTTTGAAAAACTGGAAGCCATTGGGATCCCTCAAGATAGTGGATATTCCAAAAGGCTTTTTCATCATCAATTTGAACTACAAAGAGGACTCAAAATAAATCTTGGGTGAGACCCTTGGTTCTATGGGAAAATAGGTATGTTTCTTTGCAAATGGGGTCATGATCTCAATCTAAACACCTAAAAGGTGAATCTAGTTACTTTTTGGGTGAGAATTTCAGGTCTCCCCTTTCACCACTAGCAGGAAGAAATCTTGAGAGGGATAGGTGAACTCATTCAAATTGACCGAGTGACTAGAGAAAAATCTAGGATGGTCTTCACAAGGTTATGCATTATGGCAGATCCGAAGGCTGATCTTCCATCTTATATTAAACATGTTTTAAAGGTAGGTACATGGACTCAACCTATTGAATATAAAAATCTACCCATTCAATGTTTTGGTTGTGGTAAACTTGGACATTTATCTTCATAGTTCTCTAATATCCTTAACAAGAAGGATAAAGTTTGGTGAGAGAAATTTGTTGAAGTCTAGCCTGAGTGGACTGAGCCTAAATATTTGGGCCTTAAGGAGGTGGTGCATGACTCCACAAAACCCTATATTTAGATGATTCCTTAAAAAGAAATGGTGTCTAAAACTCCAAATACTAAAAGTCTTTTGCTAAAGGACACAAAAATAGTAGGTTTGACTCAAAGAGAACCCACCTTGAGGGATATTATGGCAATGGGTGGAATATTTTCTCAGACTTTAGAGTCCAATGAACATCTTCAGGTTAGTTTTTATAGATCCATTTTAGGACACTCTAGTCCAACTATTATGTTAGAAAATTCATATGACTACTTGGGCTGTGACTCTAGCTTACCAAAAGATGTAACCTTGGAAGATCAAATTCTTCAACCTCTTTTCTTGATTGAGGATTTAGCCTAGTCTCTAAATCTTGGGTTCCCTCCAAAGACTAGAAGCCACAAAAAATGATTAATGTTGGAGTGTAGTGCAAGTGGGGTCAACTTTTCAACAAAGCACGTCGACCCAAAGAGATGGAGACATATGTGGTAGATGGATCTCAGACCCTATTAAAAGTTGATAGTGTCAAAGAACTAAGGATTGAAACAATTTGTCATAACTCCTAGGGAAATGGGGGTAAAAAATTTCACAAAATTCGTAAATGAGGTTCCTATCATGGAACATTAGATGTTTGAATGGGACTTCAAAATAAAGGGTTTTGTCTTATTTTAGAAAGGAGGTTGATCTAGATACAATTATTCTACAAGATATGAAGATGGATAGAATTAAGGTAGATGAGGTAAGAAATGTGGTTTGGAAGGAGGCTAAATTTGTGGTTAATTTGTGTCTATGGAACCCCAATAAAGTCACTAGCGACACCCTTTTGGTAATATATAGAATTATTAACATGTCGTTTCATTGCAAGTATTAAGGTAGAAAATGTATTTTGACCAACATTTACACCCCCAACTATAGAAGAAATAGAAACTATCTTTGATTTATGCTTTGTTCAATGAGAGAAGCTTTTAAGAATGAGTCTTGGATTCTGGTAGGATACTTCAATTCTCCTTTGTACTAGTTGAACAAGAAGGGGGATACAATAATCTCGAGAAATATGGAAGAATTTGCTTCTTTGATCAATAATCAGGAGAACATGGACTTAGAATTAAAAGGTTTCAAATATATGTGGACTAACATATGCCTAGGGGTCCATCACATACAATTTAGATTGGACACAGTTTTTATTTCCAAAGAGGTCATTCCTATGTTTGGGGACTCTTCTCTCAACTCTCTACCCAAGATTAGATTTGATCATAACCCTCTTATCTTTGATAATGATTATAATAATTTTTTCTTCTTGAGACCCTTTAGATTTAAAGCCATGTAGCTCTCTCATAAAGAGCTAGAGGTAAGAATAAAGGAATGGTGGAACACTAGATTCTTTGGCCCACGTATTAATCAGGTGGTTGCTAAGATGTTATTAATTGAAAAAATATAAAATATTTGAACAAATCGGTCTTTGGGGACATCCAAATTAAGAAAACGGATCTCAAATTCTAGTTACAGGCTATTCAATCTACCTTGGAAGTGGATATCCTCTCATAAAACAATAGATTGGAGGAGAGAATAATTTTGGATGAGCTTCATAATGTCCTAAGTAGTGAGGAGGTTTTTTGGTGATAAAAGTCTAGATCTCTTTGGCTCAAATATGGATATAGAAACACAATTGTTTTCATTCCTCAACTCTTCACCATAGAAGCCATAATCAGATCAGGAATATTTGTAAAGTGGATGGTTATAAAATAGTGGATATCCAGGAAATAAGGGCATAGGCTATCACCTTTTTCCAATATCTCCTCTATGAGATGAGTGCGAGAAGTGTTTTTGTAGATGAAAAAATCCTTCAGAACATTCCTCACTTGGTGACAAAAGAAATGAATGTTAATCTCAAAAGTATTCTTAATGATGATAAATAAATAAAACACTCTTTTATTTGGAAGTATTGAAGGTCCCTAGCTTGGATGGCTTCCTCCCAATCTTCTTCCAAATGTTCTATCATATCTTTGGAAAGGATATTGGTGAAGCTCTGCATGAAATTCAAACCACTGGAGTCTTCCTTGAGGCTTTAAACACCACTTTATTGGCTCTAATTCAAAATCAATAGGTGCTATTGAGTTCAAATACTTTCACCCAATTAGCCTCTACAATACTATTTTTAAAATTTTGACTAAATCTTTGGCTAACAAGGTTAAATATCTCTTGTCTCATTTGATTGATTCTTATTAGATTTTAATGCTAAATACTTAATGCAAAATAACTACAAGATCTAAAATAAAATTGTAAAATGAAATACAACATAATGGTAATATTCTAAACATGTAAAATTCATAAATAACTTCTACAACAACTCATAAATTACCATTAACAAATTCTCATGAAAATAGTATCTTGATAGAATAAAGATCTCCAATACACCATACTTCCATACACTTTCACTCTACATTGTATCCCTCACACACACACATAGACACATATATAATGGAATGTGACTCTTCATATGGAGTACTCTTGGCCTTCACTCTTATTGAGACTCTTCATTTTCCTATTCTATTGACTCATGTTCACATGGACTATGATGCACATTTACATTACTAAATACTTTACACACTCTAAAAATACTTGTACATTTATTACATTGCATAAAGTAAATACTTACACTCTAATATAAGACACAGATGCACCCAAGGTGGTACATTAGCATATACCAAATAATGTAATATATTTCAACACCTCTATATATTACATTATTTTGTTATTCAAGACTTTAGTCTTCAATATGGTGTTTCTCCTGGTTTTGGAACTTGTGCTCTTCTTTTTTGCTTTCTTCATTTTGTTCTCTGTCTATATTTTGATCAAGTAAATAATTAGTATCTTCATAAAAAAATATCTTTGTTGAAATATCTTTAACTTCATGTTCTTCTAGTTCTTAAATTTCTTGAATCTCTTGAGCTAAGTGCCACTTTTGTTTTCCTTCTCTATATTGTAGCTGAGGTTGATTGTATTGATTCTAACGCTGAATTTGTTTTTGATGTGATCTATATTGATTTTGATATTATCTTGGTTGAAATAACCTATTTGATTGACCCCCTTGATTTAATTTATTTCCTTGGAACTACTTTCTTGGATTGAATCTACAAAAAATTGTATTATGTCCTCTCTTTCTACATACTTGACAATATCTATTATTCTATTTTGATCTATCCCTTAAGAATGAAACAATATTTCCTTGTGGATTATACTTTGAGACTAATGCATTGTTAGTCATTTCATATTTGATTGAATTCTCTACCTCATACTCTTGTAGTATATTGACTAACTCATCAAATGATGTATCTTTACTTAGAATTTGTAAATATGTGACTAGATGCTTGTAGCTTTCTAGAAATGCTCCTAGACTCACTTGAACAAAAAACTTGTCTTCTACCTTTTCTCCTAAGGTTAATAATTTTTCTTTTATATCTGCCAATTTTTTAAGAAAAACTTCTATACTTTCACCATTATTAACTTTTAGATAATGTAATTGGTTTGAAGATTCAAGATAGTGGCTTTATTATTTCCTTCAAATATCTTGGCTAAATTATTCCAAGATTCTATAGAAGTTACTGCTGAACTAATGTATGGTCATATATCATCTATAAGTGCAAATATTATTATCATGAGTGCTTTTGCTTCATCTTATTCATACTTTTGAATTTCCTTAGCATATTTAGTAGGTTTAGATTTTGCTCCTTTAATAATATCCCAAAGCTTTTCTACTATCAATATTGATCTCACTTTGTTTTCCATGAAGTGTAATTAGGACCTTTAAAAAGTTGGGATTCTAAAATAATGAATTTATTTGTTGTCATAATAACACTTGTAGGCTACCTTATATATCCCTAGTTTTGAATAAATAATCAATAATTTTGATAAAGGTTTCAATTAGTAAAATCTCTAAGTTGAATTCCTTTTATCTCCCAAATTTCAAAAATATAATTTCTCAATTCTAAATTTCACAAACCTATGTTGGTTTTGAATTCCTTATAACTCCCCAATTAGAAATTTAGAAATTCTATAAAAGATATTTACAAGTTTTGTATTCCTAATTTGATGTTGAAATCCTTATTTCTCCAAAATTATCAATTTACAAATATTTCAATAAATCAATTACAAAACTTCAAACTAATATCTCAAATCTTCAAATCATATTTTTAAATCTTTATAAAACTTTCCAACTAGAAACAACAAAATATCTAAGGTTTTGATTTTCCAATTATAAACCTTATGCCTCCAATAACAATAATTAATCAATGTGGAAATATATAAATCAATTTTAGACTTTCATAAATAAATAAAATATTCCTTATTTCTCCAATATTTGAATAAATCAAATAACTTGAGAGTTTACCTCAATAATCTGGACATGCACACTATTCTAGGCTAAGTAATCTATCTTCATTGTTGAATAGTCAATAGTCTTCTTGTTGCAAGGTGCTCTCTCCACTTCGTTGCCCGAACTTGATTCAAAAATCAATATCTACTTTGCTAATTTTGGCCCATGCATTAAATGAATATTTCAAAATGCTTTGACTCCCTTCAAAGATATTTGGTGCTCACTATTTCAAGTGCCAAGTGGCACGTAAATGATTTTTCTCTTGTATAACATTTTGGAATTTATATGGGAGTGGTCCCAATAGAAGCCATATATAACTATTAAAACAAACTATAATTATAAATATATAACTATAACTATCTATATATAATATTAATTTTTTTTTATTGAGTAAATACTTTGTATACATATACATATCCGTTGTGGGGGTTGAACCCGTGTCACATCACCTATAATGCGAGTGGTGTCCTTGCCGGTAGACCATAGCACACTGTGCTTATTTCCTGAAGTATTTCCTGGTCATAGTAAGGATCACTGATGGAAATATTGAGGAGGTGGAAGTAGTTGGAATGCTTATGAAATTATTGTATTCCCTTTGATTTGGTTTTCTTTGTTGGATTTTAAGTCTGGGTTGTGTAGTGTTATTAGTGTTATCTTGTATTTTTCAACCCAGTTTTACTGTCTAGATTGTAGCTTTCAGATGCTAAATACTATTTTGACCTTCTGTGTTATTTGGACATTATCTTCTCTCTATTTTGTTCTATTGGCCTATTTCTTTGGCTTTTTTATGTTGGGTTTGTGGTTTTTCTTCATTTTTCCATGCTCGGTTAAGGCGACTTCCTTGTAAAAGGGTCAAGGCCCTTTCTAAACCCTATTTTTCACCCTATCAAAAAAATAATGTGCTTATTTATAACAAATTATTACCTGGGACTATTTCTAGGTAATAATTATAAATAAGAACATTATTTTTTTGTTATACATAAGCCTTTATTTAACAAAAGGTTTTACTAGGAGACTAGTGTGGTATGTGATGGCTGAATTCATAGACAGATCACAAGATTAAAACTCTTGGAAGTTTATTCCTCCTTCTAACTATAGCAGTGATGAGATGATCACTTGGGATGCTATTAAAAATATACTAAGGTTGCAAGTTTTGAAATCTCAATATGTGGAGGATCATCTGATTTGGAAAAAGGAGAGCAATGGTTCCTTTTTGGTCAAATTTGCGTATAATCTCCTTGATGCTCAATCTCCTCTCTGGATCCCTCCCTATAAGATTTGGTTTAAACACTTAACTCCTAAAGTGAACATTCTCTTCTGGTTGGCCATTCAAAATAAATGTCTGACTATAGAAAATTTACGCAAGAGAGGAATGATCCTGGTCAATAGATTCTATCTTTGAAGGGCTACGAAAGAAGCGACTTCTCATTTTTTTACTCAATTTCAATTTTCTAGAACAGTGTGGAGTTTGATTTCTTGTTCCTTGGGTGTCCAATAGGTTTTCCCTTGGTCTATTATAGATTTATGTTCTTAGTGGGCCTCCCCCTTCAGGTTCCCAAAACTAACCTGGCTTTGGAAATTTCTTCTCTCACATGCCTTCTAGGGCATTTGGTGGGAACAAAACTAGAGAGTCTTTAGGAATAAGAAGAGAGATCCATATTCAGTTTATTCAAGAATTATTGATAGTTCTGTAGAGAATATCATTTCAAGATTTTCAGGTCTAGAGCCAAGAAAGGGAAGTGAAGCTAGGTTGTAGCTCAAGCTCAATTTTTCTATTTCATAGGTATCAGTGAATCCTCCTCAAAAAAGGCAAAGATCCTTGATGAAGTGGACCTCGTACCCACTTGGGTGAGTTAAGCTCAACTTTGATGAGGCCTCGAAAGGAAACCCAGGCCTGACAGTTGAGGCAAATTTGAGCAAGTCTTTTGAGAAGGCTTGAAGGTAGATTTGAGCAAGTCTTGTGAGAAGACTTGAAGCATCGTTGAGACAGATTTGAGCAAGTCTTTTGAGAAGGGTTAAAGGTAGATTGTAGATTTGAGCAAGTATTTTGAGAAGGCTTAAAGGTAGATTGTATATTTGAGCAAGTCTTTTGAGAAGGCTTGAAGGTATATTTGAGCAAGTCTTGTGAGAAGACTTGAAGCATATTTGAGGTATATTTGATCAAGTATTTTGAGAAGGATTGAAGGCATATTTGAGCAAGTCTTGTGAGAAGACTTGAAGCAGATTTGAGGTAGATTTGAGTAAGTCTTTTGAGAAGGCTTGAAGGTAGATTTGAGCAAGTCTTGTGAGAAGACTTGAAGCAAATTTGAGGCAGATTTGAGCAATTCTTGTGAATACTTGAAACATCATTGAGATATATTTAGGTATATTTGAGGTAGATTTGTGCTAGCATTGTAATGAGGTATGGTGAAGATTTGGATAGATTTGTGAGCAGGTTTGGTTGTTGATTTGATCAAGCTTTGTGTTAAGGCTTGGGGCAAATTGGAGCAGAGTTGACTAGAGCACAGGGGATAGAGCCAGAGTAGAGGGGATAGAGTTCTCCTATTGAGAGAGATCCACAAACTAGAGGAGAGGTGATAGAGTTCTCTTATGGAGAGAGATCCACAAACCAGAGCAGAGGGGATAGAGTTCTCCTATGGAGAGAAATCCATAAACTAGATTAGAGGGGATAGAGTTATCCTGTGGAGAGAGATCCATAAACCAGAGCATAGGGGATAGAGTTCTCCTATGGAGAGAGATCCACGAACCATAGCAAATGGGATAGAGGTCTCCTATGGAGAGAGATCCATGAACCAAAGCAAAGGGGATACAGTTCTCCTATGGAGAGAGATCCACAAACCAAAGTATTGGGGATTGAGATCTCCTTTGGATAGAGGTCCAAAAATATTGTAATAGGGAATTGATTCCCAAGATATTTATTGAGAAAATTTAGAAAAAATATTTTCTCCATGGATGTAACCCACATTGGGTGAACCACGTTAAATTTGTGTCTCTCATGTGTGTGATAATTTGTGCATTGCTTTGATTACTGCTATTGTTATTACAATTGATAACATTGAATAATATTATTTGGGAAATAAAAATAAAAGTTGATCTTATACTATTCACCCCCTCTCTTAGTATAAGCTTGTATTCTTCATTATCCCCATATTTTACTGTTACTTATTATTTCCTATTGTTATCCCCCTTATTTTCTATGTCTTTGTGTCGCCCTATCGATTTATTTTCTCCCCATCATCCTCTCCTTCCCTCTTCCTACATTTTTTATTTACTGCATTCTCACGAGCTTCTTTTCTAGCTCCTTCTTCCCTTCCCTTTCCCTCAAAAAGTGTTAAGTCCAAGATTTTTGTTGGCCATCTGGATTCCTTGTTTCCACAAAGCAAAAACTCCTCGTGAGTCACCAAGAATGTAGGGATTTTTTGCACCTACCCATGCCTAACTACTAGAAGCTATATATTAGATTTACCTTTATGCAAATAAAACCAAAGATTATCAACAAATTTTTTTTACAAGTCCAAAAGCATTGCCAGAAATGGAGTTGAGAAAAAAAGTGATAAGAAGGAAGTCTCTTGAACTTATTGTATTATTTATACTCGATCAAAGCTCAAAATAAATATGAAGGATTAGGTTACTACAACTATGAGTTCCCAAACATCTATCTCGATGTCGAAAGAGCAAAAAATAATTAAAATGGTAATGTTTACGGATTACCAGAACAATTGCACCTGGTAGGAGCCCGACAGGGTCCCAAAATCCTGACCTTCACCAAGATAGGAAAGCGATCTAGTATAATAGAGCCCAAAAAAATTAGGCCCTACTAAAGCCTAGTAGCATCATAAGAGCCTAACCAATAAAATAGTAAAGTTCCAAGAGCATCGGAACATTCATGCCTGACCAGAGCCTTGTGGGGTCCCATTGTTCTAGTTTGAGACCTGGAAGTTGATAAAGAGAGCATAATATTAAAGAAAAAAAGGTTTAAGGATACCAAAATACCCATACCCAATTGTAACCCAGACAACAATCAAATACCCTGTGCACGTAGGGGCAGAGAGAAGACACCTAAAGAATTGTACCCTAAAAGACCTGGCTAGGTTCTAAGGACCCAGCATGATAGAAGAGATATTTGATCCAAGAGTAAAGTGACCAGGAGATCAATACATGGTTGAAATCCATTTTATAAATCAAGAGTTATTCCATAGGTACATGCACGATCTGATATCCACTTCCCAACAAGATAAGGTCTCTTTGGCCTACGACGTCTACTGGGCATGACTCCATGTCAGGATATCTCAATGATAAAAGCCTTCACATGGACTATAGGGTGGTTGAGCAGATATAGTCAGAAAAAATCAAGGGACTAGATGCAACCAGCAAGCTAGGTATGACTCAAGAAAACATAGATCTTGACCACATCAACAAACCACGTTCTGGTAGTTAGAGCAATCATACTTCTAAGCAGCCCTACAAGCTGGCAGAATGTTTGACATAGAAATAATCCGCTTAGAAAGTAATCATGACTTGATATTATAAGATGCCTATAAATACAAGGATGTAAACTAAAAATTGGTTAGCTCTTAGGCGTTTACAATTCATATGTAAAACAAAATATATCTTAATACAAAGTGACTATTGTCTGGCCTCCGATTCAATTTATTTGCAGAACATGTATGTATTGAAGACCACTTATTTCTAATTTAAGCATTTTGAATGTTTATGGTGTTTTATTATGAATCCTAGATTTGCGCTATACTCATTCACCTATCTGGAATTTTTGGTTTGATAAAATATAGTAGATTAAAATTAAATATTTAGTAATTGGTTGCAAAACTGGTTGGGTGTTCTGGTAGTTAGAGCAACCATACTTCTGAGCAGCCCTACAGGTTGGTAGAATTTGTGACATAGCAACAATCCACTAAGAAAGTAATCATGACTTGCTATTATAATATGCCTATAAATACAAGGATGTAAAATAAAAACTGGTCAGCTCTTAGGCATTTACAACTCATATGTAAAATAGAATATTACACCTTAATACAAGGTGACTGTTGTTCGGCATCTGGTTCGATTTATTTGCAGAATATGTATGTATTGATGACCACTTCTTTATAATTTAAGCATGTTGAACATTTATGGTGTTTTATTATGAATCTTGGATTTGTGTTGTACTCATTCACCTGTCTGGAATTTGTGGTTTGATAAGATATAGTAGATTAAAATTACATATTTTGTAATTGGTTGCAAAACTGGCTGGTCTGTTAGGTAGTTGGTTGTTTAGTTATATAATTCTTAGTTTTACATTTGTCTTGATGTTGATTAATATGCACCATTGTAAGTTTTAGCTTTAGCTTCCTTTATTTCCTTTAGCATCATTTTCCCCCGCATTTATACATAGTTAGCCAATATTTCAAGGAATCAGCTTCCTCCGAAGATTGACTGTTGTAGTTGTCACAAGCTCCACAATCATTCAATGTTGGTCAAGGTCTGTGGGTGCACAAAGCTTTCCATTATACATATTCTCCAACCAAAAAAAGTTTATTCTAGGAGAAGGATCTAGCTTATCATGGGTTAGTTGGTAGGGTTTAAGCTCATTTTTTAAAGTAATAATATCAAGGCTTGCTAACACATTATGATGACCATGATATGATTATCAAGATACAAATATGATGTTTTTATATTTATTTAAAATAAAATATTAGAATAATAATAACCTCTCAAATGTGATGACATTCTTGAGTTGCATGACCTATAATTAACACCCTTTATCTTGAAAGAGTTATGCCAACTCAACTATCCATATACATTCAAGTTTGATCTTACATTAACACTATTTGATATTAAAAAATATTATTTCTCTTTGGTACAATATATAAAAGGGTGCTTTTACAACATAATATATTGTATTCATACAAACTAAAATTATTAACTATTCATGGCTCTTTGGTACCACGTTGGCTACACTTCTACTTTCTCTTTTTATAAGAACATGCATTCCTTATTGTTTGCCAGTTTATAGGTTAAACTTGTCTAAATTGTAAAATTTATAAGTACCTTAAGGACAAGATCCGTACACCTTTTGCAATATGTCATAAAAACTCATCATAGTGGATGGATGCAAATTCATGGATCTATCTCTGTCCAATCCTTTAATAGTCCTTAAACTCAATTATGGATGCGTATTTTCAAAACCAACCCACCATGACTTGCTAGGAATATAATATTTGAACAAAATTCTTTTGTTGGACGATTTCAAACCCATGCATCAATTGTATCATCTCATAGCACAAATTAAATATATTAAGTATAACTTTTAAAATATTAGGATCAATATCTTATCTTATATATCAATTACTAGACTCTACTCAACTAGTGGCTCCTCTCCCTTACATCCTATTGTGACTCCTTCACAACGACCCCAAAATTTGGGGACCCACTTGAAATTTGAAAGCTTGTTTCAAATTGTTGCTTGCGCTTATTGTTCACCGTTGTCATCATTGAAATATCAAGAATGCTTATCTTCCTTCGAATGGTCTTATAGCAGGGTCCATTGTCAAAATTCACCTCATGATCTGAAGATCCTGAAGTTATGCTTGTATGGTCATTTTGATTATGGTCTTTGAGTTGTATTATTGTTGTTATGTTATGTTTATGTCAAGGGTGTTTTGTTTTGTTTGTTATTAATATTGATAGGTTAGGTTTTGTAAAGATGTTTTGTGTTATGTTAAATTTTTAAGTCTCATGTATACCTAGTATTTTTTGGTTTGTTTTATATGTTTTGTTATGTTATGTTGTTTTAGTTTTATGTTGTCTTTAAATTATATGTTTGTTATTTAGTATATATTTTTGGTGTTATTTTAATATATTTTCGTTTATTATAGTGGTGGTCATATAGGTTGCATGTTCGTATGTTATGTTTAGTTATGTCTTGTTTTAAATTAATTAAATTATAAAGTTTTATAACTTTATAATTTAATATATTTAAAATTGTTATTTTATAAACTTGTTTTAAATTAATTAAATTATAAAGTTTTATAACTTTGTAATTTAATTATATTTAAAAAGGTTATTTTATAAATGTTTTATATTCTAATTAATATTTGTTTTGTTGGCAGGATTATTAAAATATGTTGAATAGAGGATGTGTTCATGGGTTTCATGGGCATGTCTTAACTTTAAATTTTGAATGCCAATGAGGAGAAATATTAATCCTTTGAAAAGGCTTTATTGATATTAGGGTTTCAAGAATTCATTTTTAAAACTGACGGAACGGAGCAAACTAATCAAGAGGAATGAATTTCTTAAGTTATAAATGGAGAATTAGAAACCAAAGAGAGGGTCGGACAGGTTGGAGAAAAAGAGGAAATATTGAAAGGAGCCAAATAGAAGACCAAGTTGTAGAGGAAGCTACATTTGCACATGAATACAAAGACTTTGTTGGATTCATTGTAAGATCTAATATTTTGTATCAAATTCAATTTTTATTAAAAGCAAGCACTATTGTGGTGTTTTTAATTTATAAGTTGATTGATATAATTTTTTAATTAAAATTTCCATAGAAGATAGCACCAAATTTGTGGTAGGATTGTGTAAAATCTGGTCTACCTGAGTTTGGTTTTCAAAGTTGTGTTTTTCTGTGTTGTAGCAAGTTTATCCGAACGTTTTATTCAAATTTGTTTCTTTACCCTAAGACCTTTTTAATTTATTTGAGGCATTAAGATTTAAGATAAAACCTAGTTTATTTTATAAAAGATTTAAATTTTACAACTAGGTTAAAGTTTGAATTTATCACTCAAATATTTAATTCTATAAATATTTTGGGTGAATAAATTTCACAGAGGAGGGAATCAATGAGCTTTTGATTTTAAATTTCATAAAGTTTATAAAGTTCATTGAATTTGTTTTATTAAAACCCTAAGTTGAATTTCAAAGATTCAGATTTATAGAAAGGGTTGTAAAATTTATTTAGGTCAAATATTTAAGTTAATAAATATTTGACAAATAAATTTCAGAGACAGAGAAGGATTATATGGATTATTGATTTTAATATCATAAAATTTTAAAATCCATAATTTGAGATTTATTTATGTTTTTGAAAGTTTGATTTATTAAAATTTTCAATCTCAAATCATAAAGTCCAAAGTATACTATTGAAAGGATTAAATTTATTTACTTCAAATATTTAGTTTAATAAATATTTGAAAATAAATAAACATCACATTAAGGAAGATTACGTGAATTCTAATTTTCATATTATAAAGTACAAAACTTTATAATTAGAATTCATACATATTAATTATTTATATTTATTTATTTCAAATATTTGAATTAATAAATATTTGAATAAATAAATATTTGGTTTAAAAGGTTATATGAATTCTAATTTTTATATTATAAAGTACAAAACTTTATAATTAGAATTCATACACATTAATTATTCATATTCTATGAAAAGAAGCAAGGATTATAAAGCTTAGAATATTCTAAAAGCCCAAACATAGGGATTATAAAGTGTTTCACATTTTATAATTAGGGTTTTTATTTTATTCATCATTTATTAGATCTGATTTTAAGCTTCATTCATGAAATAAATGTAAGTTTTGAATTAAAATGCTTTAAAACATTCATGCAAGTTTAATATAAGGTTAAAAGCATTTTTAATCAAAGTTCATCTTTTAAAATAGATTTGCATTCTCAAATATTAGCTTTAAAAGGTAAGTTTATTCATTTTGAGGAAGTAAATTATACTGATGAAAATGCAAGTAATGATTTCAAGATCAAAATATTTGTTATACTAGGCCCCTTGTTAACAGTTGATTGTTAATCCCTGAGATGTTTTGTGCACTTAATTGACATAAATTCATAACGTGTTACGTAAAAGAACCTTGGAGAAACATATTTTCTTTGCAAGAGAGGATTACGATCCTAATTGTCGGGTGATATTTGTAATCGGATAAAATCACACCTCAACAAATTGGCGCTAGAAGGAGGGCCTGAAAGGTAAATATTTGATTTTCATTTGAAATCATTCAAATCTTAGTTTTAAAAAAAATTACAAATTGAAGGGTGTTATTTAATGCCAAGGTTTAATTGATGCATATATTTTATCAATTGATTAGTCATTTCATGCTTAGTTGCAAGATATATTTCTTTGACTAATAAGATTGACATTAAATTTTGTGTTCTTTGAAGTTCACTAATGGCATCGCTTACTTCAATAAAGAAAATAATGGCATCTTGGATAGGTGATTATTATAGCAGTTTAAACATGCCTATTCATCAAATTCTTGAAGGTGTAGAAGTTTGTTTACCCAGATTTAGGCATGATGTGGATCAAGCCAAGGAACATATTCAGAGATACAAGAGTGTGTTAAGTCATTTGCAGCTTATGCAGGGAGATGTTCCTTGCAGATTATTTTCATACCCATTGGATGAGGTTGCGCTTAAGTGGTACATACAATTACCTGTAAGGTCTGCTACTTCTTGGGCTAAACTAGAAAAAGCATTTCTCAAACATTTTGGAAAGTTGGATGACCCAAGTATGATGTTAAATCAATTTGTCTCCATCCATAAAAAATTTAACGAACCCATGAGATCATTTAATGATAAATTCCATAGGTTGTATACTAAGGTGGGGATACATTATATCATTTCAGAAGAAAGAGCTACTCAAATATACATGGGAGCCTTAGATCATGTTACTTCTATGTTTTTGGGGAAAGGTCTTAAAATTACATCATTGCCTAGAGCTTACAATGAGGCAGTAACATTTGAACAACAATTGATATCTCAAGGTGTTAATATGGAACAACTATACAGACTTAGACCTAAAACTCATAATCAAAGATCACAAATGAGTCAGGTTGAGATTGATAGTTTAGATGTCACAACTACCTTAGATGTTGAGAATGAGGTGCAGGTTTCAGAGTCAATACCCATCAATGAACATTGTGATGATCAAGTTGATCAAAATGTAGAAACTGACTTAGAGCCATTATTCACAAAAGAGGATTGGGATGATCTTATAAAACAAAATACATAAATTGATCCCACTGAAGAAACCCTTGTCTTACCAAAATATGAATATGAGGAAGATGAATTCTTTAAAATTGAGGAGGATGAATCTGATAAAGATGAATTTTTTGAAATTAAAGAAAATGAATTTGAAAATGAATCTGAAGAATATATAGAAGAAATGATAGATTTTCATCATTTGTTTCAGGAGGATAATGAGTGTGATGTTCAAACAGGTAAAGTTAAAGAATTGAATGATCATAGATGTGATTTCATTGAAGATTGCAAGGGATTACAAAAAAATAATACCTCGACGATGATGGTTCAAATGACTGATCCTAAAATATTATTGCTTGAGAAAGATGAATTGTTTGAAATTGAAGATGAATTCTTTATTGAAGAAGGTGAATCTGAAAATGAATCCAAATATGGTATGAAAGAAAATATGGAATGTCACCAAGTGCTTCAGAAAGATAATGATTTTGTTATTTCAGATCATGAAGAAGAATTATTCACTTTATTCACAATTTCCAAAGAAGTTCTTATCTCAGATGATGTGCAGGAAATTGAAAGCCTTGTGTCACTTAAGGATTCTAAAATGCTCATACAACAAGAAATCAGTAGGTCTTCATCTCAGGTGATTGATAAAGGTGAATTTGAAAAGGAAATTATAGACCTATCCGAAGTTTGCACAAAATATATGGTTGAATCTCACCCTTTAACTATAGAAGATAATTTTTATAATGGTTGGGAAGATATGATGAATTTTTTTTTTATTAAATAAATAATAATTATAATGGATGGGGTATGTATGGTGAATCATTATTTTCTCATACTTCTACTGATAAAATTTTTGTTTCACTTGATATGCAGGATGTTGAAACTTCTATTTCAAAAGAAGATTTCATAATTCTTACACAATCAGAAAATGACATGCCAATTGCAAAAATAGAGAAGGTTCTAAAATTGAATCACTTTGAAGATGAATTTATTGAACACCTTGCTGAAATTGAAAATGAAGAAATGGTAAATGTTTCTTATGACTCATTTGTTAATAATGAGGAAGAGGTAAAGTCATCTCTTTTACCCGTGACTAATAAAAATTTGAGTACAAATTCACATGAATGGTTTGGATTTAATGTTGGTGATGACCTAAAGGAAAATGTTGATCTATCTGAAGTAACTCAGGTGGTTGATCAAGAAAATTTATTATTTAACACATCTTGTGATCAGTCAGATTTATGGTTTGAAAAGGATGGGCATACATTTAATTGGGTGCCTAATTTTGGTGTCTTTAACAAACAGGTATTTGATGAAGATGAAGAACTACAAGGTGACCATGATGGAGACCATGAAGAAAAGGAAAAAGTGACAAATGCTCATCAAATATTGGTAAATGCTAATAATGATGTGTTGAGTATAGATGATGAGGTAAAATCTTCACCTTTCTCATTGGTTACAAAATTTTTAGGTAATGGGTTGCATGATAAGTTTTTGGATGCTAATGCTATCAATGATGAAATATCAAATGTTGTTAACAAGAAGTTGGAGACAACTTCTAAAATTTTTGCCATAAATGAAATGAAGGAAAACATGTTTGAAATGCTTAATCAAATTCATGAGCAATCAACTAGTGAATCTAGGGTGCAAATTTTTAATGATCTTCTTATACCAAATGTCCTAGATGCTTGTCAATTCTTGAATGATTGTGATTGCTTTAAAAACTTTGAAAGTGATTTGAATTTGAAATTTTTAGAAATAGGTTCTTATTTGCAAGATCTCCTATTTGAAAAGGGGAGCCTAGTTCTAAATTATGAATCAAATTGTGAAATTTACACCTTTTTGAATAAGCAAAGGATAATTGAAAATCATGTTTTCAATTTTAAGTTTAATGAATCAAATTTTAAACATGGAATTGCTTATCAACTTGAATCAAATCAGTGGGATGAGATAGGCATAATAAGAATTTCTATTTTTGGCCTAATCTTATTTTTATTGGATTCTTATAAAACTTGGCAGGCATATAATCATATATGTTTTCTAAAGTGTGCTAATCGTATTTGGGATCCAGGGAAATGATGGCAGAAATTTTGCAGTGTCTTGTACATAATGTATATTTTTGTAAATAGTCTTTTGGATTTTGTTTTCTTGTTTTTGTGTTTGTACATAAGTTGTGGTTTTGTAATGTTTTGTTATTGGTTTTGTTGTCAATGTTGTCAAGTCTAGGAAGTGGATTCACTCGCTTTATCAACTTTGCAATTTTGGTTTTGCAAATTTATGTTTTGTATAGCTTGTTGTTTTGTGAGCTTGTTAGTTAGTTATTTTGCTGATTTTATTAGTTGGTGATGTTGTTGATGTTTATTTTTGTTTGTTTAGTGTTTATCAGATTTTTGGTTGTGTTTTTAGTATAGCAATAAAATGGCTTTGCCAGATTTTGGAGTTTCATTATTTTGATGTGTGTTGTTGAATTTGACAAAGTTTCAGTGAGGTTTTCTTGATTAAGGTAGTTGTTATCGAGACACTAATCATTTGATGATTTTATCTGGTATTTGGGCCTAGGTCATATAGGATAAAATTACCTATTTTGAAAACCTATAAAACCTAGAGAAAAGGAAAAGTGAGATGTTAGTCTATATCTTCATGAATGTGAACTAAGATAAGGAAATTTGAAATATTAGAATCATATTGCAAAAGCTTCACGAGTACCACAAACACATTAAGGAATATTTTTTGAAATTCTGGATGTATGAAGTTGTCAATTTTGCATATTAAGGTGAAAAATTTTATATACTCTTTCAGCCTTACCTGATCTCTAACCCAAGTGGCAGGTGGATTTGTTGCAAAGTACCATATTACCGAATAAAAGAAAAAAAGAGAAAAAAAAAGTGAAAAGAAAAAAAAATGAGGGATAAAAATGAGAGATGAAATGATGAATACAATTGAAAATAAAGTCAAATCTATCACCATGAACTAGATAATCTTCACCGGAGCTATAGACGCTCGACTGGTAGTGAAGCTATGTCTAAAATAAAGGAAATGCAACATCCAAAATTTACCTAATATTTGGGAGTTTCAGATAATCTCTACCGGAGCTATAGATGCTCGATAGGTAGTAGAGCAATGTTTGAAGGGAATTAGGTGGAGGTATTTCTTCAAAGAGGAAATGTTCATAGCCTGAAATGCGAAATTGACAATGGAATGTTGAATGGTTTCAAAATATATAGAATGAATCACTTTGCACACACCGAGATGATGTTGATGATTCTGATGGTTCATGTCGAATTGGTCTATTCTCATTCTCTAGATATCATTGATGCTTATAATTCTAATATTTGGGTTTTTGTTGTTTTCAGAGTTTGGTTTTTAAGTTCGAAATGTCCAAGGACATTTACCAGCAGAGTCGCCATTTGTTGTGACTCCTTCACAATGACCCCAAAATTTGGGGACCCACTTGAAATTTGAAAGCTTGTTTCAAATTGTTGCTTGCGCTTATTGTTCACCGTTGTCATCATTGAAATATCAAGAATGCTTATCTTCCTCCGAATGGTCTTATAGCAGGGTCCATTGTCAAAATTCACCTCATGATCTGAAGATCCTAAAGTTATGCTTGTATGGTCATTTTGATTATGGTCTTTGAGTTGTATTATTGTTGTTATGTTATGTTTATGTCAAGGGTGTTTTGTTTTATTTGTTATTAATATTGATAGGTTAGGTTTTGTAAAGATGTTTTGTGTTATGTTAAATTTTTAAGTCTCATGTATACCTAGTATTTTTTGGTTTGTTTTATATGTTTTGTTATGTTATGTTGTTTTAGTTTTATGTTGTCTTTAAATTATATGTTTGTTATTTAGTATATATTTTTGGTGTTATTTTAATATATTTTTATTTATTATAGTGGTGGTCATATAGGTTGCATGTTCGTATGTTATGTTTAGTTATGTCTTGTTTTAAATTAATTAAATTATAAAGTTTTATAACTTTATAATTTAATATATTTAAAATTATTATTTTATAAACTTGTTTTAAATTAATTAAATTATAAAGTTTTATAACTTTATAATTTAATTATATTTAAAAATGTTATTTTATAAATGTTTTATATTCTAATTAATATTTGTTTTATTGGTAGGATTATTAAAATATGTTGAATAAGATTGTTCTGGTTTCATGGCATGTCTTAACTTTAAATTTTGAATGCCAATGAGGAGAAATATTAAATCCTTTGAAAAGGCTTTATTGATATTAGGGTTTCAAGAATTCATTTTTAAAACTAGATGAACGGAGCAAACTAATCAAGAGGAACGAATTTCTCAAGTTATAAATGGAGAATTAGAAACCAAAGAGAGAGGTCGGACAGATTGGAGAAAAAGAGGAAAGATTGAAAGGAGCCAAATAGAAGACCAAGTTGCAGAGGAAGCTACATTTGCACATGAATACAGAGACTTTGTTGGATTCATTGTAAGATCTAATATTTTGTATCAAATTCAATTTTTATTAAAAGCAAGCACTATTGTGGTGTTTTTAATTTATAAGTTGATTGATATAATTTTTTAATTAAAATTTCCGTAGAAGATAGCACCAAATTTGTGGTAGGATTGTGTAAAATCTGGTCTGCTTGAGTTTGGTTTTCAAAGTTGTGTTTTTCTGTGTTGTAGCAAGTTTGTCCGAACGTTTTATTCAAATTTGTTTCTTTACCCTAAGACCTTTTTAATTTATTTGAGGTATTAAGATTTAAGATAAAACCTAGTTTATTTTATAAAAGATTTAAATTTTACAACTAGGTTAAAGTTTGAATTTATCACTCAAATATTTAATTCTATAAATATTTTGGGTGAATAAATTTCAAAGAGGAGGGAATCAATGAGCTTTTGATTTTAAATTTCATAAAGTTTATAAAGTTCATTGAATTTGTTTTATTAAAACCCTAAGTTGAATTTCAAAGATTCAGATTTATAGAAAGGGTTGTAAAATTTATTTAGGTCAAATATTTAAGTTAATAAATATTTGACAAATAAATTTTAGAGAAAGAGAAGGATTATATGGATTATTGATTTTAATATCATAAAATTTTAAAATCCATAATTTGAGATTTATTTATGTTTCGAAAGTTTGATTTATTAAAATTTTCAATCTCAAATCATAAAGTCCAAAGTATACTATTGAAAGGATTAAATTTATTTACTTCAAATATTTAGTTTAATAAATATTTGAAAATAAATAAACATCACATTAAGGAAGATTACGTGAATTCTAATTTTCATATTATAAAGTACAAAACTTTATAATTAGAATTCATACATATTAATTATTTATATTTATTTATTTCAAATATTTGAATTAATAAATATTTGAATAAATAAATATTTGGTTTAAAAGGTTATATGAATTCTAATTTTTATATTATAAAGTACAAAACTTTATAATTAGAATTCATACACATTAATTATTCATATTCTATGAAAAGAAGCAAGGATTATAAAGCTTAGAATATTCTAAAAGCCCAAACATAGGGATTATAAAGTGTTTCACATTTTATAATTAGGGTTTTTATTTTATTCATCATTTATTAGATCTGATTTTAAGCTTCATTCATGAAATAAATGTAAGTTTTGAATTAAAATGCTTTAAAACATTCATGCAAGTTTAATATAAGGTTAAAAGCATTTTTAATCAAAGTTCATCTTTTAAAATAGATTTGCATTCTCAAATATTAGCTTTAAAAGGTAAGTTTATTCATTTTGAGGAAGTAAATTATACTGATGAAAATGCAAGTAATGATTTCAAGATCAAAATATTTGTTATACTAGGCCCCTTGTTAACAGTTGATTGTTAATCCCTGAGATGTTTTGTGCACTTAATTGACATAAATTCATAACGTGTTACGTAAAAGAACCTTGGAGAAACATATTTTCTTTGCAAGAGAGGATTACGATCCTAATTGTCGGGTGATATTTGTAATCGGACAAAATCACACCTCAACACATCCTCTATAACCACTCCTCTAAACAGGTCCAATAAAATATTCTTAAATTTATAGGTGGAGATACTTTAAACCCCAACCATCATTACCATTTTTCCTTCAACTAAAAATTGTAAGACTGCATTTGCTCAATATATAGTTATAGTAAACAAGTACAAAGTCAATATCTTAACTTGTATCTCTACTCAACTAGTGGCTCCTCTCCCTTACATCCTCCATAACCACTCCTCTAAACAAGTCCAACAAAATATTCTTAAATTTGTAGGTGGAGACACTTTAAACCCTAGCCATCATTACCTTTTGTCCTTCAAATAAAATTTGTAAGACTGCATTCGCTCAATATACAGTCACAAAAAAAAGTATAAAATATGGCAAACAGAGGGTCTCTTTGCTCATTTGTATCAAGTGCCTCCTTCATAGCCAAATAAGTAATTTACAATAGAATGAGGCTATGGACTATCCTCTCTTGATTACTAAATACATAACTAATTAAATGAATAAATGAATTAGGAGGGACCCCAACAACTAAGGTACATCACCTATCTCAATGACTGTTTCAACTACTTTAGCTTCTACTTCTTTGTCTGTATTTTCCTACTACTTACCCCATCATTCTTATGATCAACTTGGGCTTGGACATTAATTAGGGAGAATGTTTGAATTGCTACAAAAGAAATAACAATGACATTAGAAAATTTAGCTATAAAATTGTGAACATGATTCAAATTGATGCCTTTGAATTCCTCTTAAAACTTGGATCAAACCCACATTCACAATGATAATAGCCTTTGAATTTATTTTTAATATGTTACAAATTTGATTAAATCTATGCATTATGTGATTGAGTATAAGGAGATGAAGGTGAGAGATAATAGAAAAGAGAAAACCAAAGGAAGTGAATACCATTGGTGATAAGCACTTTCCAACATGGTAGGAAATGGAATTCTAGTTGTTTGGCATTCCTACCATGGGTGCCAACTGATGCAAGAGCATCCATGTGGAAACCAGATAAGTGATGCCAACTAGAAATTCCATGCAAAAGATTGGATAAGAATGATTAACATGAAACTAGTAATTCAACTATTTGGAGTAGCTAGACAATCATTATTTTCAAGGAAAATTAGGAGTTCAACCAACATGCATAGCTAGAGAGTCATTGTTCTTATGCTTATAAATAAAGAGGAGAAATGAAGAGCATGAGGGGGGAAGAGAAGGAGAGCATCAAAAGAAAATATAGAAGTGGCTTCCTTGTGTGAGATCTACGTGTCTCGTAGACATTATATATAGTGACATCATCACATATGCAATGATTAATAAAAATCCTTATTTTTCTTAGTGTGTTGGGATCTTGTTGTGCAAATATGGTATGCATTCAAGATTATTGTGTTGTAGGTTTTGCTAATGATTATTGTAGGTGGATGCAGTTAGGAAGTGTTGGTCCAAAATCTGCCTAAGGTAAATTGTGTGCCCAAGACTTGGTCAAAATTGAATGATCGATCGAGCTGCAAGGCTCAACTAGGTCAATATCCAAAGAAGGTTGGCTCTTGTAAGGTTCTAACTAGCTAAAACTATGGTGGGGAAAAGGGTGCAGAAAGAAATAAATGCAACTGAAGCTAGAACTTAAGATGATACAGATTAAGCAACATCAAGAAGTGCATGAAGATCATGAAAAAGAACAAACATTCAAACCTCCTAACAAACCAACCAATTTTATAAGATGTAGAATAATATCTTTTAATCAATTTTTAATCCAACAAATTGTTTTTTCTAGGACTAGATAACAAGCATACACAAAAATCCAAGAAGTAAAATTAATGCCATACACATCATCTAGCTAAAACAAAAATATTCATCCACTCATACATACATATTCTGCAAAATGGTGAACCAAAGGCCAAACAGAAGTTTGAGTTGTATTGCTATCTTCAAAAAATCTTCATACATGCAACTTGTAAATGCCTAAGAGTCGACCCTTTCACAAGAGGCCATTGCTCTTATTTATAATTTTTCCTATTGTTCAATATTTCCAATTTACAAAAGTGCTTTATTTTAAAAATTGTTACAAAAAAATGTCAGATGACCAGGTTGGCAAGGACACCATGCAGAATCATTGATCTAAGCTAGGACAACATGCTTGATTTATGGTTGCTAATCAACTATTTTTTGCAAGTGGGAAAGTAGTGTAGATGAGCTTAAATCTGGTTCATTCTTTGTTCTTGAAATCATCTATCATCGTTGATCTGTAATAGATGTTGGTAGGCTGAAAATCTTCTGAAGATTCAACTCTCTACAAGTGGTCGTGGTTGCATCATAGCGACATGACGTGATGCCACATCCCTTTTCATGTCTTTGGGCTTCCCAAGATTTTGTGACCATGATGTGAAAACATGTTGCAATGTCACACTCTTTCTTGCTTTGAAGCCCTTTCTAGTCTTTGCGATCATGATATGGAGAAATGTCGTGGCGTCGCATCTTTATTTTGCCCTTAGTACTTTTGGAGTTTCTATGGTTGCGACATGGAAATATGTCATGATGTCATGATACTTTTCACCCATTGAGCTTCCCAGGCCTTAGCGACCATGATGGGGAGACATGTCACGATGTCGTGCCCTATTTTTTCCTTAAGATATTTTTAAGACTTCACGACCGCAACATGGAAACAAGCCACAACATCACATTTCTTTTTTATCTTAAGCTTTTCCAAGCCTCTATGACCATGATGAAGCGACAAGCCACGATTTCATGATGTCTTTCTTCCTTCAAGTATCTCGAGCCTTGGCAACCATGACATGGAGATATGTCATGACATCACACCTTGTTTTGGACTTAGAACTTCCCAGGATTTTCTAACCATGACATTGAAACATGTCGTGATGTCGTGCCTAATTTCATCCTTATGCAAAACTTTAAAAAATTTCAGAGTTTATCGCCTTATTTCTCCTAATGTAGTCATTTTGACCTACAAGAAGCACTTACAATCATCTACAAATTTTTCAATGAAGATGATATTGTCATGGCAAAGTATGTCATCCAGAAGAGTTATTGTCGTATGAGGTTGTCATCCTAGAGAAGTGTCATCTGTATATTTTGATTGCTTTTTAATTTTGGAGTTGCTACCTGGTGAAGTGGTAGATCGTGGGTTTCCCATCCTTAGAGAGAAACTATAATCTAAGAGATTACCCCTTACCCCTTATCATCTTGCCAACTAAAAATATTTATTGTCTGTATGCCATCAAGAAAAAGTGCCACTAGGGAAGTGTGTGTCGATAGGGGAAGTGTCATCGAAGAAGTGCACGCCACCAAGGGTACTGCTATCAAACTATTGCCATCATCATTGCATATTATCGTCATAAATTTTCTTGTTGATTTACCATTGTCATCATGAACCTATTGACTAAGGATGTTGTCCAAGAGAGTGTCATATAGGCAATTGTGTCGTCTAGCTAGTTATGCCAGTTGTGTCGTATGAGAGGGGAAAGGAGATTGTCATCTAAGTTAGGTTCTTATGATAGTTTTTGTATGAAAATATTGTTATCCACCATTTGCATTGAAAAAAAATTACCCCCACCTTGCCATTGCATCATTTTGGTATCAAAGCTAGAAGATATTTGAGGATTGAACAATAGCACAATGGGGAAGAAGAAGACCATGAGGCCCTTGAGCCATAAATATAGCTGAGGTGCTAAGAGGAATTACTTCTTGATTTGATGCAATCAAAATTACCCAAATTTGGGGCATTAAAATAGAAGATGTGAGTGATAGTGAAGAGGAGACTTGTCATGTAGAAGCTCAAGATGAAGAGCGAGAGGAAGATCTAGAAGAATGATTGATCTGAGCAATTTAAAATATGGGTTGAAATTCAAAGATACAAACTTCATCATACAATGGAATCTTGAATCTAGAGGAGCTCATAGACTGGACTACTAAAATGGAGATGTATTTTGATTTTGACTCAATAGAATACCCAAAAAGGGTGAAATTTTCCTATAAAATTTGAAAGGATATGCATCCTTATGATGAGACACCCCAATCTAGTGTCTATAGAGATGGTAGAAAAGCTTGGGTTGAAGAGGATAGAGCACCCCAATCTGTACAAGGTCTCTTGGTTGCAAAGGGGACACCATATTTTAGTCAGTGGACAATGTCAAGTGAAATTTCAAATTGGATCTTATGAGGATGAGGTCCTATGTGATATTATGCCTATGGATGCTTGTCATGTCTTGTTGGGAAGACCATGACAATTTGATAGAAGAGTAGTACATGATGGTAGGGAGAACATCTACACTATTGAGAAAGAAGACAAGAGGTACACATTAAGTCCATTTAAGGACAAAGGAAAAGAGGTGGATAATAGTCCTACAGTGTGCCTAAATACAAATAAACAATTCTTGAAGACTTATAAGACCAAGTTGAAGGGAGAAGAACCAACGGAGGAAGGTATGGACACATGCAAGAGGATAAGCATAGAGGAGTAGTTGACCCAGGATATCAGTAGTAGTGACAATGAAGACAATGGTGCAATGACTCCTACAAAAAATAAGGGGAAAGAGGTAAAAATAAAGGGTAAAGAGATAGTGGTGGAAGATGAACCTCATCAAGTCATTATTGGCCATGACAAAGGCCATATTACCATAGTTGATAGTGATAATGGTACTGCAAGGTATGGTAAAGGACATTATGATAGAAATGACATAGATCAAAGTGGTGATGAAGAGTTTGTGTGCTTTGAAAAGCACACAAAAGGCATTGAATCCAAGTTGCAGATGAGAAGAAGGGGTACAATGGTAAGGGATTGGGAAAATATGGGCAAGTATGAAAATATCCATAATACCATAATTAAGGCCAAGGAATGAAGGTCTTGGGTATGCAGGTCCAATAGGAAGCAATGGGACTAAATTTGTGAGAGGCGAGAGCACTACAAGGAATGAAGGTTTAAGAATGGATTGTTGCACTCAATGTGGAAGAGTTGGACATGTTGCAACTAGGTGTTGGAACCTACATCCTTGTGAGAGTTGTGGAGGACATGATCACTCCAAACAAAGGCATTGGTAGCAAGAGGAAGTCACCAATAGAGTGCATGTTGATTGTGGTTGGATGGATGTGACACAATGAGAGAAGGTGAAGAGAATACTAGGTTCATTCTATACAAGGAGGTTTGATCCTCAGAGAAATGCCAAGACAAGACAATGAAATTGACCTTATGTAGACAACCAAGCTAGAGTGGTAGAAGCTTGGAAGAACACTTCATGAGCTAGTGCTCATGAAATATTTTTGTTACCTAGTGAGTATGATGTAGGAGCATCCATGTGACAACTGGATAAGTGATGCCAACTAGAAATTCCATGCAAAATATTGGATAAGAATCATTAACATGGAACTAGTAGTTCAACCATTTAGAGTAGTTGGATAGTCATTGTTTTTAGGGAAAACTAGAAGTTCAACCATCATGCATAGCTAGAGAGTCATTGTTCTCATGCTTATAAATAAAGAGGAGAAATGAAGAGCATGAGAGTGGGAAGAGAAGGAGAGCATCAAAATCAAAGATAAAATAGGCTTCCCTATGTGAGATGTGCATGTTTCAAAAATATTGTATGTAGTGGCATCGTTGCATATGCAATGATCAATAAAACTAATTATTTTCCTTAGTGTGTTGGAATCTTGTTGTGCAAATCTTGTATGGATTAAAGATAGTTGTGTTGTAGGTTACATTAAATATTATTGTAGGTTGACAGAGTTAGGAAGTGCGGACAATCACTACAAATTTATTGATAAAGATAAAGCCATCATGGCAAAGGGTGTTGTTCAAAAGAGTTATTGTTGTATGAGCTTGTCATCTTGGAGAAGTGTCATTTGTATATTTTGATTGATTTTTTATTTTGGAGTTGATGCCTAGTGAAGTGGTAGATAGTGGCTTGCCCATCCTTAGAGAGAAACTATCATCTAAGAAATTACCCCTTACCCCTTGTCATCTTGCCAAATATTTATCGTCTACATGTCGTTAAGGGAAAGTGTTGTTAAGAAAGTGCATGTCAATAGGGGAAGTGTTATTGTAGAAGTGCATGTTGTTAAGGGTACTATCATTGAAGTATTATTGTCATAGTCAAATATTATTGTCATAAAGTTTTCTACTGACTTGCCATTGTCATTGCCATCAACAGGATGCTATCATGAACCTGTTGACTAAGGATGTCATCCAAGAGAGTGTCATCTAAGAGGGGAAAGGAGGTTGTTCTCTAAGTCAGGTCTTTATGATAGTTGCCATCTAAAAATATTGTTATCCATGTCATGACCCTCCCTTGGAAAACTTATTTATATGATAGACATAAGAACTGATATGTTACCTTATTGATGGATGTTTGAATATTTCATGTTTAGTTTCTTTGTATATATCTATTTTATGAAATAATATCATGTTGCTAATGGATTTGCATGTTTGTAGGAATAGGTTTTCTCATGGGTGGAAGAAAGAATTAACCACCAAGAACCGGATGCCATAAGAAAGGGAAATGATGTGATGATTTATTCATTGAAATGACTCAGATCAACATGGATGAATGATCTTTTCATGTAGTTGCATATCATGATCTGCATGAGGAAAATATATCAAGTTTTGGGTAAAACTTGTTTGTTGCTTGATAATATTCCTTTAGATGAGATTGTGTTTGATATAAAGTGATTCATTGCAAAGAAGAGTCAATGCTTGCTTTTATTATTTTTGTTCTAAAAAAATATAGAAAAGAATAGAATTTATAAGAGAGTTATCTTTTATTTGACATTATTGGTTTAGCATTTAAAAGGAAGGTTTTATTAGGCTTGCTTGAATTCAATTCAGAGTAAGAATTCATATTATTATTTTTATTAATGATTCTTGTTTCTTCCATTTACCTTGGAAAATAAAAGTACATCCTTGAAGGAAAGGCTTGTTGTATGGAAATCTAATGATCCCATGTTTGATTATTTGAAATACAACTTAGCTTTATAAGGAGTTTGATGCTATGCTTGCAATAAAAAATATATATTTAAGTCTCTTACTAAGACTAAGGTGAGGACTTTTGAATATGCAATAACATTACCTTATGGTTGGAGATGCTCCATCATGCTTCGAATGGGGAAGACGTACATTATGGAAGTTAGGGATACCACACAACTCATAATCATACCCTAGCCAAATCGGATCATGGGGAAAACAAAAAAATATGGTACCTTTTCTTGGGAGAAGGGTGCAGTGAATAGCACAAGATAGAGAGAGACGTTAATGGAGGGGAGGAAAAATGAAGCTAGTTGATCAGAAGCTAACTGGTTACCTAAAAATCATATTGTAGTCTCATTGTGATTTCTAGGTAGACTCCAAGAACTTGTTTCATGGGTTTGGCTTGAAGTATTGCTCTTTTCTTTAAATCTCGGTTTGTCTTGATGTATATCATTGGTTGTATGTTTTGGTTTGGTTTGTAAACCATTCATCTGATCAAAAAAAGAGAAGGGATTATGATTGGTTCCCACATTATTTAGCTTATTGTGCGTTCGATATGTTGAATGGTTTGGATACATGCTCTTTCATCAGGAATACGTCCTGGAGTAATTTCTCCATAACCCTCTTGATTGTTTATCTTTGGGAATCCATGATTTAACGTACTTCTCTCTTGAAAGTGAATTGAAAGGGGTAGAATACTACAAATTTTATGGCTTTTGTGTGTAACTGGATGATAATATTGAAACTTTAGGAATAATATTACTCGGTTTGATTGTCATTATATTTATTGTAAAATCCTTCTTGCTATATTTATTATCGAGGGGATGGTTATAGCTATTTTATACTAAAGCTTGTCATTGTTGCATTGAGAACAAAATGCAGTGAGCTTACTTTTCTTTACAATGAATGTTTAAATTGTTGTTATCCATTTTATATTATTTTCCTTAGAAGTGAATACAATAAACACAATATGTTTTCTATTGTATGGAGAATGTAGGCGTAGGTGGTCTTGTGTTACTAGTTTAACTTAAAATGTACTTCCATTCAGACTGACATTGGGTTCTTGATTGACGTCGTAGACAAAGCATGAAGCTCGAGAAAGAGCTTGTGAATGTTTGAATGGGGTAATAGCAACCTGTACGTTCATTGTAACCATTAATAAGTCTTTCTTATTGCTTGGTTTCTTCATTTTGAGATTTCACTCTGGTGAAAAAGAGATTGGAACATTTCCTATGTTTCAGTCAAATATTGAAGAGATAAACTATACAAGGTGTAACACAGAAGGTCCTTTCAGAATGAAGCAACTTCCATAATAGTTAATATGGCTCCTCTTTTGCATGATTAAATAATATTGCATATAAGCATCAGGGATTGTCGTAGTTGTCTTACCATCGTAAAACATCCTTGAGTCTTTAAGATGTGTTTTCCTTATAGATGAAGTAAGAGAAGAGCCTTACAAAAATTGTAATAGAGCATCATGAATACTTTCCTTATGAAAATGATTGTTATAAGATTGTGTTCTTCCAAAGGTTTGCTTGTGTGATTTAATTTAAATAAACGTAAGTGGATGTCATTTTCTAGATATTTTGTGAAGGGATTATGGGGTTCTTGTAAATATTAAAATATGCTTGTGCTTCTTTTAAAGAGTTTGTGAGGTGTGAAGCCCACTATTTACGAAGGGAAATATGTGGTTTCCTTTGGAATTATAACCCTTTTATTAAGTAGAGAGCATGCTTATAATTGTGGTTTATTAAAGAACATAATGGAACATGTTTTGGTTTACTTTGTTTTATTGCTTGTAATGAAAATAAAATAAATGCATTTAGGAATGCACACTCATGCTAGAAGTCATTTTTGATCCCTTATCTTATCTTCTTCTCGGTTGGTTAAAAGAACCCAAATATGGTGGGGTCTACGAGGCACATGAGCTAGAAATAGAAGAAAGAGTTTTCTATTGTCAAACTTGTAGTCCATGTCTAAAATGGACTTTGTAAGCATTGAATAATCATTTGTATATAGGATACTTGGGATGTATCCTTTGTATTAAACATTGTTATTTAGTTCTCTTGTAAATAGAGAGATATTCTAAAAATATACATATATCTAGTTGTTTATTTCCATGTTGAAAATATAACAATGTTGATCATTTAAATATGAGCCAACAAGGCAATTTTATTATGATTAAAATGGAATTAATGCTATGGTTTTATATTTTTATTATAGGCAATAAAATTGGAGAAAGTGGTCTTTTACATTGGTTATGTATGAAAAATGTTGTAACACCAATGGGATATAATATTAATGATGAGTTGTTAGGACAAATGGATTATGATGAATAATTATTGCAGTTATTCTATTAAATATTTGTATGAGAGTAGATCTTAAATATGCTAAATGGGTTTATGATGGTTTGTTTACTATGAAACCTAAAGTTGAACAAGATAGATAAGGCTCGTAATCTAGGAGGGATTTCAATACTTATGGTTTCTTTGGATTGGAATAAAATTCTAGGTAAGGATTGAACCTAGACTTCCTTATAGAATAAACTTATGTATACATTATCCTAAAGTAGAATTTAGTTACATAATTCTTTAGAGGACATACAATGAGCACTTCTCAATGATGGATCACTTAAAGGGATTTACATTAGTATAGGTTACTACTTAAAGGAAGTCGAGGAAGATCTAACAGATGAATGTCTTGTTTGGAATAATTCATTTCATGAAAAATCCTAGTAGAGAGGAAAAGAGTTTTAATGAACTCTTATCCATGAAAAAATTTTAGTGTGAGACCTAGTGATGAAAAGGCTAGTTCATCATGGAGATCTATGCTTTGAGAATTATGTAATGTCGATTGGAGATATATATTTTTATAGGCTCCTTCTTGATGGAGTGTCATTGGCTAACTATCAAGCTTATCCTCATTTTCTTCAACTCTCTCTTTGCCAATTCATGAGAAAAGGTATTTCCAACGTGACTAGGTTAGCAAACATCCTAATTAATTGCTTTAATCCTCCCATATTAACCATGTGATATGTTCAGTGTATTTTTCAAGACTTTATTACATTACTTACTTGGTCTATGGCCTTATTATTTTTTGTTGTAATCAAATTTATTTACATGCCACCTATGTACACAAAATTATGGCATGTTTTCCCATGCCAACGGTGTTAAGCTTCGCTTCTTCATCGAGCAATGTCCCAACCATATAGTGCCATATTTTTTCTTTTCTCACTGATTAGTGCTTTAGAACATGTAGCTTGTTTTGGTAAAGAGTTGTCATCAGGTCAGCTTTGAACAAAAGTGAGTCTTAAAGCTTATCTGATGCATGGCATCGAGACTTAGTGCAGATAATTTTTCTTTAGCATGTGAGTCGGCCACCTTTCCTATATGTTTTGGTCTATGTGCCAAATATACATCCTGTATTCGTAGAGTTCTTAGACATATGAGCATCATTGCCTTAGGATCCAACATAGAATATTTCTTAGTTGTGTGCACTTTTTTTGCTAGTTGTCCTAGATTCTTTAGTTGTGTTTGTTGGAACATGTGACTTGCCATGCCTCAAGATTGATTATAGTTGACCTCTAGATTTTGTAGATTTTCCAAGTTTGACAAAATTATCATTTTGAAATTAGCCATGGAAAACTTGTTCCACATCAACTTTGCCTTGCCACCTAGCCAATATTTTATCTCCATGTGTAGATATTCCAAAATAATTTTCTCCTCATACCTCTCCATGTGATAAGGGTTGAGCTTTTCACTATGAATCTAGACTATCTCTTGTACATAAGGGATAATCATATGAGTATGACCTGGTGCCAAGTGTCCCTCAAACTGATCCAGGAATTCCTTTGACAAATATATCCCAAATAATGGTAGCAAATCAACCACTATTACATCTTGAATTATTGCTAGGTCCAACAATTTGTGTAGCAATATTGGAACACTTTTTACTACACCCACTACTGGGACCAATTTTTTGTTGAAATATAGCATACCAAAATCAACCTCAACATATTTCAAATTCATTGCATCATAGACCACATAAGGCATCACTACAAAAGCAACTCTCGGGTCTAATATGCAATTGTGTAATACCCAACCTTTCACACATAAGGATAAATAAAAGGATCGATTTAGTCTTACCCATGTTGAGGGATGGTCGACTATGTACCATCTTGAAACTTGGGAAGGTTATTTTGCTAGTTGTCGAGCTCTTCAAAGTTGCTTCAACCAAATCCACATGTCTAGGAACTAGCAAGGTCTCTTTTAATTTCTTCACTTCTTTCACAATGTTATTTTTAGGCTCATCCAATAGTCCAATATCCCTTTGAGAAGATTGTTTGAATTATTTTTTATATCATTCAATTGCCTCTTCCCTTTGTTTCCTTGTTATAGTCGGGTAGTATATCTTTCGGTAGGCCTGCATCCTCTATTGATATATTTGGGATGTTTTTGGGTTGACTTACTTTACAAATAATTTTGGCTTCTGCCTCTTGTGTCACTCCCTTTGTAGGTACATTTATGCTTCCCACCCTTCCATCTCAATTTGTACCCTAATTTGCTTTATTTTTTGCTTCATAATTCCTAGGTTTCCAATCTTTAGGGTATATGATGGCATGGAAGCATGCTTGGATCCTACTATTGGATTGACCAAAGTAGGTGTGAAGGGTTCCTTAGCTATAAAATATTAATTTGGATCCATCACTTAGGCCACTAACTGTTATGCTTTGTAGACTACGATTTGTTGAAAATGAGATTGATATTCTCAGTAGGAATTACCATTGTAATGACTATCAAATGGTGGATATTTGTGTCTGTCTAGAGTGGTGAATGCTTTCTATTCTGATATTTCAGCTATAGAAAAATATTTTCCATCAACCTCACTAATCAACATCATTTGATCTTCTAAGGCAAAATATTCCCCTTGAAGGTATTCTTCAAATCCTACCTCAGTTTTCTACTGCTTCACAATTTTGAGCTCATTTGTCAAGTGTTGAATCACAAATTTTAGTTCTTGTATCTTATGAGATTCTAGGGTGTGCATGGTGGGTACAATTCTTGTCAAGAAATGAGATGAAGGATATAATCTAGACCATGTGTCTAGTGAAGGGAAATGTAGTACTAGAAAGGAATCTTGTGGGTTTTCTTGATAAATCTAAGGCATATCTAGCATGGTTATTCTAAGAGGGAGATTTTTGACTGAGATTAACACATTGTCCACTATGGTTGCAACCTAAAATATATGTGGTAACCTTTTCTCATTAGATTGTCTAATTTGAAGGCTTAAGTTTGGGGTGAATGCACGAAGGTAATAAATATAGGCTTGGGCATGTGAGCCTTATTTCTTAAGGGATTCTTCTCTAGGTTCTCTTAAACCAGATATTGAAATAAGTGATACTCTCCTGAGGCTTCCTATGAATAAAGAAAAACTGAGTGAACAGTAAGAAGGGATCTCCTAGGTCATCAAACTCTAATATGAGGGGTTCAACTAGGCTAACCCAAGTTCTAATGTTGTTGTCTTCTAGTGACCGAAACCATGTCAACACTTTTTCCTTAAAAGAGAGTGCAAGAAGCCTCACCATTACATCCTCATGGGTAATATTACAAATGGAGGCCAGAGCAATGATGTCTTTGCAATGCTCATAAATCATATTTTTGCTACCATCATAAGAGGACAAAATCTTCAATGCGGCCTAAGGAATCTCATGGTGATCCGATAGGTTTAGGGGTTTGACACTATTCTAGGTTAGATACCCCAACCATGGATTCAAGAGTGATATATTATGATGCCCTTGGAACCAGTGATTTGCTTAATATCTAGTGAGATACCTTGGCCTCTGGTCTTCTTATTTTTCAATTTTGGATCTCTTTTACCAATGGAGTTGCCAACCTCAGGTCCTTCAATCAATGGAGTCACCAAGTGAATATGTATTCTCCACTTGTGAGGTCAAGACTATTCACTAGAATCTTGAGTTCTTTGGGAAAATGAGACAAATATTAAACAATTTGTCCCATCAGGCATGCTTGAAACTCTTGGACCAAAATCTACGTAGTCTATAAAATGTGCCCTAAACTCTGGTCAAGATTGGATGACTATGATTTCTCATAAGCTCAACCTCTAGAGAAGGTTGATTCCTTATGGTTATGGTAAAATTAAAACAATGTTTAAGATTAAAGAAATAAAGGAAAGGGTTAGAAAGGAGAGAGGGTTTAAAGAATGCTTAAAATATGGATGGAGTATAGCTTAACAACAATGAAATATATTGTAACAGTATCTTTAAAAACAAATTAAAGCAAAGCTTATTAGAACAACCAATAATAAAAGCATTATAGAGTTCATTAAGCTTAGTTTTTTTTTACATGGTGGAATCTGTAGCCACCACGATGATCCGAGCATGTTGTCCTTCTTTATGGCTTCCATAGTATTTTGTGCTATTCACCTCGGAAGCCACCACACATTACTCCATGTAATCTAACCCTATAACCACCATGCCACATTCATTAAGCTTAGGTTATATACTTTAAACATTCCAAATACTTCATGAAAGACAATCTAACTAACAATCAAATTATGCAAAAGTTGCTTTGACAGAATTCACCATTCATAAAGCATAAAACAAAAATGCATTAAAGTATACAATTCATACGTAAAAACTTGAAAATGCTAACACCAATGGAGACCAAACAACTTTCACTTTGATTGATTGCAAAGCAGAGTATACAGTATATGACAAGCAAATGCTAAAGATCCAAACCTTGTGTTGAAGAGCTCTCAACTATTTATAAAATTATAATGTTTTTTATGTTATTCTCCATCATGACAATGGGGGCCTTATTCTAGACTAATAAGGATAGGTATGATCTGACTTGCACGTTGGAAGAGTGTGTCTATCATGTTCTTGCTCAGGCTAGCTAAACTATCTTGATTTTTATGAACATGTGGTCAGTCCTAATATTTTCTTGGAATGGCATTCATGCATCCTTCAAAACCTAAGTGTTTTTGGTGGTTGTAATGTTTTGCCACAATTAGTCAGAGGTGCCAGCTCAACTTGACCATTTTGATTTGGACGACTGTGTAAGATGTGTGGATCTTGCTAGAAGAGACATGTTTAGGAGCCTGACCATTCATCGTCAGGCTTGGAGATGTTACCAAGATCTTGGAGTCTAGGTCGGGGTTTCTTAGAGTGTTACTAACATCATCTTTAGAGAATCCTAAGCTTATATTATTCAAGTTTTGTGTTATCTTTCGGGCTTGGTTGAGGTTTGGTGTGTCATCGATATTTGTAGATATCAGATCTAAGTTGTCGAGATTGTTATAATAGTAAAGATAATAAAATATAAAATAATAATAATAATTAAAATATATAAATTAATAAAAATATAATAAAATATTTATTTTATACTTTATTGAATTATACAATTGATAAAAACAATCCCCTTCCTTTGTTCAAGGTTTGGCTCTTCTTAGGAAGGTCCAAGGTTCAAACTGTAATGTGTATAGTTGTGTGTTAATCCCCTATTGATAAGTGTAGCTCTCAGTCTTACAAGGGTCATGTCTAGAAGGGGACTACTCAGCCCTATACTATGGTTGTAAGAGTTTATAACACCACGAATCCAAAAAATAAATAAAAATTTACCTTTAATCTATAATACTGATATAAAAGTTAGGTGAGATTCCAATAAAAGGGATACTAATATAAAATTTAAGTGAGAGGACAAATAAAAATATAAAATATTAATTATTTAACATAACTTTTTCATTAGTGCAATTTATACAGATAATTAAAAAAAATGTAATTAACTATGAGGTCTTGTAAGAATGTTGGGAAGAAGTTTGTTTGGCTAGAATCGTGGAGTGCACGCAACAAAGCTAGGATTTGCAAAGTGAAGCACAGAGAAGAAAAAAATACAAGTGATAGTAATTTATTTTTCTAGAAAAATATTTTATTTGTTGGAGGAGGAACGAATTTGGGGGAAGACGAAAAACCCTAGCATCGATCAATTTTTCTAGGAGAGATCGTGAGTATCAGTTTAGGTACTTCTTTGGCTTTAGATTTGAAAATATTTCATTGGCTAGGGATTTAAAAATAGGGACCTCTTCTTTGGGAAGTGATTTATGGTAGTCTATTGGTTGCAATGATGATTGCAACCTCACATTTCAAACAATATGACAATGAGGTCTTCTCCATGTTTTCACAACAGTTTTCCTTTGATGAGAAGAAACTGGATCATATGTGTCAAGTGCTTAAAGCGAGGAAAGCACCCCATCCAAAACCACATGCTCGCTCTAACAATGGTACCTTTGTGCCCAAGTTAGATGAGTCTCCTATGATTGAGGTGCCTCCAACCCTCATCCAACAGCCTTTGCTCACGCTTTCCACCCAAGCCCTTGCATGCAAATTTGTGGGAATATGGCCTAGTCCAATCACAATCCAAAAATGAATTAACACACATTGGGGGGGTAAAGTCTCCTCTTATGAATTCATGATGACAGGTAGAGGATACTTTGTCATTACATTTACCTCTGTGGAGGACAAGAGCACTATCTTTCATAGAGTTCCCTAGTTTTTGGGATCCAACCCACTCTACATGACCTTGTGGAGCATGGCATTTGATCCTCAAGAGGAGGAGCCTGAAGAAGTTTTTATCTGGGTGAGGTTGCCATTTTTTCCACTACACCTATGGAACAAACCTTCGATGGAATTAATAGGGAATGTTATTGGAACGTTCATTGATTGGGCTCCTCCAAAGGTCAATAACGCTATATGCACACACATCTATGTGCAAGTCAATATGAAAAAGGGTGTGCTCGAGCATATTGGAATAAAGGTCTTTGATTGGGTACATAACCAACCCATGGACTACAAGCATATACCATTCAAGTGTATAACCTACCATGAGCATGGGCATTTCTCGTGAAACTGCCCAATTAAACAAGCATAAGAAACAAAAAAGGAAGAACTAGGATTCTAGGAAGTCAAAAGTAGACCGTGCAAATCAAGAAGCAAGAATCGACAACCTCAACCATAGGATCAAAAAATCTTCCAACACAAAAATAAATTTGTAAGTCTTAATGAAGGAGAAAAGGAAATCACCTCTCTAGATGTGATGGCTCTTAAATATAAAGAGAAGATACCTACAACTGAAGCTGACAACTCACCATAGATCTTAGGAGATACACCAATGAACACAATAGCTAGAGAAGAAACTGATGGGAACTCAGAGGAAGAGGTAGAAGAAACACAAGTGGAGGAAATAGTGATTCTTGAGGGCTTGCCAACCACATGATATGTAGCTAAGGGAAGAAAATTGAACCAAAAACTCAGAAATGAGCAAGCACAAAAATACTTGCAATCCAAAACCCAAGTCAAAATTGAGGAGAGCTTCATAAAAAATAAGAAGCAATCCAAAAAATGAATATTATATCATGGAACTATAGGGGATTGGGAAGTCCTCTGAAAAAACTATCTCAAAATTCTAATACAGGAGCAAAAGCCAACAATAGTTTGTATTCAGGAAACAAAAATAGTAAAGGCAACACTGACTACAGAATAGCAGAAGATATGGGCACAATTAGAATTGATAACTATTGATTATGTGGGAGCTTCAAGAGGATTAGCTTTGGCTTGGGACCCACAATAATTAGTTTGTAGCTTACAACATAAGCACAATAACTAGATAGGTACAAAATTTGTCTTACCAGATGGAACTAGTGTAGCAGTAATAAATTTTTATGGTCTAAATCATCCTATCTAGAAAAGAGAAGCATGGAAAAACTTAGCATAATGGCTAGACAATGAGAAGTTTGACAACATAATACTGGGAGGAGATCTCAACATGATTCTCTACCATTGGGAGAAGGTTGGGGGAAGTTTAGCAAGGGATCCAAATAGAGATCTGCTCAATCAAATTATGGCAGATGAAAGCTTACAAGACATTTGATCGACCAAAAGAAAGTACACTTGGAGAAATAGAAGAGCAGGGGTAAACTATACTGCAAAAATATTGGATAGATTTTTTATCAGTGAAAATATCCTAACAACTTTCCCCTCACTTCTTGTCACATTATTAAGAACTCTATCTCAGATCATAAGCCAATTCTCTTGGATAGCGGCCAAAGCCTACAACCTCAAAAAATTCCTTTTAAATACAACTTTGAATGGGTAGTAGAAGAAGATTTCAATGAACTTGTGGAAAGCACTTGGAACCAACAGGTCCAATCCACCAACCCCCAAGAAAAATGGAAAAGCAAAATTCAAAAATTGAAGCACATGATAAAAAAATGGTTGGTAGAAAAAGCGAGAGTCAAACTAGACAAGAAGCAGTTGATGCAACAACTAGAGTAGCTAGAAACAGAAATTGGGGATCATCCTCCTCAACCATGGCAAGAAGATGCAAGAAATGACCTGATTCAGAAGCTCAATAAATTAAGCACTAAAGAAGAAACACATTGGAGGCTTAGATCTCGAATGGTTTGGCTAAGCAAGGGGGATAGAAACACCAAATATTTTCATCTAAAAACCATGCAACACTACCAAAGGAACACAATCAAGGAGATAGAGCATGAAGGAACCACTTATATAGATAGGGAGAAAATTAAGGAACTTGCCAATCAACATTATTCAGATCCACTTGAAGAACACAAGCTTATATTGAGAGGGGGGGTGAACAGTATAAGACCTCTTTTTACTTTTTCCTTTATATTACAAAATAGTAAAGCAATATACCCACAACAATATCAAAACAATGCACAATATCATCAACAAAGTGACACAAAACTTTTCTCTAAAAGTTATCTCAAAGTTCTTTGGGAATCCTTCCCAATTACAATAAAAATTTATGAGCCTCTGCTCAAAGGAGATACCTTCCCCCAATCTGAATTTATGAGCCTCTCTCAAAGGAGATACCTTCCCCTCTGCTCTGGAAATGATCCCTCGAAGATCAACTGTCTCTACCTCTTGCCGACATGTGGAACTCCTTTCCACCGAAGACCTCCTGTCCTCAATGCTTAGCCTAAGAGACCTCTCGCCTTCTATGATCACGTCCATAGTAGCTCAACCTCCCCTCTTCCTTTCTCCAACTTCAATCACCTCCCACAAGCCTTCTCAAAGACTTGCCAAATCTGTCCTCGGGTTCTTCTCAAAGAACCAATGCACCTCTGTCCTCAAGTTCTCTGATAGAACTATCAAACTTGATTCACAAGTCCTCTACTCTTTCTGCGCAATCCTAGTCGCACTTGATCGAACTTCAACCTTTGCACCTCTGCGCAATCACAGCGACATCGTCTTCGCACACTCTACTTCCTTTGCGATCTTTCACACTTAGAATGATTCGACGAAATGCACTCTGCACACTACGATCGAATTTCGCACTCTGCTCTCGGCGATCGAACTTCTTGCTCTGCGCACTATCTGCGAACGTCGCACTTCAACACACACATTCAATCACACTTCAACTCTCCAAACAACCCTCCTTTTATAACAAAATTTTCATGATGAAAACTTTAATCTTAGTCGGATGTTAACACAAAAACAAACCCTAATCTACGTCTGCTGCAAGCCCTAATTTTTGTCGGCTAAAATTTAACTTTGTCGGCTTCACTGCCTCTGTAACTCTTCTGTAGCTTCTACCGTGAAACTACAACATGTCGCGATATCGTGACACCTTTGCAACCATACACTTTCTTTTGGCTTTTGTCATGATATCGCGACACTTCAGCCTTTGTCGACTTCAACTAAGCTCTTGTCGCGATATCGTGACACTTTTGTCTTTGTCAGCATCAACTTTGCTTTTGTCGCGATATCGCGACACTTCTCCCTTCGTCGACCTCCTTTCTGCTTTTGTCGTGAAATCATGACACTTCTCCCTTCGTCGACCTCCTTCTTTTGTCACAAAATCGTGACACTTCTCCTATAGAAGGCCTACTTTTAGTTTCTGTCGTGAAATCGTGACACTTTCGCTTCCTTGCACTCTTCTCTACTTGCACTAGCGAAAACATGACATGTCACGAAATCGTGACACTTTCGCTGCCTTGTGCTTTTCTTTGCCTTACGCCCATGAAAATGGAACATGTCACGAAATCGTGACGCTTTCGCCTTTGAGCTCTTCCTTCTTGAATTTGTCACGAAATCGCGACGCTTCTTCTTCCATGCTCTTTCATTTTGCTTCTGTCACGAAATCGTGACTCTTCTCCAACCGACTTCTCATCTCTGTCATGAAATCGTGACACTTTCTCCATCCATACCTTTCTCTTCAACCATCGTCATGAAATCATGACGCTTTCAACTTCCATACTCTTCTTTGCAACCTGTCACGAAATCGTGACTTCTCACTTCGAACTCTGTAGCATGTCGCAAAATCGTGACACTTTATCTTGCTTCCACTTTGTCTTTTGACTTGTCACGAAATCGTGACACTTTTTCTCCTTAGCGCTTTTCTTTCTTCGGGTCATGAAAACACAACATGTCATGATATCGTGACACTTTTTCTCTCGGACTCTCTCTCTTGCATTATGTCACGAAATCACGACACTTTTTCTTTCGGACTCTCTCTCCTGCAACATGTCGCGAAATCGTGACACTTTTTCGTCCGTTCAACCTTCCTTGCAATATGTCACGAAATCGTGACATTTTTGACTCCGAACATTCTCTCTCCTCTTTGAGTCGCGAAACTGCGACATGTCGCGATATCGCGACACTTTTCTAAAAGCTTTCTCTCTCCTGCTTAAGTCGCGAAAATGCGACATGTCGCGATATCGCGACATTTTTCCAACTTACTTTCTTTCGAACCTGTCATGTCGTAACCTTCATCAAAACAAATTATTTTACATCAAATCAAATTCCTTCAAAAGCTTCTTGACATCAATGACAACTTATACACTTGAGCAAAGGCAATGTACCCAAAGTACCCAAAATTGCCAACAATCTCCCCCTTTGTCATTGATGGCAAACCTTTATTGAAAACACGTCTCAAGAGCCAAAACCGAAACCAACTATGCTAACAACCGAGAAACTGTGCCCACAACCGAGAATCTTCCTTTGAAGTTTTGCTCCCCCGAACTTGAAGCTTTCCTCTTCACTTGAAGCTCTCCCCCTTACTCATATCTCTCCCCCTTTGTCATCAATGGCAAAGGGTCACCTTTGGGGCTCGGGACTAAGAATGAGCCTCTTAGCTTAGTCCCTCCCCCACCTCCTGATGAGGTGATTAATTCCGGGGTGGGAGTAAAACTCCCATTAGGCACTGATCATCATCAGCGTCTATAATTTCCTTGTCGGGCCTTCTCTTGAACTCTTTGCCCATATTCCTGTTCTTGTCACTGTTCTTGTTCTTGTTCTCATCCCTGTTCTTGTTCATGCCTTGATCCTTGGACCTGATCATGCCACTGTTCCTGTTCCTGTATTCTGGAATTTTAGCTCTACACTGTCTGATTGTGTGACCTTCATTGTTGCACTTGAAACACTTGACGATGTTGTTTCTCTGAGGTAAACCTGATCTTTGAATCCACCTGTTCTGGCCAAACCTATTCTGACCGAACCTATTCTGACCAAACTTGTTCCTGTAATTAACCTTGCAATAGACTGCCTTGTGCCCAAACTGTTGACAAGAGTAGCAATACCCTTGAAAGAAACTAGCGCTTCTGAAATTGTCGTTTACCTTCTTCACTTGAGCCATGCAATGTGCAGCCATGTGACCAAACCTGTGACACGCAAAACATCTGCCTTGAAATTTTCCTTTATTTGACCTCTTGGGTCCTGAAAACCTCTTCTTCTCATTCTGAATTCTGTTTTCTGTTTCTCGCGCATCTATCATTCAAGGACTCATGATCTGAAATACTTTCCTCATCGGAACTCTCTTCCTTTTGGAGTCTCTTACTAGACTCTCCAACTTGTTCCTTGTGAGGCTTAACAAAACCAAGGCCTATTTTATCTGTTGTCTTTCTTTGACCTTTGATGAGTGACTTAACCTTTTTGGAGCTATCTTGAAACCCGTAAAGCTTATCCTTGTACTCTTTAATTTCCTCTTTCAAAGAAGCCATTTTCTGTTCTAACTCACTATACTCAAGAACCTTAGACTCTAACTCATCCTTGAGTTCTTGTGTCTTAGCTATAGAGAAATCAAGATTTTCTATAAGATCATCTCTCTCCATACAACATTCATCTAACTTATCCTTGAGTCTAGCATTCTTCTTTCTTTCCTTTTTCAAAGCACTAAGAGCACTACTAAGTTCACTTTCATGATCCTTTATTTGTTTGCTTTCTGAATCATCAAAGCCTTTTTCAGATTTCTTATCACTAGAGGTGCTACCCTTTTCAAAAACCATACATGCATCTTCCTTATAGTTTTCTGAAGCATCCTCATACATACTAGAAACCAAATCATTATTTGTACAATCATCCTCAAGGTGACCAAAATTTCCACATCTAAGACATTTCATGATAATGAATCTATGTTTCGGTTCTTCCTCTTTTTTTGATATGAACAACATCTCATTTTCATTATCACTTGAAGAACTTTCACTATCACTACTAGAACACTTACTTGCTTTGTCTAGGTAGAAACTCTTCTTGTGCTTGTGAGAATACCTCTTTCCTTGATTGTTGTGCTCATCTTTGTTCTTCCTGTGATGCTTGTGCTTTTCAGAATCCTTGCTCTTAGAATCCTGTTTATCTTCATCACTTTCATTCTTGAGAACAATACAGTCAGTAGCATAATGACCAAACTTTCCACAATTGAAACATCTTATATTTTTCACGCTTTTGTGCTTTCTAGAGAACTTGCCTTTCTTGTTGTAATATGCCTCTTCATCACTAGAAGACTCATCACTCTCTTGAAGTTGTTTACCCTTGGATTTCTTGGTAGCCTTGAAAGCCACCTCTTTCTTGACGTCAACCTTCACTTGAGTTCTCAACTCAAATGTCGCAAGTATACTATGGAGCTCATCCTTTTTCAACTTATCCAAATCTTTAGCTTCCTCAATAGCAAAAATATTTTCACTAAATCTATTAGGAAGAGATCTTAAAATCTTATCACAAACATCATTTTCAGCAAGCTCAAGACCTAAGTCTTTCATGGAGTTAACAACCTCATCCATACGAAGCATGTAGTCACTAATATTTTCATCATCATTCATCTTGAGTTGTTCAAACATACCTTTGAAGTGTCTCAACTTGGCCTTTCTGACATTTGTATCACCCGTATGAACCACCTGCAACTGTTTCCACATTTCACTAGCTGTCTTGTAGTGAATCACTTTGGTGAGATCTGCTTTATGTAAGCCTTTCAGGATTGCATTCATTGCTTTTGAATTGTTGTGATGTAGGAGCCTTTCTTCTTTAGTATTTGGACCATGTACAGGAATAGTGTACTCATCTTCAATTACTTCCCATACCTCATTACCAAGTGCCATTAGATGAACCTTCATCCTTGCACTCCAAAGACCAAAATCTGACCCATCAAGAATAGGTGCTGCATTGCCACTTGAATAATCCATTGTGTTCTTTACTAGCTTTTCCTTCAAGCTGTTAAACTTTTCGAAGGCACCCGCTCTGATACCAATTGAAGAACACAAGCTTATACTGAGAGGGGGGTGAACAAGTATAAGACCTCTTTTTACTTTTTCCTTTATATTACAAAATAGTAAAGCAATATACCCACAACAATATCAAAACAATGCACAATATCATCCACAAAGTGACACCAATTTTTACGTGGTTCACCCAGAAAGGCTGGGCTACGTCCACAAAACTTTTCTCTAAAAGTTATCTCAAAGTTCTTTGGGAATCCTTCCCAATTACAAAATTTATGAGCCTCTGCTCAAAGGAGATACCTTCCCCTCTGCTCTGGAAATGATCCCTCAGAAGATCAACTGTCTCTACCTCTTGCCAAGCATGTGGAACTCCTTTCCATCGAAGACCTCCTGTCCTCAATGCTTAGCCTAAGAGACCTCTCGCCTTCTATGATCACGTCCACAGCAGCTCAAGAACCCGACTAAACACGGTCTAGCACAAGTCTTTCTCCCTGTCCAACACTTGACAATCATCCTCACACAAGCCTTCTCAAAGACTTGCCAAATCTGTTCTCAGGTTCTTCTCAAAGAACCAATGCACCTCTGTCCTCAAGTTCTCTAATAGAACTATCAAACTCAGTTCACAAGTCCTCTGCTCTCTTTCTGTGCAATCCCAGCCGCACTTGATCGAACTTCAACCTTTGCACCTCTGCGCAATCACAACGGCACCGTCTTCGCACACTCTGCTTCCTTTGCGATCTTTCACACTTAGAATGATTCGATGAAATGCACTCTGCACACTACGATCGAATTTCGCACTCTGCTCTCGGTGATCGAACTTCTTGCTCTATGCACTATCTACGAACGTCGCACTTCAACACACACATTCAATCACACTTCAACTCTCCAAATAGCCCTCCTTTTATAACAAAATTTTCATGATGAAAACTTTAATCTTAGTCGGTTGTTAACACAAAAACAAACCCTAATCTACGTCGGTCGCAAGCCCTAATTTTCGTCGGCTAAAATTTAACTTTGTCGGCTTCACTACCTCTGTAACTCTTCTGTAGCTTCTATCGTGAAACTACAACATGTCGCGATATCGTGACACCTTTGCAACCGTACACTTTCTTTTGGCTTTTGTCATGATATCGCGACACTTCAGCCTTTGTCGACTTCAACTAAGCTCTTGTCGCGATATCGTGACACTTTTGTCTTTGTCAACATCAACTTTGCTTTTGTCGCGATATCGCGACACTTCTCCCTTCGTCGACCTCCTTTCTACTTTTGTCGTGAAATCGTGACACTTCTCCTTCTCGACCCTCCTTTTTTGCCATGACACTTCTCCTATAGAAGGCCTACTTTCAGTTTTTGTCATGAAATCATGACACTTTCGCTTCCTTGCACTCTTCTCTGCTTGCACTAGCGAAAACATGACATGTCGCGAAATCGTGACACTTTCGTTGCCTTGTGCTTTTCTCTGCCTTACGCCCACAAAAATGGAACATGTCACGAAATCGTGATGCTTTCGCCTTTGAGCTCTTCCTTCTTGAATTTGTCACGAAATCGTGACGCTTCTTCTTCCATGCTCTTTCGTTTTGCTTCTGTCACGAAATCGTGACTCTTCTCCAACCGAACGTTGTCATCTCGATCTGTCATGAAATCGTGACACTTTCTGCATCCGTACGCTTTCTCTTCAACCTGTCACGAAATCGTGACGCTTTTAGCTTCCGTACGCTTTCTTTGCAACCTGTCGCGAAATCGTGACAGTTCTCACTTCGAGTTTTGTAGCATGTCGCGAAATCGCGACACTTTATCTTGCTTCCACTTTGTCTTCTGACTTGTCGCGAAATCGTGACACTTTTTCTCCTTAGCGCTTTTCTTTTCTTCGGGTCATGAAAACTCGACATGTCGCGATATCGCGACACTTTTTCTCTCGGACTCTCTCTCTCGCATTATGTCATGAAATCGTGACACTTTTTCTTTCGGACTCTCTCTCCTGCAACATGTCACGAAATCGTGACACTTTTTCGTCCGTTCAACCTTCCTTGCAATATGTCACGAAATCGCGACATTTTTGACTCCGAACATTCTCTCTCCTCTTTGAGTCACGAAATTGCGACATGTCGCGATATCGCGACACTTTTCTAAAAAGCTTTCTCTCTCCTGCTTAAGTCGTGAAAATGCGACATGTCGCGATATCGCGACATTTTTCCAACTTACTTTCTTTCGAACCTATCATGCCGTAACCTTCATCAAAACAAATTATTTTACATCAAATCAAATTCCTTCAAAAGCTTCTTGACATCAATGACAACTTATACACTTGAGCAAAGGCAATGTACCCAAAGTACCCAAAATTGCCAACACTACTCTCCAAAGAAAATGGTAACCCATATTCCCAAGGAATACTACTACAACATATATCGATAATATTAAGTTTGGAAGACAAACATGATCTCAATCAGACAATCACTATGGAGGAACTTAAGGAGATTATAACAACTCTACCAAAGGACAAAGCTCCAAGACCTGATAGATTCACAAACAACTTTTACCAACAATACTTACACATCATCGGAGAAGATTTGCTACACATTATTTAGGATGTTAGGGTGAAAGGTAAGTTTCTTGGAGCCATCAACTCCACCTTTCTAGCATCGATTTCTAAAGAAAAAATGCTACTACTTTCTCTAGATTCAGACCAATTTCTCTATGTTACTCTTCCTATAAAATTATTACCAAATTGTTGGCCAATAGAATAAAGAAGAAAATTGATAAAATAATATTAAAAGAGCAAGGGGGGTTCATGCCTGGAAAAAATATATATGATAATATCATAATAGTGCATGAAGCCCTCCATAGTAGTAGAAAATAAAAAAGAAATAAATTGTTATAAAACTTGATATGGTAAATGCCTTTGATCGAGTTAATATACAATTTGTAGAATAGGTCCTACAAAAGTTTGGATTCCCACATCAGGTCATCAAGTGGATCGAAGCATGCATAAAAAACCCATGGATAAACCGCTTAATAAATGGAGAACCAACAAATTTCTTTTAGGCTACAAAGGGAATTAGACAAGGGGTATCCACTATCACCATATCTTTACATCATTTTATTTGAGACTCTTGGAATATTAATTAACCATCTTTGAAGAGAAATAAAAATAGCAGGGATAGAGGCTATAGCAGGATGTAAAGTTGTAATATGTACCCAATTTGCAAATGATATCATTATTCTAGGTGAAGGCACTAAGCAAAATGTTAGACAATTCAAGCAATGTCTGGATTGGTTCACACAAGCTATCGAGGCTCATATAAACACTCAAAAGAGCCAGTTCTATACACAAAATGTTGCTCCAATAAGAGTCAAACTCTTTTGCACTATCCTAGGATTTTGTTTCGGCATATAAAAATACTTCAGATATATAGGAGTGCCCATGAGCTTCCACCTCAAAGCCTCAAACTATTGGACCCCAACATTGGACAAGATGGTTAGGAGGATACAAAGTTACAGTAATAGTTGGCTCAGTCTTGCAAGAAGGGCAATATTGATCAAATCAATGTTAGCTTCTCTTCCACTCTACCAACTATTAGTATATCATGCTCCCAAGTTTATTTTGCAAAATGTATATGGAATCATACACAACTTCCTATGGCAAGGAGGTAGGCAATCAGAAAGAAAAAATTTCCACTTGGTCAATTAGGATATGGTCACCAAAAGTAAAATTCAAGGAGGATTGGGAATCATAAAAATGAAGATAATTTTGAAAGAACTGGGAGAAAAATTTCTTAGGAACATTCTTAAACACAATCGAGCATGGCAACACATACTAATCAACAAGTATGTAAATAATCAAACAAGTATTCAAATGATCAAACATATAGATAAACTTCCCAGAGCCTTGTTGGTTTGGAAACATATAGTGGCTACAAAGAGTATAATAGAGGATAAAATTTCTTGGCTACCAGGAGATGGTAAGTCAATTAATCTATAGGAGGACCCAATCCTAGGAAATCCACCATTAAGAGAGAATTCCACTCGAATTGCAAAGAATACTCAAATTAGGTAACTTGTTTTATTATACCTCAAAAACTCTGAATTGGATCTCCCCTCCCATTCTATATCAACTTCAAGGATATTGGTATTATTTTAAGTCCCACGTGGCAAGCATTAGACCTCTTCATCCCACGATGCCATACAAATTTATTTGGGGTAGAATTAACAGTAATTGGGAATGCTCAATGCATCTAGGAGTCCAACATCAACATATTGGGCCTACCAGAAAAAAATTATTGATATTGTGGAAAAATAGTGCACCACCTAAACTTCAAGTATTCAACTGGCTATTCTCTCAAAATAAAATATTAACAGGTGATAATCTACAAAATAGGAGTATACTTGGCCTCATGTTTTTTATAGGTGCAGGCAGAAGAGTGAAATAATTTTCCATCTTTTGTTCAAATGCCCAAATATAATATCAATTTGGTTAGGAATAACCAAAATTCTTGGCACTTCCTACTCTGTAAGGTTAACCATAGACACATGTTTTACCAAGTGGAACAAATAATATAAAGGTAAACTGATAGGTAAGCCCCTCTTGAAATATCTGTGGAACTCTATACCATATTTTGTCATCTATCACATATAGTTGGACAAAAACCAGAGGATTTTTTAAGGCAAAGGTAAGGACAACAAAAATCTAATATAAAGGATACAAGAAGAACTAGTCATAAATATCAAATCTAGTTTCTATAAAAAATAGTATGAAGAAGATATTTCACCCATAGAAATAATAATGATCTACCAACTTTATCTCTAATATTTCCTAACACAAAGAGACTACAGAGCAAATTATTTTTTACCTGACATGTGTTTTTTTATGCTCTCCTTTGATGGTGCCTCCAAGTCCAACCTCGGTCAAGTAGCGGTAGGGGGACTGATTCTTACAAGACCCCATGAGATCCTACTCAAATACATGATCAACTTGGTAATAACATCTACCAATGTGGCAGATGCTATTGGATGTGAAATCAGATTAAAATTGGTGGTACATAAAGGAATCACTCAAGTCACAATTTATGGTGATTCTAAACTGATAATAACAGCTCTTGCCAAAAATAAAGATTTTAGATCTTTACAATTGAAGATTATTCAAGATAGAATTAGACAACTAGGTAGGATAATTGGCAAAATATCCTATCAACACATAAGGTGGGAATTCAAAAAAGAGGTCGACACAGTAGTGAATCAGGAAATAAATATAGCCCTTGGTTAAATTTTTCTCAATGTAAGACTGCATTTACTTAATGTACAATCACAATAAACAAGTACAAAATAGGGTAGATAGAGGGTTTCTCCCCTCATCTGTATTGGGTGCCTCCTTAGTAGAAAAATAAGTAATTTACAACTGAATGGGGCTATGGAATGTCCACCATTGATTACTGATTGAATGAATAAATGAATTAGGAAGGGCCCCAATAACTGAGGAACATCACCTACCTCAATGGCTCTTTCGATTGCTTCTACTTCTTTATAATATGTGCCTTTTTGTAGATCATCGCATTATCATCAACCTCACCTTGAACTTGAGGCAACGAGGATCTTTGAAGGGCCACAAAAGAGGTAGCTGCAGCAAATGAGAAATTCACCATAAAATTGTGAAGATGATCCAACTTGATATACGATCTCTGATACCCTCTATCGAACCCACGCTCGCTACTACCGCCACCACAACCCTCTTTGAACTCATATTTTTCTTTTGTTATAAATGAAATATGATCTATGCCACTGATCTATGAGTGACTTGTGGGAGAGAGAGAATAATATAGAGGTTTGTTTGTAGGCAAAACCATAGGAAGTGGATACAACCGGCGGTAACACCAAGAGAAAATTAATAATGGGAATGAATTCCTCCTATGGGAGTAGCGTCCACCAAGAGCGATAGTATTGATTTTAAGTTGTGTGGAGATAAAATATTTTCATGTTCCTGTACCTCATTCGTTACAAAAACTTTAATGTCAACACAAAAATTTAGCATTTGATAGTGGAAATATTTTTTACTTTTTCTATGACTAGTCATAGCATTTGTAGGCTCATGAAATTAAATAATTTGATGGTGGACATGCTTATTATTGTCAGTTGATGTTTCATTTTGAATATCCTCAAGGGCTAGGTGGATTGGTAAGTGCATGTGTGGTTGGGCACTTACCAATATGAGACTTAGGTTCAAACCTTGGGGGGAACCCAACCCTTTACAAAGGTAGTAGTCTGCTCTGAATCCTCTGAGTTCGTGTCAGACCAATGATGATGGTACAAATCCTGAGCAACCAATGGTCCCCATCTCAAGTCGGTTCAACAAGAACAAGACAAATAGATTTTTTGGGAGCAGTTCCTATGGTTTGAATCTTGCGTCAGCCAGTTACTAAAAATAGTAGTTGTAACCAACTCTCATATGTAATAAAAAAAAAATTCATTTTGAAAAAATCATTATGATTATGACTTTAGTTTATTTTTTATTTATTTATTTTTTGAATTAGTTTCTTTTTTATTTTAATTGATTATATAAAATTGAAATATTTTTTTATTAGGTATTATTATCATTTGGTAATTAATGCATGTATCTTGTTTGCAAATATTTAAATTGAAATAATGTTTATAGTATTAAATCATGACTATATAGTAGTATTATAACAATTTAGTAATTATACATGTATCCTTTGGCAAGATTTGAACTTGGGTTTCCTCCTTGGAAGTTGAGGAATATAATGAGTTGAGCTAATGCCATTTGATTTTCTAAATTGATTATATGGAATTGAAATCTTATTACATCATGATCCATTGTTGAATTACATCATCTTGGTAATCATGAGTCTCTGTGGTTTGAACCCTACACTTGGCAGTTGCTAAAAATAGTGTGGATGTAACCAACTCAGTATCACTTGCCAAGATTTTCCACCAAAATTAAAAAATTTAACCATTTGAGCTCATGCCATTTTGTAACATCTTTGTCTTTATGGTATATTTATCTTTTATGATCATCTTGTACTCTTTATTACATTATTTATATATTTTTTTTATGTATGTACAAATTTAAAATGATTTATATGTTTTTAACTAGGAGGGATCATGATTACATTCAATAACTAGCAAATATTTATTCTTAAGGTTCAAATATAGTGTAATATATATATATATATATATATATATATATATATATATATATATATATTGATTTGGTTAGGGTGAGAAACCCCTACAACCAATGCACAGGGATAAGCAGTCTCCTCCCAACCATTACCCCTCGTAAAGCCAAGAGCTATGCTTATCAATAGGGAATTTAACACACAACCACCACACACCCATCTCCATCACACACTCGCCCATGCCACGGTTTGAAGATAGTATAAAAATATGATTCTCCTTGTCTTTGTCTTTATGGTATATTTATCTTTTATGATAATCTTGTACTCTTGATTACATTATTTATATATTTTTTAAATGTATGTACAAATTTAAAATGAATGATATGTTGTTAACTAGGAGGGATCATGATTGTGTTCAATAACTAGCAAATATTTATGCTTAAGGTTCAAAGATAATATATATATATATATATATATATATTGATTTGGTTAGTGTGAGAAACTCCTACAACCTACGCACAGGGTTGAGCAGTCTCCTCCCAATCATGACCCCTCGTAACGCCGAGAGCTATGCTTATCAATAGGGAATTTAACACTCTTATTTTTATTTTTATTTTTTTTACTCAACTATGTGATAAGTTTTGAATCAATATTATTTTAATTTTATACTAAAAATAAAATAATAAATTTTATTTATAATAATATTTTTTGTTAAAGCAAACATGGATTCCATATAGACCCCCTCTCAAAATGATAAAAATCATTACACATATTTAGGCATCAAAATCAAAGGCCATAAAACAAGCATCATGCACTACTAGCACACCACATAAAACAAACTTGCCATGAGAAAATAAAAACATTAAGCCACAAGGGTACCAAAACCATGAGATTTCTATAACATCATTAATTGCCAAAATTTATATACGAGGGATGTGGCTCAAGTATGAGCTTCTAGTTTAATAGAAATGGGTAGGAAATTCTAATTTAAGTTGAGAAATTTGCTAGCAAACAAATTACCTTTGCAATGAATAAGGACTAATTCACCATAACCATCTAGAATTCTTCAAATGGGAAACAAGCCTCAAATGATTCACTAGTTCCTTGTGTAGACACCTAAATCATGTCATGCTTAGGGGAGCTACTTACATAGACACACTCATAAGATCATAAGACATAATATTGGACTTTCCAAGCATCAACAATGGTTCTCACCACTCATTTGGGGCCTTTTCAAGCCATCCAAGCTTGGCCACTCAAGCCAAGAGCGACCAGATTCTAGCCGCTCAAGCCTAGAGCGGCCAGACCTAGCCATTGCAGATGACATCGACTAAGACATAAGAAGCAGTTTATCAAAAAATAGGCCCAATATCGAGCGAAAGTGGTAGTCTGCATGCAATAAAGGTGAACAGGAGTGACTTTGAATTCCTTTTCACGACCAGTTCACATAGGAGACTTGAGTTTGCATTTATACTTAGGTTAACTAGCCTCCAAGCATAAACAAAGTACAAAAGCTTCTCATGCTAATGAACAGTTCGCATAGAAGACTCAAGTGGGCAGTTAGATTTCAGTTAACTGGCCTTCAAATATATACAATAGACAAGAGCTTCTCATGCTAACTTGCGCTACGCATGAAAAATTTATTTCTAGGGCTTGGACATAGACCTAGGGTTTCACACTATAAAAGGTGTAAGCCTAAGAGCACCGGGGCATATATAGAGAGCCTTATCATATCTAGAGATCCTTTAATCTTTTATCATACATATAATAGAGACCCGAATCACATACAGGAGATCATTTTAGAGAGAGAGTTCTCTTTGAGATCATGTGTGCGGTGGAGCTTTGACAAATCAAAGGGTATAACACCTACTTTCTTCAACATCAAATCATAGTATTTGACCCATAGCTTTGGGGCAAGGAGAGCAAGGTTTTATTTAGTGGTCGTTGTCTTGGACAGTGGCCCGCAGGCTTGGCTTAGATAGACATAACATATTTTATCTTGTTTTCTTATATCATTAGCATAGATTTACTTGATTCCATGGTATTATTTTATCATATTTCTGTTACATTCTTTGATTACTAACAACCTCATCAGGGGAGGCAATCTCAGAAACCTAAAAGTGTGATGTTGTTTCATTGCTTGCAAGGCCATAGGTACATCGGACGAAGGTTACAACATACAAGAGCAAAAGGGTCCCTCTAGGAGACAGCCCTGGAGAATGAGGCATTTGTAAGCCCTCATACATTTCCATGTATGAAACCGAGAAGCTTTTATAAGGGCACCACCTCTTCATGTAAGGGGCACTACTTGCCGACTTGTAATTTATAGTATCAAAATGGGTATCCCTAAGAGGGACCGACATGTAACCGAGCTTCAATATCAATAAAGAGATCCATCTTTTTTTATTTCGTGTTATATGCTTTTTCCTCTTGTATTTCCATTTTATCTTTGGTATTTTAAATAGCATTGCAAGTAGGGTTTTAGAAAAGGGACCGGTGCGTGCATTCCCGGGGTCACTATAGATGGCGATCACAGTGGGACGACCACTAATTTTTCATTTTTGGCCAAAAACTAACTTAATTTTATGTGTAGGTCTAGCTGATCTAAGCTACAGTGGCCAAAAACTAGATGCTCTGAGCTATAGCAGCTAGAAGCTAGCCGCTCTGAGCTACAGTGGCCAAGAACCAGTCGCTCTGGTCAACAACGGCCAGGATTGAAGTATAACAGAGGTCAAAACATTGACTCTCTGAAATGGATCAAAGGTTGGTATAGCTTTTATGATATTTTATAGCTTTTTGTCTACTTCTATGTGTTCAAAATAGAGAACTTAAAGCACATTTATGTTTGGAAATTGAAAGAATAAAGAAGAAAAAATTAAGCATTTTGCATATCTTAGATCTTCTTTTAAATTTTCCACTAGGCGTTGCTAGGAACAATGACTTATGCCTAAAAATTTTGCCCTAGAATCCAACATGCTAGACATTGTATGTTGTTTGCTTGCTTTGAGGCCCTACTAGAGGCCATAGTTGCACGAGATAAAGTGCGCTCATACAAATCATAGTAGTTCATGCATATTTCTGAATATTGAAACGTATTTTTTTGCACTTAGGAATATAGGAAAGACTCATTGCTGCTATATAATGCACTTTATGTTATGCAATCTCAAAGTGAACACCACAAATGCACATCTCATTTAAACATTGGAGAGTTGGATTTCATCACCAACCTTCAATTCAGTCCAGTGACATTGCAATTCATCTCCTTCCACTGGTTTTCCCCTAGAGATTCCTAGAAATGGATTGGGAAGCTTACTTATAGTGACACTAAGTTACATGTGTTCAAACTATCTCCCACTATTGGAACAATCATTGGTTCAGAGTGGAAGAGCTAGGCGAACCCTCAATTGGGTCTTCAACGGTGTACCCTAGCTTCTTTTGAGAAAATCATGTTTGGCATGAGTGTACTTGATTGTCACTATGGATGAGTCTTCTCATTCTTAATCCAAGAACAAGAGCAAAGAAATTGAAATAACACATCAAAACACACCAAACAGTTTAGGGCACACTTAAATTGGTAATAAATATAAACATTTGTTTGGAATTGTGTGGTCATTCCTAAATAGCAAACTCAAAAGATCAAGTCATAAAACAACATGGTCAAAACAATAAGTAAACACCCTCGATCCGATGCCAAGAGAGAGACAGAAGCAATTCATACCCATAGGTGGAGTCATAGTAATGTTGAACGACCTACCCGTAAGACCGTGAGACGTAGCTCCACGAGCCTAAGGGATGATTACTCAAATCTTGGGGAATCTTCTTGAGAAACCCCAAGTAAGGAACCACATCATGGAACAAAGTCACATAAACAAAAAGAGGCTTCATAGCCATCCTCATCAAGGAGACATGAGGAGACCTCAAGGGCCTCTTCTAAACACACAGAAACATCTCAAAGACATGAGGAAACTTCAAGGGCTTCCTCCTCACATGGACATAAAGAAGGTTCTAAAACTCATTCTTCACATAGATATGACGAGACTACCACATCTCCATCCACATGGATAAAACATGTCACCACAAAGCCCTCTTCATCAAGAAGGCAAACAAGTATTGCAACACCTCAAGACTCACAAGAAACATATGAAACAGGTCTACCCATTGAAGGGTAGGAAACTTGACCTACATCTAGTCATGGTAATCATATAGAAGAAACCCTTCACACAAAAGGAAATATTCACGTAGACTATGACCTCATAGGAGTAAATGGCACCCCACGGGACCAGCCATGGAGAACAAGACAGCTAGACAGGTTGGATCGATTTCCTACTCAACCAACCCAAAGAACTGTAGCTACTAAGAACTCTGCTCTAGAAGCTCACAAAATGTGACTTCTAAACATACCCCCCAGACTGGGGGTACCTAAGAGTGATCCCATAGAAGATGTGTGGAGTCTAATCATAGGGATATTTAACAGTATACTGAACAAGTCACATTAACTAGCAAGAGTATAGATACAGTAAAAACCCCCTCGATGAATCTGCGAGTCAAGACTACAAGAACAGAGTCAGATAAACATGAGTCTTCTACAACAGCACAAACTGACTTAATGAGGCGGTTATAAAATGCATTACAAAAAGAGTGATAGTTAGTGGAAGCTCTCGAACAAGAGAAACAAAGAGAAATACTCTTACACCAACATGAGCAGTGTTTAAGAGAGCAATCTGAGAAGCTAGATCTTAACAATTTATAGATAAATGGTGGTGACCACCAAAGAACAAGACACACTAACTCACCTAAGGATAGGCACACTAGACAAGATAGCCCACAATGAAACCCCCCACCAAATCATGAACTAAATCCAACTAATGGGGGAAGGGCAAACATAGCAAACCAAGATCACAATCTTGAGTCCCCTCGTAGGAGGGAGGAAAATAGAATAAATCAAATGGATAGAGAGTTACCTCCATTGCCAATGCGAATAGGCTTTCACGAGGAGGAAATATATGCATTTAAGGCATTTCAAGAGCTTGCTGAAAAGATGAAAACCTTTGAGAAATAAGAGGCAGCTGGGAACTCACAAACATTGAGCAAGATACACAATCAACCATTGTGCCCATCAATCCTTAGCCCTCCATATACTAAGCACTATGAGATGCCTAGGTTAGAGAAGTTTAAAGGTGAAGAGGATGCATAAGAGCATATCACCAATTTTATCAATGCTTGTTTTCATCTTGAAGACAATGACGCTCTCATGATAAGAACATTCATAATGACATTTTCAGGTGCTGCCACTCAATGGTTCAACCAACTACCTAAGCATAGCATAACTAACTTTGAACAACTAGTAAACGTATTCTTGAAGTGTTTCTTCTTTGGTGCTAAGAAGAAGGTGAACCTTTCAGACCTGGTGAACCTAAAATAGTATGATGATGAGCCAATAATGGATTATGGGAATAGATGGAGAAAAATCATGGCACAATTATCATTCTATGTTCCCACAGAAGAGATCATTCGCATGTTTACCAAAATTTGTTCTAAACATATCTCCCTCTTGCTACAACTCCAACAGTATCCTTCATTTGAGGAAGCTTTGGTACAGGCCAAGCTCATAGAAGAGATAAAAGTAGATGAGGGAACCATTAAGCTTCGAAACAAAAATGAGTGGAACAAGAATGGTAAGAATGACAAGTACAAACAAAAGCAGGGCAACCCTGCTCCAGTAAATCAAGTCGTATTGGCTACACCCAAGGATGGGGGTGCACAACAACCACATAACTATCAAGCACATCCCCCGCCAGCCAACTACGACCAAAAGAAAAATTAGGGAAGAAACTAAGAATGCAAGCTACCTCGTTATTTCATGCCTATGATAGAATCAATGCAATCAATCTTTAATCAATTGAATGAGGCTAGGAGGATCAAATTTCCTGATATACCTCTTATAGATCCCAACCATCCTAAGCCAAAAGGATATAGGGAAGATCAATTTTATCCTTATCACAAGATACCGGGGCATGACATTGAGGCTTGCATCGGGTTTAAGCATCAAGTGCAAAACATGATTGAGGCGAGAGAACTCAAAGTTGACAACCCACTAGCTCCCGATAACAAATATATGGGCATATACAAAAACCCATTGCCCAATCATGAAGCCCCTCGAGAGAAAGGGGCCCAAGTAAATCAGGTTCAAGTTGACATACCTACCCACGGATGCGTTGGGATGGTTGATATCCTTAACATAGCAACAAGGACTAGGCGGTATGGTCAACCGCAACCACTTGCAGCTCCCATGAACATCCGAGCTGCTCCTAGGCAAAGGCAAGACAACCTTCCAGGTCCACCAACGAGACTTGTGGTAACTATTCGGAGTAGATTGGAGCAAAACCTACAGATGAATCCAGCTAAGTTATCCATCTATGAGCTCATACAACAGTCCCCAAAGCATAAGATACTCTAATAGATATTTTAAGAACAATTGAGCTTCAACCGCAATATGCGAATGCATTCACTCACTTTGTTGTACAAGTGCAAGAATGCCAGGAACCTGTAATCTGATTCTATGATCATGAGATTAAGAAGGTTTTTGTTGCCTTACCAGACCCTCTTCTAAACATTGTAGTGGCCATCAATAACTTACCGTTCAAGAGGGTTTTGGTCGATATAGGTTCATCGATAAACATCATCACAACAACTACAATAGAGCACCTCAAGATACCCAAGACCAATATCGTTCCAAGAACTTACACATTGAGAGTTTTTAATGATGCTTTATGCAATACCATGGGAATGATAGTCCTACCCATCAAGGTGGGGCACAAGACCATCCCCATGATGTGACATGTCTTGGAAGGCATTATGCAGTACAACATCCTCTTAGGGTGCCCTTGGATAAGGTCCATGAAGTGCGTATCTTCGATCTTGCACCAGTGTGTCAAGTATGTGCACAAAAGCAAATTCTATGTGGTTCTAGCCAATGAAGGGCCTTTTAAATATGTTAACCAGGTGGATATTCTAAGAGAATTTGTGATCCCTTCTACTCACCTATACGTGGCACCTTCATCCCCAACCACACAAGTTGATAACAAAGACAAAGGGGTAAGAAAATACCCAGGCACATCAACACCTTCTGGTGCAAGATAGTCAATGCTTCTAAAGTACCATCAATGTCAAAACCAAAAGACAATCAGAAGCTAAAGGCCCCCTTAGTTAAGGAAGAGAGTCCCAAAGAAGTGCCAACTATAGCCATTGCTGAAATGCCAAGTCCTATGGAAGAGGAAGATCCTCAAGATCAAGATGAAGATAGTGATTATCACCCTGCTTTGCTAGTATCATCCGTGGGGTCATCCACATTGCATGCATAAATACACTTGGCAAGTACAGGCATAGGGGAATACCTGACGGGGACCGGGAAAACCAGCACCTTACAAATTCAACTTTTCATTAATATTTCAAAAAATATTTACATGCATTCCAAAATAAAACAGCCCGCAGGCATACATTAACCAGAGGTGCTCTGGTATTTTTTGACCCTATGTCCCTTCCCTGTTCTCCCATCCACCATCCCTTTCAATACAAATTTTTAGGTTTTTATCGAGGCCCCGATCCTCTCGGCAATTAATGCCCCGCCTAAAACAAAATTTAAATTTTCCTTTCCCCCCCGAGAATTCAAATTCTCCGGCATTAATGGGCCACTGCCCGATCCACCAAAACGCTTGCATTGATGGCCTCCCTTAACCTGCACCGCCCGCTTTGCTCAGACCGTACTCTGCACTGCTGTCTCCTCCATACTGTCCATGCCCTGCAACAGCTATTTTGTTCAAAAAATCCTTCCAAAAAAAAGTGGTTCTCCCCCTTTAATGCATGCAGCTGTCAAATTTAACTCTCGATATGTGGCCTTCGTCTTTAATTTCTTACACGTAGCCAATCGTGCGTAAATCTTCCATGACTTCTCCATGTCGGCACACGTGTCCTCCTCAACTGCCATGATACACGTGGTAGTCCATGTGTCAAAATTGGCCTTGCTCGGTCGTCCGCTTTCTCTCCCTTGGTCTGTTTTCTTCTGGCCACGATATCGTGACATGTCACGATATCGCGACCCAACCACTGCCTCAGCATTTGCCTTTGATTGTTCTACCATCGCCTTTGTCGTTGATTGTTCTGCCATGTGGCAGCTTCTAACAGGTCACGATATCACGAGTGATATCATGACAGGACTCTTTCCCCTCTACCTTGCCCTGTAGACCGTCACGATATCGCGACGTCGCGATATTGCGACGTCTGAAGCTCCTCTCCTCTGCCCTATGAAACTGTCGTGATATCGCGACGTCGCGATATCACGACGAAAACTCGCCAAAGCTATAAGGCATTCCCTTGGGTCACGAAATCGTGCATGTTGTGATTTCGCGACCCCTTCCCCCCTTGCATTAAAAAACTTCTCCCAACCAAAAATTGCTTTGCAAAACCTCTCCCAACTTGGAAAAACAACAGATCAAAATGCAATGAACTAAAAAAATTTGGAAGATGCAAGATTGCTTTACTGTCTTCGGATGCTCCTGCATCAGACACCCGGGGTAAAAAGGAGAAGTGACCTTCACTTCTATGCTGTTCAGCCCGCATCTTCTGTAACACCTCCAAACACTCATCAACCTTTGCAACCTGCACAAATCCCATTTCCTGGCAAAAATTTTTGCCTTCTACCAGACAAATTCTGGCATTGCTGCACACCTTCTCATATTCGATCTATAATGGCTTCAACTTGTGCCGCACTCCATCTTTCATCAAGGAGTATGTGTTTGCACGACCATCATGCACTGCACTTCGATCAAACTGCCATGGCCTGCCCAACAACAAATGGCAAGCATCCATGGGAAAAACATCACACAGGACTTCATCCTGGTATCTCCCAATATTGAACGTGACTAAGCACTATTCACGGACCCAAGCTCTGTGGTCCTTCCGCAACCATGCAATCCGATACGGGTGTGGGTGCCTCCTTCTCTCCAGCTACAACTTAGTAACCATCTCCTCGAAAACTAAGTTGTCTGTACTCCCATTGTCTATAATGACATTACAGACTTTGCCTGCACTTTTGCATCGGGTGCGGAACAGGCTTCTCCTCTGTTCAGATTTGTCTTCCTCCACCAGCATGGTCCTCCTCACAATCATTGCTTCTCCATTTTTAGCTTCTTCAGAATGTTCTGAATCAGCATCTTCAACTGCCACAACTGCTCTGGCAAGACCCACTTGTTTCTGGTTTACTTTATCGGGGTGCTAGGGACATTCATATGCCCGATGTCATTCTTCTCCGTAGTGGAAACATGTTCCTCGGAACACTCCTCTTCCATACCCGCGTCTAGATCTACCTCTTCCTCTCGGGTAGCCATCATTCTGAACTTGCAATTTGGGTTCTTCATCTTCTTCTTTCTGACCTCGGCTGCTGCTCTCCTCTTCTTTCTTCTCTTCCTTTCCTTCCCCTTTTCTTCCATTGGTCTTTCCTCCCGGTCCTTTTATTCTTTGCTTGCTCTCAAACTTTCGGTTCAGTTTTTCTTCCACCTTTAAAGAAAATTGGTAAGCATCTTCAATGGTGCTTACCCGAACCAAGCTCAACTCCTCCTGAACACTGGGTCTCAACCCATTAATATAACGGGCCACTTTTTCCTTACTTGCTTCTAAATGCCCGGTTCTGATGGAGATTTTATAGAATTCCTCCGTATATTCTTGGACAGTTTTGTTCATCTGCCTCAAACTCTGCATTTTACGTAGCAGGTCCAGTTCATAATCTACGGGGATGAATTGTCTTTTTAATTTCTCCACCATTCTATCCCATCTTGTTATCCGCTCTTTTCCTCTTCAATTTCGCTCCAGCTGTACCCCCTTCCACCATATGCTAGCATGACCCTTCAGTCGGGTCTTAGCAAATCTGACCCGGTTAGGGTCTTCAACCTCCTCATATTCGAAATACTCTTCTAAATCATTTATCCAATCTATTAATTCCTCCGGATTCAAGTTCCCGAAATACGTAGATACTTCTAACTTCGGCCTCTTCCCGATCTGAGATATGGCCTTGTAAAGTCTGGCTTGTGTCGGATCTACATCTTCTTCCTCTTCTTCAAACTGATTCTCCTCTTCATCAACTTCATCTTCACTGTCTGCATCTCTTCTCGGCTCATGTCCTCTGCGCAGTTCTTCTTGTAGGGCCTGAACTTGCCGCTGCAATGCCCGAAAATATTTCACTGCCATGCCTCTTCCACCCATGGGGTTTCTTCTCGGAGGCATCTTCACATGATCTCAAGCCCTCCCACAAGTCTTGGTACAACTGCCTCTCCTTTGACGGTCTATTGTACGCTCAGGAACAATGGGCTCTGATACCACTGACGGGGACGGGGAAAACCAGCACCTTACAAATTCAACTTTTCATTAATATTTCAAAAAATATTTACATGCATTCCAAAATAAAACAGCCCGCAGGCATACATTAACCAGAGGTGCTTTGGTATTTTTCGACCCTCTGTCCCTTCCCTCTTCTCCCATCCACCATCCCTTTCAATACCAATTTCCAAGTTTTTATCGAGGCCCAGATCCTCTCGGCAATTAATGCCCCGCCTAAAACAAAATTTAAATTTTCCTTTCCCCCCTGAGAATTCAAATTCTCCAGCATTAATGGGCCACTGCCCGATCCACCAAAATGCTTGCATTGATGGCCTCCCTTAACCTGCACCGCCCGCTTTGCTCAGACCGTACTCTGCACTGCTGTCTCCTCCATACTGTCCATGCCCTGCAACAGCTATTTTGTTCAAAAAATCCTTCCAAAAAAAAGTGGTTCTCCCCCTTTAATGCACACGGCTGTCAAATTTAACTCTCAATACGTGGCCTTCATCTTTAATTTTTTACACGTAGCCAATCGTGCGTAAATCTTCCATGACTTCTCCATGTCGACACACGTGTCCTCCTCAACTGCCATGATACACGTGGCAGTCCACGTGTCAAAATTGGCCTTGCCCGATCATCCGCTTTCTCTCCCTTGGTCTATTTTCTTCTAGCCATGATATCACGACATGTCGCGATATCGCGACCCAACCACTACCTCAGCATTTGCCTTTGATTGTTCTACCACCGCCTTCGTTGTTGATTGTTCTGCCATGTGGCAGCTTCTAACAGGTCATGATATCACGATAAGACTCTTTCCCCTCTGCCTTGCCCTATAGACCATCGTGATATCACGACGTCACGATATCGTGACATTTGAAGCTCCTCTCCTCTGCCCTATGAAACTGTCGCGATATCGTGACGTTGCGATATCGCGACGAAAACTCGCCAAAGCTATAAGGCAGTCCCTTGGGTCACAATTTCATGACCCATTCCCCCCTTGCCTTAAAAAAACTTCTCCCAATCAAAAATTGCTTTGCAAAACCTCCCCCAACTTGGAAAAAAAACAGATCAAAATGCAATGAACTAAAAAAATTTGGAAGATGTAAGATTGCTTTACTGTCTCCGGATGCTCCTGCATCAATACCTTATGTAGAACATCATATTTATGCCTATCATTGAGTTTGCATAGGACATAGGGAGGCCTAAAGACTTGAGGCTGCCAGTAGGAATAGTGGTTCCACTTGGAATCCCTCCCAACCAAACCAATTTTGTCTATGTCGGCCTGGACTGCGCTCATAAGTCTTCAGATATAGAAGGAGATGGTGATGAATTATTCATAGTCAATGTTTGCTACCTCTCTAATCTTGAGTTTGCTCTAAGCTAATTTGAGCATTTGCATTGGCATGGCTATGGCCTTGGTGTATATGAGCAGGGGCGCAGGAGGCCTAACGAGCCACTATATCAGCTTTCTTCTAAAAATTTTGGCTTAGGCTATTATAATGGAGGTCGAGATGACTCGCTTGCAGTGGCATTGAAAATATTAAGCATAGGGTTGGGAGAAGACATTGATTTCATTCCTTATCACCCCCTAAGAATAGCAAAATTGAGTAATAGACAAGTGGCCATGGTAAAAATACCACCTCCAAAAAGTTATCATCCAAAAACCTCAATTGATTCCACCCCAAAAGGGTACAACTTGTGGGATGAGGAGAATGGATATGAAGCAAGTTATGATGAGGTGCAACTTGGCTTAGCCTATCAAGGGCCTCGCTATTTACAAAGGTTCACATGGTCCATCCACAATGAGATTGAATATACATCAGATGAAAGAGACTATGAATCAGAAGACTCAATAGAAATATCTTACTTAGGCTTAAGCCATCAACCCCTGACTTTGGAGCAAGAGACAAATGCAAATGGGTTCTTCATAAGTGATGAAGAATATGAAGATGAAATAGATATGGCCTACTTAGGGCCAAGACATGAGCCCTTTTTCATAGGGCCACATACCAACGCTAATGGTTTTTGGATAAGTGATGATGAATTTGAGGATGAGATCGAGATGGCTTATCTTGGACCTCACCACTTGTGGTAAGTCAACAAGCTAGTAGAGAGAGAGGCGGCACTTCGTGCCATAGACCCTCAGCTCTAATTTTTGGGGAGACTTGTTGATCTAGCTACCATTCATCAGATGGTTAATCCCCCTCCACCTACATTCAGAGAGCAGTTAGAGCCCAATGATCCTATTGTCTGCCCTACTCACGGGCTAGATCCAAAAATTCCCATTCCTCCAGAACCTCATTGTGAGTATGGAAGAGAAACCCCTGAGACAAGATTGCACCCATGTGGTCCTAGAGATTTCATCCCATCCATCAACATGATCTCCATCGATTTGACCACTCCAATTCATAATCCAGCAGATCCTACCAAATCATTGCATCTTGATATAGATGTTATTGATTGGGATTGTGCTAGTTCACCCATAGAGCCAGAAGACCTCTTCCCCAATGAAGAGATGTTATAGAAGTTCCATTTTGTATCAGGTTGGTCGTATGACATATTCCATGTTGGTTTGGAACCTGAGTTAGTAGGTCCTGTGAATCCCTCTAATGACATTCATTTGATACCCATGCCTCATCAGCTAGAGGATGAGTCACATATGGCTTTAGAAGTAACTTTCGAGGTGGACATCAGTGATAATCCTACCCAACCAAGGAAAGTCAAGTTCGAAGAAAGTCTATCTCCACATGAACAAGCCATCTTGATTCCTCTCCTCAAGGAGAGGCCAAATATTTTTACTTGGACTTACAAAGACATACCAAGGATAGATCCAAAGTTAGTCATTCACCTTTCATTGGATCCCACAAAGAAGCCAGTCAAGAAAAAATTGAGGAAAATGCATCCAACCGTCGCTTTTATGGTAAATAATGAATTGCAAAAACTATTGGATGCAGTATTCATAGATCCTATCGACTATCCTGAGTGGGTGTAAAACATGGTACCCATAGGGAAACCTGATGAAAGAGTTCGTATCTGCATGGATTTCAAAGATTTAAATAGGGTAACACGAAAGGATTCATTCCCGTTGTCAAACATAGATACACTTGTAGATGCAACCGTAGGTCATGAACTGTTATCCCTAATGGATGGTTTTTTTGGATACAACCAAATTCGGATTAAGCCCGAAGATCAACATAAAACTGCTTTCATTACTCCATGGGGAACATTTTGTTACAAAGTGATGTCATTCGGTCTAAAAAATACTAGTGCCACATATCAGCGGGGGCCATGACATACATATTCCATGACTATATGCATAAGATCTTGGAATATTACATGGATGACTTACTAGCCAAGTCCCTATTGCGGCAAGAGCATGCCAAAGTCCTTAAAAAAGTCTTCGATCACCTCATAGAACACAATGTCCGATTGAATCCTAAGAAGTGCATATTCGACGTAACTTCTAGCAATATTTTAGGATTCATTGTATCCAAGAGAGGCATTAAAGTAGATCCTACAAAGGTAAAGGCTATACTGGAAATGGCTGCCCCTACCAACATTAGGGAGTTGAGGAGCCTATAAGGCAAGATAGCATCCATCAAAATATTCATTGCACAATTATCAGATAAATGCAGACCTATGAATAGGTTGCTACGCAAGGAAGTCCCCTTTCATTGGGATGAAGAATGCCATAAAGCCTTTGCAGAGATCAAAACTTATCTGGAAACGTCGCCAGTATTGGCTCCACCAAGGTCAGACATACCATTTTTACTATATATATCGGCTATTGATTTCGCATTGGGTACCATGTTAGCCTAAAAGAATGCACAAGACAAAGAGCAAGCCATATATTACATTAGTCGCACCTTGGTGAGCTATGAGATAGGATATGCATATGTCAAAAAATTGTGTTTAGTAGTGGTCTTTGCAACTCGAAAGTTGTGACACTACATGTTGAGCCATACGACCTACATCATATCAAAACAAAATTCTTTGCAGTACATGATGAGCAAGACGTATCATAATACATGTACCACAAAGTGGATCATGCTATTGACAGAATTCAATCTAGAGTTCATAAGCCAAAAGTCCATCAAGGGACAAGTCATAGTAGATCAATTAGCAGAGGTGCCTCTTCAGGATAACAAGTCTCTCACCATAGAGTTTCCTGATGATGCGGTCTTTGCATTATTAGATCCGCCAGAACTCGAAGAACCTAAGAGAGAAAAATACATTTCATTGTTATTCGATGGTTCAAAGTGCGAACAAGGAGGCGGAGCACGGATTGTCTTTATCACATCGTAGGGTGCTCCATTACCCTTATAATTCAAACTAGACTTCCTGTGCATAAATAACAATACATAATATGAATCATTGATCCTAGGACTCCAAACAACCATAGCAATGGGCATTAAAATATTGAATATCTTTGGTGACTCATTGCTCATAGTAAACTAGTTCAAAGGACTCTTCCAATGCAGGTGCCCACTCTTGAAGACTTACAAGGAACTTGTTGACAATTACTTAGCCCAACTGGAATGGTACGACATCGAGGAAATCCCTCGTACATCGAATATATTTGTAGACACTATGGCCTCTTTGGGATCCTTAATCCCTCATAATCCATCTGCTAATTTTACAACCATTCATGTGAAAGTGCTTTCGCACTCAGCAATACGTCATGAAGCTTTTGACAATCAAGAATCAGTCAACATGATCAACATCAAACCAAATCAAGATTGGTCCTTCGCAGCCAAAGGTTTCTTGCAAACAACACCTTGGGGGTCATTGATCTCCCAAGGACCCATAGAGTGTGGTGTGACCATATACCATAGAGTTATTCCTCAATCCATGTTCACTACCTCAAAAATGTAGGAAGAGCAAGTTGTCTATTCTATAGAGGCTGTGGCCTATCAGGATTGGATTTCCCAACTACGGGACTTCCTGAAGCTCGGAATAATACCTCAAGGTTTGTCGCATACTGAAAGGTGAACATTTAAATAGAGAGCAACAAGATACATTTTGCTAGGAGAAATCCTCTACAGACGAGGATATGATGGAGTATTGCTCCATTTTCTTGAGCCCTAGGAAACATCTTGGGTAGTTTCACAAGCTCACGATGGAACATGTGGAGGCCATTTTAGTGGCATGGCCATCATTAAGTGCATCTTGAGAATGGGTTACTATTGGCCCATAATGGAAAAGGACTGCTACGAGTATATCAAGAAATGTAGTAAGTGCCAACATCATGCAAATCTAATGCACTTACCATCGCAAGCTTTGCATCCCATCCAGGTAGCATGGCCATTTTCATAATGGGGACTAGACTTGATTGGGAAGATCTCACCCCCATCCTCAGGTCGACACACATTCATCATAATGGCCATACAATACTTCACTAAATGGGTAGAAGCGATCCCCTTAACATCAACAACTGGACCAAGGATTGCGGAGTTTATACTCCACAATATCATAAGTCATTTTGGGGTCCCTTATAAGGTAATATCGGATAATGGGCCATCTTTTAAGAACAAAAATATGTGTGCTTTAATGAAAAAATATCATATTCAGCATAGTTTTTCAATGCCTTATTATCCACAAGCAAACGGGCAAGCAGAAGCCTCAAACAAAACAATAGTCTCCATTTTGAGGAAGACAGTGCAAGAAAATCACAAGGATTGGCACATACAATTGCCTCTTGCACTATGGGCATATAGGACTAGTATACGGACGCCCACTAGGGCAATACCATTTTCACTAGTATATGGCACTGAAGCCATCATGCCTCTAGAGTTGGAAATCCTGACTCTACGCATAGCACTAAAAGACTTCATAGATGATGAAGGTGCATGGCAAGGCCACCTTGATCAATTGATGCTTCTTGATGAACATCGAGTCAATGCTTTAGAGCATCTCTATGTTTACCAAGATCGCCTTGCATGAGCTTACAATAGTAAATTCCACCTAAGGGAATTCAAGGTTGGAGATCTAGTGCTCAAAGAAAACTAGCAGAATTCAAATCTGTCGTCGCATCTGCGAGATAAGTTCACGACAAACTGGATAGGTCCATACATGATTTCACAGAGAGTTGGGCCTAGAGCATATCGCCTTATATCATTAGATGGTTTTGAAGAGCCTGAACCTCTCAATATCATTCACTTAAAGGTATTTTACACATAAAAACACAAAAATATTCAAATATTTCATAAAACACAAAAACATTCAAATATTTCATAAAACACAAAAACATTCAAATATTTCATAAAAATAAAAAACATTCAAATATGTCAAAAACACAAACAAATCATAAAAGCATAAAATTTCAAAAATACAATCAAATCAAAGGCTCCAAGGGTAATTCATACCACTTGGTCAAACAATCAAATCAAAGGCTCCAAGGGTAATTCATACCGCTTGGTCAAACAATCAAATCAAAGGCTCCAAGGGTAATTCACACCGCTTGGTCAAACATCAATTCAAAAGGCTCCAAGGGTAATTCACGTTGCTTGGTCAAAAATCAAATAAAAAAGGCTCCAAGGGTAATTCATACCACTTGGTCAAAATCAATAACAAAAGCCCCAAAGGCATCATTAGCCCTTTGGTCAAATTAATCAAAAATACAAAAACAACATAAAATAAAAAATACAAAAACAATTGCACTTCACATTTTGCATCCACATCATTGCATTGCATGTTCACATACATTACAAGATATGTCATGAGAGTCTTAAAAGTGATACCACAGTTTGTCGCACAAGTCATCCATATCCATCCACATGTGTGTAATTGTGTTTTTCAACACAACCATTATTTGTTGCTATACATAATATACTAAGGCTTTTCGGTTAGTCAACCAAATCTAGTAATCTTATCAACTTTTGAGGAAAACAACTTTGATTAGTAGAAAATAAGGCCTAGCTGTGATAAAGCCTTGGATATTCAAGATCTCGTCACTAATTAAAAAATTAAAATCCTAGCTGGTACAAGGAAAAGATGAAAGCTATAAAGCGGTCTAGGTTACCTTAAGCGAAAAGGATTATCCTTGCTTATCCCCCTATGCAACCGGTTTAAAGGTGTTGAGAATTGGCAAAAGGACAAGCTTTACCCTATCAAAATCCCTTGCTTAAATCAAAACAAGAAAAATCCCAAAGCAAAGTACATATTCAAAAGGCCAAGCATATAGTCCAAATTTCAAAGCAAAAATCCGATACACAAATCATATATTCAAAATACAAAAAAAGCAAGCTCAAGAAAAAATCAAACAAAAATAAACAGTGATTTTCATCACTCAGAATGAGCAAAATAAACAATGATTATCATCACTACAAAAAAAATCCTCGCTCAAAGAAAAAAATCAATAAAAAATAAACAGTGATTTTCATCACTACATATGAGCAAAAATCCAAAGCCAAAAAGAAGGGAATAAAGCTTGAATCCTTGGAATTCTCAGCATTGTACAAAACTGGAAGGAGAAATCCTTACGCATGACGATATGTCTATTACAATTGCTTCATGCATTTGTGTAGACCAATGTTTGAATGTGGATGAGCTAGCTTAGGTAACCAAATATTGCCTAGTGGTATAGTCCAACTAAGTCCAACATAAGGATGAGATGAACACTTGAGGATCCCTGATCTTAGCAATGGGCTGAAAGAATCCCGCCTGACATCGGAGGAAATGCTTGAGTTCTAACTCAAAATATACAATCACATGCACACACAGAGATCATGAAAAACCAGGTCCATGGTAAAAGCATAACTTTTCAAAAGTCTAAGTGGTAAGTAGACAGCTATTGATAGGGGAACTAGAGTGTTTGAATCTCCGAAAAGCCCCACAAATTTTTACATAGCAACAAATCATAACATCATTCACACCACCATATACTTTATAATATTCTATAAATTAGGGGGTATCAACATAGTAGGACAGATACCGCATATATATTAGAAATAGTATATAGACGTCCACTGACTACTTTATATCTTTTAATTTATAGAAACTTATTAAGAAAATACATTACACACCATTACATCTCATATATGAATACTTAATCAATTCTTATGATAGAAGTGATTATTTAAATTCATGATTATTTTTAAACTTTCTGTGGTATCACCCATTAAGATTCTCAACGTCATATGCATTCTGTATGTTTTAAATGATTAGAGCATACAGGTTCATTTATACCATTCCATCACATGAGTTAGATGCATACAATTAAAGCAAAGTTAAAACATGCATTCAACAATAACATCGTATTCACAAAAACAAGTCATCATCACATTCATAAACCACATCATAAAACATATAGGCAATATCCATTTGCATACCATAAATTCATCATTCATCATCAAAATACATCGCATCATATCATCAAATCATATAAGCATCTACACATCCATCTAAGCATCTTCAAATATCATCTATCATCTAACATATTCATCATATCATCATAATACCATCATCGCATCATATCATAAAATAAAATAACAACAAAAACATAAGCAATAAATGATACACATAATGAGTCATAAAAGGTAAATCTATCATAAAAATATGTGTGTCAAGTCCAATGGATATACAAAAATGCTCATGGGCTATAGTCATGTAGGTCAGTCGACCTCAAAAATGGATCAAGAACCAAGTAGAACATCAATCAAGTGTCGGGCCTGAGCCCCCTACGCCATCTCCTCCAATGCCACCTCCCCCTATGGCGGTATCGCGAGTCGAGTGACGTGAGCCTGTAGGTCTCTCTGTTCGAGACCGGGTCTACTGGCTAGGACGGGTGGAAGACTACCCCGAGGTAGAGTGCCCACTGGCCTGTGAACCACCTGCACCTGTTGGATCCTTAGGGACAATCTCGTGCCTCCTGAGCTGCATCTAAAGGAGGGTAACATGATCCGTAAGACCCCGAATCCAAGCCTCATGCTCATCCAACAAGGACTGCAACCATCCCACCTCTTCCCATGAGCCTGCCGTTGGAACCTCCTATGGTGTAGAAGTAGGAACAACAAACTGCATCCTGACATCACCACCCCCAATAGTAGCCTATAGAGCCTGTATCTGTGTTGTGAGCTGCTCAATCGTAGCATCTCACCGCTATACCTAGATCTTAGTAGCCTGGAGCTCAACCTCGACCTCATGCAACTGTGCTCTTAGAGGAGAGTCTCTCTCCTCGAGCTCTAACTCCTCCTCCTCCTCAGGAACATCAAGATCCTCTACTACCACCTGCTCTATCGGTTGGCCCCATACCTCGGTCTTGGCTCGAACCCTACGTCCTGCCAGATCTATGCCATCACCCCTGCCATCATCCTTGTGCCCTAGACTATCGACTCCATGCCACATCTGATCACCCCACCACTGAGAGTAGGCCTCTGTAACTCCCCCAGCCACTGTAGGGTCTACGACTGGGGCATCCTCCTCATCTGCAAGCTCTATGACCTATCATGGAGGTAGGTCCCTCTCTGCTATGAGGCACCTATACAAGAATGGTACCAAGGGCACATCCTACTACAATCCATACTGACGAAGAACCCAAGAGTAGAAGAAATACTCCTGGATGGCAATCTTACGACCAACGAGCCATCGCTCGTGTCGTGTCCTAGCAGTAAAACTAGTTGGATCATCCCAAACCGGACACTCATAGTATGACCGCCACACGACATCTTTGACCAATAGTCTGGTAAAAGCATCAGTATAGTGGGATAGCTCCCCTACAAAAGTGTGGCTCTTACACTCCTCATGCTCCTGAGCCCATATGGCAGCATAGCACTGTGTTCGAGCCTCAATAGATGTAATCTCAGCTGGGAGCCCCTTAGGGTGATCTACCTTAATGTGCTCCCATCCCCAAACCTATAAGAGCAAACTATAAGTAATGTTGACGCGTCCCCATCGATGGATGTGGTACAACTCATCATAGCACTGAGCCAATAGCGATCTACCCCATGCATAGATGATAGGCTCCTCACTATCCAAAAGGTCTTGCACCATTGCCAGGAGGTTTCAAGGGAACCTCAAACCCGAGCAATTCGAGGACAAGAACGTTGTTGATCACCATCAGCAACATGACATGTCTTGTTGTGAAAACCTGAGCATCATACCAAGTCTTGATAGATACTCCCCCGGACCTAGTATCCCGGAGGGCCTGTGCAGAGCGTGCTCCAAACACCCGAGCATAGACAACCACCTGATCAGTAGTGGCCAATGAAACAATGGGCACCCCATCGAACGGGATCCAAAAAATCTTGTAAACGTCCTCCGGTGTGATAGTCATCTCATCGAGCGGAAGATGGAAGGTGTTGGTCCGCGGGTCCCAACGATGGGCTAAGGTCGTAAGATATGCCTGATCGGCCATAATGTGGGGCAACCTGATAACGTATTGTAGCCCACGGGCCTTAAACCACTCCCAGTCAGTGTCATCAAATCCAGGAAGCAAGTCAAGCAGGAGCTTCGGGTCCCGAGCCCAAGCAGTGAGGATCTAAAAAAAGCAGAAGAAAAACAAAACATAACTACAATGCATCTAAGGCATAATTCACAATAAACATGAAAATGGTGCAAAATAGTATGAGTTACTCTAAATCTAAGCAAGAAAAGAATAAATTGCACCTAAGCAAAGCAAAAAAAAATCATAAAAATCAATACATAAAATGCAAAAACAAGGCTCAAGCTTTAGCCATTGTCGCCTATAGCGGCCAAAACCTGGCCGTTGGAGGCAGCAGCGGCCAAGGCCCAATGGTCAAATTTTTTACCGTTGGGATTCAAGCTTGGCCACTCTGAGCGACAGTGGCTCAGAGCCGACCACTCTGAGCGACAGCGGCCAAGGGGCGGCATGGCAAACCCGTGAACCCTTGGCCAAAAAATTAAAAAAAATTTACAATTTTGACAAGATAGCTTCAACAAAACAACAAAGGGAGGGAAAGCAAACAAATTGGAAAACAAATCCCCTACCCAAGCATCGAAACTAAGCTAAGTTTGAGAATGCCCAAAATGGCGACAGCAGGGGAATAATGGAAAATTTTCAAAAACCCTAGGCTAAAGCCACTGAAAAATAGCAAAATTGGGGACCAACCCACCGTGGCAAAAAGGAACCTAAGCCTAGTTACGGAGTTTGTTCATTGCCAACAGGTTTAGTGATGTTCATTTTGCTCATTTCTTAGTGGAGTTCAATTTTACTTAAGCAAAGAAAAGAGAGCTAGGGTTTTGAAGAGAAATACCCAAGAAGCTCTAGCTCCTCCAATAGCTGATGTCTCACCTCGTGCAACCATGTCCTCAACACCAGCAAGTTTCAAAGTCACAACCGTCATCGCTGCACCAGAGCTCTAAAAACAAAATCTTCAATAGTGAAAATGACAGGTCAAAACCCTAGAATTGCAAATTTTATATTTCCTTAATTATGCCTTGGCCACTACTGACGTCAGTGGCCCAAGCTTCTTGGCCGCTCAAGGCGATAGCGGCCACAGGCAGGAAATCAAAAGTTGCTAGACCTGACAGTGGCCAAGCTCATAGATCAAAGTAAAGCAGTTCCTTCAATGAGGGAATAACAAAAACAATAAATAATCACACTTTGATGGTTTAGGATCATCAGAATGTTCAAAATAACAAAAAAAATCACATAAAATCACAATCTCAAGTAGGCCTCGTATCCAGTTACCTACTCTATCCACTCGACGATTGCAGCGATTTGCACTCCATGTATTTCGATGAGATGAGTAGGCAACCATAAGGCCACTTGGGGCAAAAGCAACTCATTTTGGAATTATGATATGTCACCCTTCAAACCCGAAGAATATCAAGATGGTCGGACTACTCCATGGGTGTGAAGGGGTCATTCTAATTCCCCTATGACATCAAAAACATTAAGTCAAAGTGATACAATCTAGGCATGAATAGAATCACTCATCCTAACTCCCTAAGAAGGCTATTGATAGCTAGATCGCTCCTTGGGATAGGGATGGATGATTATCATAAGCAATTGGAGTCACACTTGGATGTGGGATTGCCCATTAAAAGAAACAAATGCTAGAAAGGAACCAGATTAGTCATATTGGTCAAGCGACTTGTCACTTCAATCATTGTCATTTCTTCACCAATTCATTGTGTGAAGAGGTAGTTCAAAACTTCAACATAATCATAATCAAAATCAACAAAAGATCACTTGATCATAGCAAAATCGTGTTCATCCTTTGAATCATTGCATACAAAAATCACAAATTTCCCTTGTTTTTTGGGAACGTAAGTAGACATGACATCTTCAATTGTAGCTCTCCTATCGGTTAGAATTGTTGTAGTAGCTGAAGCTACCCGATTGAGTTTGAGGAATGAGTGCAATTTAACATGCAAAAGCCACTGAGCTAAGTCCTTCGAATGTTGAGGCAATGATTCAAGGGATGTGCGCCATCTTGCATGATTGGGCCATCCGGCGTTGATCAGACCATTGATCACCATACACCCTACAAATGGATCAGTCTATGTTTTTGCTCAGCATTGTGTTTTCCACACAGCGCATCACAAAAAGGGGCATTTGTAGACACCTAAATCATGTCATGCTTAGGGGAGCTACTTACATAGACACACTCATAAGATCATAAGACATAATCTTGGACTTTCCAAGCATCAATAGTGGTTATCACCACTCATTTGAGGCCTTTTCAAGCCATCCAAGCTTGGCCGCTCAAGCCAAGAGTGACCAGATTCTAGCCGCTCAAGCCTAGAGTGGCTAGACCTAGCTATTGTAGATGATAGCGACCAGATCATAGCCATTGTAGATGACAGCGACTAAGCCATAAGAAGCGGTTTACCAACAAACAGGCCCAATCTCGGGTGGAAGTGGCAGTCTGCATGCAATAAAGGTGAGTGGGAGTGACTTTGCATTCCTTTTCATGACCAGTTCACATAGGAGACTTGAGTTTGCATTTAGACTTAAGTTAACTGACCTCCAAGCATAAACAAAGGATAAAAACTTCTCATGCTAACGAACAGTTCGCATAGAAGACTCAAGTGGGTAGTTAGATTTCAGTTAACTGGCCTTCAAATATAGAAAATAGACAAGAGCTTCTCATGCTAACTTGCACTACGCATGAGAAATTCATTTCTAGGGCTTGGACATAGACCTAGGGTTTCACACTATAAAAGGTGCAAGCCTAAGAGCACCAGGGCATATAGAGAGCCTTATCATATCTAGAGATCCTTTAATATTTTATCATACAGAGAATAGAGACCCGAATCACATACAGGAGATCATTTCAGAGAGAGAGTTCTCTTTGAGATCATGTGTGCGATGGAGCTTTGATAAATCAAAGGGCATAACACCTACTTTCTTCAACATCAGATCATAGTCTTTGACCCATAGCTTTGGGGCAAGGAGAGCAAGGTTTTCTTTAGCATCCGTTGTCTTGGACAATGGCCCGCAAGCTTGGCTTAGATAGACATAGCATCTTTTATCTTGTTTTCTTATATCATTAGCATAGATTTACTTGATTCCATGGTATTGTTTTATCATATTTTTGTTACATTATTTGATTACTAACAACCTCATCCAGGGAGGCAATCTTAGACACCTAAAAGTGTGTTGTTGTTTCATTGCTTGCAGGGCCATAGGTACATCGGACGAAGGTTACAACATACAAGAGCAAAAGGGATCCCTCTAGGAGACAACCCTGGAGAAGGAGGCATCTATAAGCCCTCATACATTTTCGTGTGCAAAACCGAGAAGCTTTTATAAGTGCACCACCTCTTCGTGAAAGGGGCACTCCTTGCCCACTTGTAATTTATAGTATCAAAATGGGTATCCCTAAGAGGGACCGACATGTAACCAAACTTCAATATCAATAAAGAGATATGTCTTTTATTATTTCATGTTATATACTTTTTCCTCTTGTCTTTCCATTTTATCTTTGGTATTTTAAATAGCATTGCAAGTAGGTTTTTAGAAAAGGAACCGGTGCGTGTGTTCCCGGGGTTGCTACACCTTGAATGCATTCACTATGACCTATGAGTCACCTTCCATAGTAAGATTATTGAAGCCTTCTTCTTTAGCTATTTGGATCCCTATAATAAGACTAAGTGCCTCAACATAATTCTATGTTAATAGAGGAATGCTCAAGGTAAACATAGAGAGCACTCTTACCTCATGGTTTCTAAACACTCCCTCACACCGTATTAGGCCTAGGTTTCTAACCATCATCTTATGCTCCTCCTCTTTTGGAATTATCATATTTTATAGTAGTTTCCAAAAATGAATAGAATCAAACATTACCCAGTATAACTTGAAAATAAATACAAAGAACGAAGAATGAAAAACACAAAATATATTGGGGGTGTCCATGGACACCAAATGTAAATGGAAATGAAATTACACTCCAACTAATAAGAAAAATGGTTGGTATGAAAGGGTATTTATAACCAAATTCATGTCTTTAGTTCAAGGTTGTGAGACTAAACTTTAGGAATAAAACATTACAAAAATTTACAAAAGCACCTTTTTCAAGGTTTACATGGGCCCAAAGGAAAAATATGGTCAATACAGGTACAAAGGTTAGTCATGGCCTCAATAAAATATTAACCACCACATATTCCAACATCCCTCCTTAAGCTGAATAGGGGACATGGAGAGAGACCCTTATTTGTCATCCCCTCTTAAGGGACACTCTCCAACTCCAAGAAACTTCTACATGCACACAAAAGTGACCTTACACATGACCTTGTTTAGAATATTCATTGCCTACTCTGATGAAGGCATAAAAATTGGATCAAGCATCCCACGTCCTTGAAGCCATCTCATAAAGTGCATCCATATCTCTATGTGCTTTGTATGCTAATGAAACACTAAATTATAGACAAGTTGGATGGTGCTCTTATTATCACATCAAAGAGTGACTAGAAAACTATGAGGAATACTATTCTCCTCCAAAATCATGAGCATCCACCTAATATGCTTACCTACCTCATTGGTAGCACAATATTTGACCTCCATAGAAGATTGAGAAATAGTGGATTGGCATTTAGAACACCAAGAAACCGATTGGATGCCATATAGAATACCAATTCTATGGTGGACCATTGCTCATCCAAGCTACTAGCCTTATCAACATCTAAAAATCCTATCAAAATTTAAGGGGAGCTAATAGAGTAGTGAATACCCATTTCATAGGTCCCTCGGATGCATCTAAGAATCCTCTTTGTTGTTGTCTAGTGACTCTCCTAGGGTGACTGCATATATCTAGAACAATAATTTATAGCTAAGGCTATATCAAGTTTAGTATGAGTAAGGTAGAGAAGTCATCCCACAAGAGACTGATACAATGTAGCATCCATTGAAGGAGTGGTACAATCATCCTGAAGCTTCAGGCCTGAGGCAAAAGGACTTTGAGAAGACTTGCAATCCACCATCCTAAAATGCTAAAGAAGATCCAAAGCATACATAAGTTGGGAAATGACAATGCTAAAATCTATCTAATCAATATGAATCCCCAAAAAATATTGTAGAAGCCCCAAATTTGTTATTTCAAAAGTGGAATAAAGCTATGACTTCAAATCTTGGATTAGAGTAGAAGAGTTGCTAGTGATGAGAAGATCATTAATATACAATAAAATCACCAAAGTTTCCCCATCCTGATGTTTGATGTAAATGTCATGTTTAGCCTCACATCTCTCAACTTATTCACTCCTCTATGATTGAATCCATACACAATTTTAAAAGGGCTCTTGGTTGTACTTCTATTAATTGAGATCTCATATGCAAATTCAGCTTGTGCTAAGGTAGTATCCCATAGATTCGATTTCTTTCCAACCAAGCATCTCAACAAATTCCCAAGGCTTCTATTGACAACCTCTGTTTGCCCATTGGTTTATGGATGATAGGTTGAACTAAAACCTGACTTAGTATCCAATTTCTTCCACAAAGTTCACCAAAAATGGCCCATAAATCTAGTGTCTCTATTTGAGACAATACTCTTTTTCAACCCATGCAATCTCACCACTTCTTTGAAGAATAATGTAGCAATATGAGTAGCATTATTTGTCTTGCTACAAGGTATGAAATGTGCCATATTTGAAAATCTATCAACAAAAAAAACAAAAATAGAGTCATTACCTCTTTGTGTCCTTTATCAACCCAAGAATGAAGTCCATGCTCACATCTTTCCAAGGTCTTTCTAATATAGGCAATGACTGATACAAACCAGTGTTCTGACTCCTTCCTTTGGCACGTTGATAACTCTAAAAATTTGCACAAATTTCTTCACATCCACACCCATTCTTGGCCAATAGTAACTCACACAAAGCTATCCCAATATCTTATCCACTCCAAAGTGTCCAGCTAGACCTCCATTATGCTTTTCTCTTATCAAAATTTCCCTCATAGAACCATGCAATATACACAATTGTTGCCTCTTAAACAATAATCCTTCTTGCATGAAATAGTCCAACCATGGAGTCTTATCTTTCTCAGTTGGGTCATTACAAGAAGCCCAAGCCTCCTTAAATTCCACATCATCTGTGTATAGCTCTCTCATGGGATCAAAACTAGCAACCTCTATTCTCATATCATGTAACAATAAACATCTTCTACTCAATGCATCGACTACCCGATTTGTGCTACCACTTCTATGCTTCAAAACAAATGAATAACCTTGAAGAAATTTTACCCACTTCATATGCCCTTGATTTAATTTACCTTGGCTATTAATGAATTAAAAAGCATGATGATACATGAATAAAACAAACTCCTTCAATAGAAAATAATGTCTCCACTTCTTAAGGGATTGAACAATGGCATAAAACTCTTGATCATAGATCGAATATTTCCTCTTTGCTTCACTTAACTTCTCACTAAAATAAGCAATTGGATTACCCTCTTGGCTCAAAAAACCACCTATAGTTGTCTCACTTATATCACAATCCACTTGGAAAACCTTGTTGAAATTTGACAAAGCTAGAACCAACTACTATGTTACCTTCTCGTTCAGGATTTTAAAACTCTTTTATGCTAAAAACATCCATTTCAACTCACACCTACCACCCTTCATTATTTTTATGATTTGTGCACAAATCCAACTAGATTTTCTGATAAAATTCCTATAAAAACTTTTCAAACCATGGAACCTTCTTGCCTCAAACATACTTCTTAATGATGGCCAATCCACAATAGCTTTAACCTTTTTGGAATCCATTTGCAAGACTTCTTGTGAAATAACAAAGCCCAAATATACTAACTCTTTCTTCATAAAGCTACATTTCTTCAAGTTGATCAACAACTATTTTTCTTTCAACCTTTGCAAAACCAATCTCAAATGCACCAAATGATATTCTTTACATTTTCTAAATATCAAAATATCATACAAATAAACAACAACAAACTTACCAAAAAATTGTTTCAACACTTTATTCATCAACTGCACGAAAATACTTGGTGCATTGGTCAATCCAAATAGCATGACCACCACTCATACAATTGATCCTTTGTCTTGAATGTGGTCTTCCACTCATCCCCTTCTTTAATCCGGGTTTGATGATAGTGTTTCTTCAAATCTATCTTTGTTAAGTACTTAGCCCCACTCAAGAAATCCATCAAAGCATCCATGCATAGTGATGGAAACTTGTACTTTATGGTTAACTTATTAATGTCTTGAGAATCCATGCACATATGCCATGCTCCACCCTTCTTAGGTGCTAGTACAACTAGTATTGTACATGGGCTTAAGATCTCTAATTAGCCCCTTGTCCAATAACTCCTAGACTTGTCTCTTCATTTTCTCATTCTCCATATGTCATTCTATAAGCTGCCTTATTTGGTAAGATCAATTTGGGAATGAAATCTATGCGATGACTAATGCTCCTCATAGTTGGCAACCCATCCAACAACTCTTAAAGAATATTCACATATTCCTCCAATAATTCCTTCACTTCATATAGAATTTTAGCCATCTTGTTTGTTGTCCCATATTTCATGGGTTTAGCAATGAAAGCCAAACATACTTTCTTCTTCATCATCCCCTTTAAGATTTTTTTTTCCACAATCAAACACATTATAGGAATTTTATCCACTTCTTCTCCTTTATCCCTCAATGGACTTAATGTGTAGCTCTTGCCATCCTTCACAATAGTGTAGTTGTTCACCCCACCATCATGCACTATCTTTCTATCTAATTGTCATGGCCTTCCCAACAAACATGATAAGAATCCATACACATAATATCACATAGTATCTCATTTTTATAAGAACCAATTTGAATGTTCACCATATATTGTTCACTTACCAAAATTTGATGTCTCTTTTGCAACCATGAGGCCTTGTATGGATTTGGGTGTTCAATCCTCTTCAACCCAAGCTTTCTACCATCTCTGTAAACACTAAGTTATCCATGCTTCCATTGTCCACAATGACTTTGCAACACTACCTCTTGATTTGCATATTGTTCTAAAAATACTTCTTCTTTGTACTGGTTCATGCTCCTCTTTGGCTGGTTTCAACAACACTCTCTTCATCATGAGAGATTATCCTTGTTTTGGTTTCTCCATGCATTTTGGTGAGGCAATACTTTCTTCATTTGCTTATGCAATATGATTCATGGCTTCCTTTCCTTTACTATTACCTTGTTGTACTATTGGATATTCAAATGCCCGATGACTGGCTTCTCCACATCTAAAGCAATTTTTGGGGAACCCTCCACTCCTTCCTCTACCATAACCACCTATTCCTCTTGAGAAAACTCCACTTTCTCTTGTTTTTTAGGTGAAATTACTTTGAGAAGTACTAGCTTCTCCCTCTTACCTTTGCTGCCCTCTTCCACTATTGGCTTGTCCTCTTCCTCTAGAGAACCATCCTATTCCTTTGGAATTATTTTTTGTCTTCAAGACAACTTCTCCTCCACTTTCAAGGTACATTGATATGCCCCTTCCATGGACCTCAACTTGATTATACACAATTCATGATGAATAGACATGCAAAGTCCATTGACACACCTCAAAATATTCTCTTCATAATATTCTATATGGCTAGTCTGAATGATGAGCTTGTAAAACTCCTCCATGTAGTCCTTCACATTCATCTCTGTTTGCTTTAGATTTTGCAATTTTTTGAAGAGACCCATTTGATAATCTAATGGAAGAAACTTGGTCTATTTTTAGCAACCATTTTATCCCAAGTCTTGATTTTTTCCCTTTTCTTTGCCTCTCCATTTAGATATGATCCCACCACAAAGATGAATGCCCTTTCAACTTGGTATAGGAAAACTTCACCTTCTTAGGGTCTTCCATTGATTCAAATTCAAAGTATTTCTCCATGTTATAATCATGTCTATCAACTCGTCCAGATTCAAACTTCCATTGTAGCATGAGATCTCTTACTTTGGCTTACTACCCATCTTTATGATTGATCTCAAGAATCTACTCTCTAGTTTGTCCACTTGGCCTTCTTCTTTAGGCTCTTGAAATAATTATTCTTCCTCATCATCATTAACATTCTCAACATGCACTTCCCTTCTTTATGTTATCTCTATGGCATCCAACTTGGTTGTAATTCCTCTTATCATCTCAACAATATCAATATTTTTGGCATTTTGTGGTTATTGTGGCCTTCCTCAGTGTACCATATCTTCTTCAACCTTAGCTCTAATACCAATTGATGTAGTCTAGATGTATCAGAACAAATTCACACAACCAAAAAATGAACTACAAGAATTTACTTGCATTCAACAAATATATTTTTAATTGATTGACATTTGTTCAACATCTAAAATTAAAACCAACAATAAAAAAATTATAGCAACAAAAAGTGTAGTCACGAAAAAACTTCCCTTGTCAATAAACTAGAATTTGTAGCAAAACTCAAAAGTTCATTAAATTGCTTCTCTTGTTGGTAATCTAGAAATTGTAACAAAACTCAAAAACTTCATTAGCTAGCTTCTCTTGTTGATAATCAGGAAATTGCAGCAAAACTCAAAAAGTTTATTAGATAGCTTCTCTTTTGACAATTTGGAAATTGCAACATAACTCAAAAATTTCACTAGATAGTTTCTCTTGTCAGTAATCTAGAAATTGTAGCAAAACTCCCAATTTATGTTTCTCCAACAACAAAAATGAAGGTGGGACATGGAAGGTTAAAAACCATGCCCCTTCTTCTCTTGGCACCTGGCAAGATCTTCAAATTATTATTATTATTTTTTTACCCAAATGCTCCTACATCAATGGAGAAAGTCTGACATGACATCAAGATAGCTAGTAAAAGGAAAGACAAGACATTGTGTACAAAGGATCATGGGTTCAATCATCATCTCATCATTTTTACCTTTTAAGACAAATGTCATTCGAAGAAGATTGAAGATTTCATGTTTTCATCCTCGCATGGTGGTTTGGTCAATTGAACAGCTAAGTGGAGGGATAGGCATATATTGTAGGTGGTTTAGGGCTTGAACCATACTTTTGCTTAGGGAAAGGAATTTTAGTTGGCATGAAGGGTGTTCTTCATAGAGGCGCTAGATTGGTTGGATCAATAGAGAGCTTAGCTCAACTAGCTACATTTCCTTGGTTAAGCCATTCATGGATTCTACAACCCAAGGTCATATCATAAGAAGGTTATTTTTTCTATTGTGTCATTTTGTCTTGATGATGGAATGGAGGTTTTCCTCACAATTGAAAGGTGGGTGCCTTATTTAGTGCAAGGTGCCCAACACATGGGAGACCATGTTTGAGGCCCTTTTTGGCATTTCCAAACAACTAACAAGGACAATATGAAGATATGGCTGATGTGGTGGCTAATGTGGCACCCTTGTGTACCACATAACCATATTTTTATCTTATATATACCGTATTAACCAATCAAACTGAGACAAGTGTCGTAATTGTAGGAGTTTAGAAGCATTGAGGTGGCAAAAAATCAATGGACACTAGGAAATCATAGAATACCAAGTGGTAGTAAGTGATTGATTTATACTTTTGTAAATTTTGGGGCTTTAATTTTTGTATTTTTGAGGTCCATTAGAGTAAAACTTTCGGATGTTATAACTTTTGCACATGGAAGTGTTTTGAGCCTATTTTTTTAAATCACAAGAGTTTTTAAGCTCCACACATTGGTAGCATTAGTTGAAGGACCTATTATAGTGTTAGGGGATAAATAATATAAGATGGATCAACAGGCCCTTGTTACTTGCCTCAATGGAGAAAATTATAGTATTTGGTCAACTCAAATGGACTTATTACAAAGACAAACCTATCAAGGTATGGTCAAAATTGCATGAGTTATTTGGTAATATAAATACAACTAATGTAAGTCGTTTGGGTTTTTTTGCTTTTATCCTCTTATGTATCTCTTGCTTCTCTCTTCCAGTGTGATGTAAAAGGTTCGAGGAGCCATTCAAAACCCCTTCTTCAACCTTATAAAAAAAATATAAGTCGCTTGGAATTAGAGCTTTCTTCTCTCAAATTGGTTGAGTTTAATAACATTGAGGACTATATTATGAGAATTAAGGCATTAAGAATAGATATTGCATCTTCTAGAAACAAAAAAAGATGATGTAGAATGTGTGAAGACTCTCCTTGTCAATCCCTCTTCTTTCAAATGTTGAACCTCATAACAAAATAACAAAATACTCTTACTCTTGATCAACTTTACTTTCCCCTAGTTTAGTTTTAGGTAGGAATGAGGAATTATGGTGGTACTTCACAAGTATAGGCTTTAAACTTAAGAAGGCTAAGACCTAGAGGCCCAAGGGTAAGGCTAAGTCTTTAAAGAAGTCGAAGATCATTTGTGGATATTGCAAGAAGGAAGGACATCCAACCAAGAATTGCTTGTTGAAATTGCAAAGGAGTGAAAATGAGTTTCTAAAGATGGGTGGACATCTTCCAAATGATGAAGGGGATTCAAAAGTATCTTCCCCAATGATAGAGTCTCACTAGAGCATTTGTTATGGATGGAGGAGATATTATTGTTACTAATATCTTCTCTCCTTGAACCCTTAGTACAAATTATGATGGAGTGTTGAAAGTATCATCTAGCATATGGCTAAAGACAACATTGTATGATGGAATATTACATAGACACAAGGGTAATCATTGTATAATTGTATTTATAATTTATTGTGATATTTTATTACTTAAGTCCTATGGATTGTAGTTAACCTGGTCAAACCATCTTATAACTTATAATTAATCTTAAATCCATCTTGTTATGTTGGCATAAGTTAAACTCATTTATATAATTTAGAGATTTGTTATCATTATAAACATCCACCACTCTATCTATTGTATCATAGTGTTGTAATTCTTATCTATGAATAATATAATGATTTTATCTCTTTTCTTTCATTATATTATGCTTTCTATGTAAAATTTAAATGAACGAATTACCTCTGAATTACTTCTGTAAATTTTAAAAGATAAGTGTAAATTTCAATACAACCATGGGAAAGGGTCTTAATCCCCTTCCCCCAACCAAGCTCCACACTTGCCAACATTCCAATGCAAGCAAGACACTTAATTATTCCTACATGGACACAAAATGTCTCTTCATGCAAGTTACAAACTGTCAAGTCATACAAAGCAATTACTAAACAATGGATTCATGCATAGGTTATATAATAGCAACACTGGCAACAAGGTTATTCAATCTTATCATTTTAAAATTTTTAGCTTTAAACCCCACCCCACCCATTGTTACCATTTGTGCTTCAACTGAAAATTTGTAAGACTGCATTCGCTCAATATACAGTCACAGTACACAAGTACTAAGTAGGGCAGACAGAGGGTTTCTCCCCTCATCTGTATTGGGTGCCTCTACAATACTTTCAATTTAAAATCAATAAAATTTCTCTCATTAGACCATAACGAAAAGGTCTCCCCTCATCCGTATTGGGTGCCTCCTTCGTAGCAAAATAAGTAATTTACAACTGAATGGGGCTATGGACTTCCACCATTGAATGAATACATGAATCAGGAAGGGCCCCAACAACTGAGGTACATCACCTGCCTTAATGACTCTTCCGATTGCTTCTGCTTCTTTTTTATCTCTGCTTTTCTGCTGATCATCGCATTATCATCAACCTGGCCTTGAACTTGAACTTGGGGCAAAGAGGATCTTTGAAGGGCCACAAGAGAGGCAGCTGTAGCAAATGAGAACTTAGCCATAAAATTGTGAAGATGATCCAACTTGATATTCTGATCTCTGAGACCCTGTATCGAACCCACGCTCGCTGCTGCTGCAACAACCCTCTTTGAACTCATATTTTCCTTCCCTTTCAAATGAAATATGTATCATCTATGCCACGCCACTGATCTGTGTGTGAGTTCTAGGAGTGACAGAGAGGATAATATAGAGGCATGTTTGTAGGCAAAACCAGAGGAAGTGAATACAACCGGCGGTAACAGACAGCAAGAGCAAATTAATAATGGAAACGAATTCCTCCTGTGGGCGCAACGACAACTCTATAGTTTGTAGGCAAAACCAGAGGAAGTGAATACAACCCACGGTAACACCAAGAGCAAATTAATAATGGAAACGGATTTGTCCTATGGGGGCGGCGCCCATCTACAGCGATAGTCTTGCTTTCAATGCGTGTTAGACTGGGGTAGACCGGTATGAATTGCGAGCGACCCCATGGTTCTCTTCAAGTCGGATCAACTAAAGAAGCAAAATAGGTTTGGTGGGAGCACCCATGTGGTTTGAACCTTAAGGAATCTGGTAGTTTCCTTCACGACGGGTCAACATAGGAGAGTTGGTCACAACCACACTATTTTTAGTAATTGACAAGCATAGGGTTCAAACCATAGGTACTGCTCCCACCAAACCTATTCCGCTTTGTTATTGTTGGCCCAGGGTGAAGGGGATCATCGAGCTCAAAATTTTTACTCTTATTGTCGGTTTGGTACTCACTCAGGATTCGGATCAGACTACTACCTTTGCAAACAAGCTACCCTTGAGGTTTGAACCTGGGTGTCTTCTTGTAAGTACCTAGCCAAACAAGCACTTACCAATCCACCTAGCCCTCAAGGGCAAAAGGTTTTATGGTAAACCGGTGTGATTTGAATCGAAGTTGCATGGATTCGCACCGTACGGATCATGTACCTCAACTGGCCGCCTCACACCAACTTGACTACGCACTCACCCTTAGATCAACCAAGTTATCCTTGCAAATCCTATGATGTGATTACTATAAAAGATGGATAACGTTCAAGCAATATCATTAAAAAATGTAGATCAATACAAAAACATAAAAAAAGATCAAGAATTAGAGGTAATGAAAAAGAAGATATGTTTAGCCATAGAGGAGTCTAAACCAACCCTATCAATTCACCCAATCCCTAATTTGGAAGCATAGAGTCTTGATAGATGGAGTCAAGTCATTAAATGAAATTATGATGTTGGGTACAAGAGAAGCAAAAATAAGGTAAAGAATATAAAGTGGAAACCACCAGAAGTGGAGTGGATTAAGTTGAATTTTGATGGAGCATCTAAAGGAAACCAGGACTAGGAGGAGGAGGAATAATTAGAAATAATAGAGGAGATATTTTGTCTCATTATGCTTTCAATTATGGATTTAAGACAAATAATGAAGCTGAAGCTTGGGCAACTTTAGAAGGGTTAAAAATATGTAACCAAATGAAATGGAATAGAGTTTGGATGGCAGGTGATTCTCTCATAGTAATAAATGCAATTTTGAGGAAAGAAAAGGCTCCATGGAACATACAAGAGATAATTGTGGAAATTCAAGATCTTGCTAAAGAGTTTGAAGAAATCACGTTTACACATATATTAAGGGAATAAAACAAATGTGCAGATAAGCTAGCCAATAGAGGTTTTTTGGTTGAGGATTGTGAAGTTTACATCTCCTATCCATGGTTAGAGGAAGTAGAAAGTTTAGTTGAAGCTCACAAAAGTTATTGATTGCCTAAATAAATTAATGATTAAGATTTACATTAATGTTTTCCATTGATAATATATATTTTATTTTGTAACAATAATGTGTGTTCATTTAGACTGTATTATAATTTTTGTGGTTGCACTTGTGTTTCAGGAAGGAAACTAGCAATCCAAATTTGGTAAAACGAACTATGTTAGTGCGATTTTTTGACAATATTACTCTACTAAGATGCAAGGCATATATAGTAGAGGTGAAGTTTTGACATTGTGAAGGTTTCTATAGGAAAATGTCAAAAAAGATGCTAAATTCTGGAGTAATTGTATTCATATAGAGATTTGAAAAGATCCAGAAAATGAAAATCAAGAATTCAGACATTTTATGTAAATTGATGTAGGTTTCTAACTATAGCATCTCAATTTAGATGAGAAGTGTATCTATTTGTAAACTCTCAAGCTCTAAAGATGAGAGATGTAATTTATTTAATAATATCATATATACATCGAGTTGTAATTAGAAGTCATTCTATCAATTTATTTATTTATTTTTAAAAAATATAGATGATAAAATAATCACATTCTAAAAATAGAATTGATTAAAATATTGTTCATGCATCATATCTAGGTCTCGTGCATTGATAGGAGCTAAAATCTGCAGATATTTTTGTTCTCCATAGTTATTTAGTTTATCAATTTAGGATTTAAATTTGATCATTTTGTTTTAGTTTCATGATTATCTATGTAAGCCCCAGATCCTGTTTTAGATTCTGGGTGGATTCTCAGGTTGACATCTTAGGGTGTGCTTCCATACCACCTGCATTTTTTTGTGATCATTGTAACTAATATTCTTTTTAGTAATACAAGGAAATTTCAATTAAAAATATTGTTCATGCATAATATATAATATAAATCATGATGGCCATCACATGCTAATTGTAGACACCCAAATTTTATTGCAACATCAAGATCTCCAAACTTGCCAACATCTTCATCAATCAACCAATCAAGCATCGAAACCAAATCAATTGTCTCTAAGCTCAAATCAAGAGCATTTATTGCTCCAAAACCAAAAGTGTTAGGACTAAAGCGATAGCACTAGCAATGCTTATGCTCCCTAGTAATGCTTTTGTGCAACTTGAATTTTTATCATTTCTTGTATAAATTGATAGGCAATGGTCATCTTAGCAAATGTGTTATGGCATTAGCACTACCAATGCTATCGCCTCTAGTGCTACTGATTGTCAAACACCAAAAAGGAAAATATTGATAGCTAGTACCTTCCAAGACATCCACAAAAAATGGATCTAATCACATTAGTCTAATTTGTAGCTCTAATAGGAATCCAAAGCCCAAAATTTTCTATTTTCTATCTTCCATCAATTAATTGCATCTTGAGCCCATTTCAAAATATTGTCTTAACCAATCCTATCAACTTCAATTCAATCATCCCCTAAGGAGCCATGGATTTCTATAAACCAACACTTGGGGAGGTCAATCGTTGGCCTTTTAAAAGTAACAAAACTCTATCAAAATTCATGGCAATCAATCTTCAAGCATGACAAAATTTTGTCAAATTTATGTCATAATATTTTAAAGGCAACTAGCTCACAAGCTCTCAAGCCCTCAAGCTCTCAAGCATCTCAAGTCCTCAAGCTCTCAAGCTCACAAGTTGTCAATCCCTCAAGCTCTCAAGCATATCAAGCATCTCAAGCTCTTAAGCAACAAGCAAGCTCATAAACTTCATCAACATACAAGTGGACATCAACTGAGGCAAACTAAAGCTACAAGCTTACCTAGGTTGTGCTCTCTCCCCTTACATTTTATTACTCATTATCATTTTGTAGCGTTGTTTTCTTTAATCATTACATATATATCAATCTTGTTCATTCAAATAATTTATCTATTTGTCATTTAGATTTTCTTATACCCTTAGGTTACATTTTATAAGCAAGCATATTATTTTACTACATCTATTCAAGCCCATACACCCCCTTGGTCGGGACCCTCGTTGCATCCTTTGTCAAAATCATAAAATCTCACACCTAAGCATCATTTTTTATATCTTAGGTGAAATAATTGCCAAATTATAAGTTTGATGGTGTTATCACTTCCTATTTTTGACATAGCAAAAATAGAGACAGTCATAGCAAGCAAAAGCACTAGTTGTGATATCACTCACATAGTGGTACTTTTGCCACCAAGCACACAATCCCTATTTTTGTCAATCTATAGTTTATCATCCAATATCTAAATAGGGATCTAATGTTGGTCAACAAATCCATATACTCTCCTCTATCTTAGCAAGACCCCTTTGCTACTAATCCATCATTTTTTGTCTATTTTATAGCTGAATAAAATTACCATTAAGAAATAGTAGCATCGATAACACTTATATAGAAATAACAACTCTTTTTCCAACAACACTTTTGTAGGTTGTAGCACTTTTCTAGAGTTGTAGAAGTTTTTCCTTTGAGGCAAAAGATCAAAATTTTCAATCCAAATATTTTGTTTATTGCATTTAGGTCATATAACTACTTGTTGTCTATATTAGGTCTATTTATATTTATCCATTAAAGGTAAAAGGGAAAGAAAAAAACTAGTTACCATTAATTGTTAAGGGACCATATTTAATCTTGTACATCATTTCAAGTAAAATTGTATGTAGTTGCATTAGGCTTGCTTTCTACATAATCATCTTGAACCATTGCTCTTAAAAAGAAAAATCATATTTCCTTGATCATCAAAATCAAAAGTATTTTAGTTCATTAGGGCTTGCTTGTTTTATTGATTGATGTATTCATAGATAGCATAGGACTAGATTAAGATTAAATGTATGTGTTCTCTAACTAATCCATTTTTTTTTGTAGATAAGGTACAATAGCATTAATACCGGGTTTTACAGGTTGACCCAAAACCTTTTACAAAAATCAGCCCAGGGTTGTTGATGAACATGTCCTTACTAAGGATCTTATATATGTAAAATCTACATGCCGCCAAAGCCATTACATCCGGTAAGGCACATAGCCTGTTATCAAAAAGAAACTTTCCATACAACATTTTGGGTATACCCCGAGAAAACACACCTGCATCATAATTACAAAAAAAGAAAAGACACATATCCCTTCCTTGAAATAGTGGAGAAACAAAAAGTTGCAGACACACATAGCAGAGTACTGAAAAAAACTCCCACAAGCTCTGTATTGATAGTTACTCTTAATAATTCTTTGGTAATTGCTTTCTTCCATATATAACATGCTTTGGGACCACATCCCGTCTTGGCCAATCAGCCTTGGAGAAGTGAACCTGCTGGCTAGATTTATGGTGGTGGCTATCTGGTGGTCCACATGGCTCTCGTTCGAAGTCTTATATTGTCGTTTCTTTCTTGCTCTATGATTATCAACCAACCTAAAATTACTAAGATGACTAAGAGCTATGTTATCTGACATGTGACTATCCCCATTAGTCTTTGTGGTATTTCCAAGCAACATCCACCAAGACTGACAGCTCGGATAATTTTTATTGTGAGTCCATTTCAAAAAGGAGACGAGAATACTCATAGACTTTGAACTTACAGTGCCTTCCCTGTTGGCAAATTCAACTATCATTCTTGGCATTCTTGTTGAATAAGCTCCTCTACTTCGCTTGGGACACCGTGTTCCCATTTGAAAAGTCTATCACCATCGACACCCAAATTGGCCAGCTTATCAACAACTTTGTTAGCTTCTCGAAAGACATGTTGGGATTTTCTATCCTGTCTTCCCTGGAAAAGGATCCTAGCCTCTTCAACAATTGTTTTAATCCTCCAAGGAGGTGTTTTCCAATTATTGAGGAGATTTATAACATGCATAGAGTCTCCTTCTACGATCAAATTGCCTTCTAAGTCTTGAGTCATTTGAAGGCCTCTCCACATAGCTCTAGCTTCAGCTTCATTGTTCATCCTTGTTCCCAAATATTTGGAAAATGCAAGCATCATATTCCCATTATGATCTTGCACAATACTGCTAGCGCCTGCTCTACCAGGATTGTCCTTAGCCGCTCCATCAAAATTAAGCTTAAACCAACCCGTAGGAGGTGGGGACAACTTAAAATTGGCTCTGGATTTGACTACCCTAGGAACAGACTCATCTAACAAGGTTAAGCTTAAATATTGAGCAATCGTGGTCTCCTGCAGATGAGGTTTACGACTATCAAAAGGGATAAGGTTCACATTCTCGTTGGTAAAGGATAGGATCTTGGCAATGATAGTTTGATGATCATTGATAGACTCATTAAAGACTCTATGGTTCCTTTCTAACCACACCTGCCAAAGATAGTGATTGAGACAAATTTTCCACATGTATCTAAGTCTTTGGCTTGAAAAGGGGCAAGGCCACTAAACAAACAAATCAAGTACAATGGCTGGTTTAATCCAAGAAATATTGAAGGCCTGAAAAACCCCACTTAGGACAGTCAAGGAAAAAGGGCACTCAACGAAAATGTGATAAATGGTCTCCCAATTAGCCTTGCACAGATAACAATGATTAGTGATACAAATACCTTTACACATCATATTATCAATGGTTAGAATTCTTCCTTGGATAACCAGCCATGAAAAGACTGCAATTTTTGGAATTAATTTTTTTATCCAAACTAAGTCCTTTTGGAGGACAAAATCCTCGTCATCAAGTAGAAGCTTGTAAGATGATTTAATAGTGAACTGCCCATTTTTCGTAGGAGCCCAGGTCACTTGATCTTCCTTGGGTATCATGGGGATAAAATGTTTCCCGAGAATGTTACAAAGATCATTTGATTCCACTTGAAATCCTTGAATCCTTATTTTTTTCCACTTCATTCTGCCTCTCCATTATACCCTAGACTTAAGCTCATAAACTAGAACTATCCTTTAGGTGAGGAAAGAGTGGAAAGCATCACGATAGATCCCCTAAGAGGCCCTTTGCAATTTTCCATTCTCCCTTTTCAAAATAATATTATTTTCTTGCTTTGTTTACTGGTAGTTAAGTTTCCTAATTTATGAAAGGTTATAAATCTCACATATCTAGATTTTTTTAATAAGTATATTTATATAAACATGAATAAATTTGAACGTTCATATACATTCCTAGTATCAATTTAAATTTTATCTATATTAGTATCTAATGTCTAGGATTACGGTGCAAATTTAGAAGTTCTACAATAAATATGAAATATATGCATGTTTGGTCTATTCCTTTACCATGTTGCAATAACCAACTAGGGGAAGGGGCTTGTTCCACCTTCCAACGAACAAGCTCCACACTCTCACACACCCATGGCATTGAAATTCCAATTGAAGAGACATTTAATTATTCCTACTCACACAAAAGATACATGTTTGCATATCTATTCATGCAAGTTACAAACTATCAAGTCATACAAAGCAATGGTTAAACAATGGATTCATGCACATGTTACAAAATAACAACACTAGCAACAAGGTTATTCAATGAGATCACTAATGCACTGTAATAACTAATATACTCATTATTAAAATCTTATCATTTTTAAATTAAAAATTAAGATCATAAATTTTCAAGTATATGAGACAAAAACGTATCTCATTCTACTCATTTCCTCCAATTGCTCTTCATGTTGCCACCTTAAACAATCAATATTTCCCCTTTGTGTTGGTACCAAAATCTACAAAATCTCCCAAATGCATAAACTATTGAGTAATCCCCCTCCTCATAAACAACTACCATTCCTCATTATTCAACCATTGATCATGGTGAGATTTGCACCTCTTCACCTTCCATATAATCTCCTTGTGAGGGAGAGTTTCCCACCTCCTCTCATTCATGCAACTCATTTCTAGGGAGAGTTTCACACATTCTATTCTTCATGCCACTCTAATTATCATATTTTCATCAACCTATTTCATTCTTACTCTAATTAACTCCTCTTTCTACTTCCTACCATCCTAGGATCACTTCTTTTATTAAAAAGTAAATTTGTATTCTTATGTATTAATTTATTACTCTTTCATGTTCAATATTGTTAATTTATTTTACCCATTGGGATTCACATCAAAAGGTATTAACAATTAAATCATAATACTCATCATCCTAGACATTTCCATATTTACAAGGCACATCACACAAGGCACCTGATTAATATCAATTCATTGCATATAATAATTCATAGTCTTGTTCAATAAGGATAGGACCACATGACACAAGTAGGCTAGTAAATTCTAGGTCAAGCATGGGTATAGGTACCTCCCCTAAGGTTGGTCTTTGACCTTGGGGTTATGTTTGACATCTTATATATATATATATATATATATATATATATATATATATATATATATATATATATATATATATATATATATATATTATATACATACATATGTATATATATGTATATGTATGTATATATGTATACATACATATACATATATACATATGTATACATATATATGTATATATACAAATATATGTATCTTTATATACAAATATATATATATATATATACAGATATATACATACATATGTATATATATGTATATGTATGTATATATGTATACATACATATACATATATACATATATATATATCAATTGTTAAAACCAAATGCTAAATCATATGATCTTGTTGACCATTTAAAAGCAATAAAATTTCTACTTTATCCCATAAACAAAAAATCTAGCATGCTATGAAACTTTATATATTAAAACTAAATAACATTCCTATAATAACTAAATAATTGTTCATTATATATTTGCATAAACAACATCCACATTAATACATCATCAATTAATTATCAATAACAATACATACTCATACTATAAGTTCAACTACTATCTAACTACACTATTAAAATATGTTTAACCAATAAATTATGGATTAAAGTCTAATCAAGTGGGGGAGAGAGTGGACATTGCATCCTCTTCACCTTTGTTTGAAATTCCTCCTAGAAGTTTTGGGTATTTGTTGCACCTACCCATGCTTAATTGCTAGAAACTATATATTAGGTTTACCTTTTTGCAAATAAAACCAGAGATCATTAACAAATTTTGTTTACAAGCCCAAAAGCATTGTCAGAAATGGACTTGAGCCAAAAAGTGATAAGAAGGAAGCCCCTTGAACTTGTTGTATTATCTATAACTGATCAAAGCCTAGAACATAGATGGAGGATCAGGTTACTATAACTATGAGTTTCTGAACATCCATCCCAGTGCCAAAAGAGCATAAAAGGATTGAAATGGCCAAGTCTGGGGATTATCGAAACAATTGCACTCGATAAGAGCCCGACAGGGTCCCAAAAGCTCAACCTTCACCAAGATAGGAAAGCGGCCTAGTATAATAGAGCCTAGAACAATTAGGTCCGACCATATCCTGGAAGCATCATAAGGACCCAACCAGGGAAATGGTAAAGATACAAGAGCATTGGAACATTCGTGCTCGATCGAAGCTCGATGGGGTCCCAATGTTTCGATCCAAAACATGAAAGCTGACAAAGGGAGAATAATGCAAAAGAAACAAAGCTTGGAGGATATCGAAAGATCCATACCCAACCAAAACCCAGAAAATGCTCAAAGACCCGTGCATCCAGTGAAAAAGATAAGGTACTGGAAGAATTATACATGGAAAGACCTAACTAGATTCTGAGGACTTGGTTAAGGACCTGACATGATAGAAGATATATACGGTCCAAGAGTAAAGTCACGAGGATATCGGTACATGGTCGAAAGTCATTTGAAAAATCAAGAGGTATTCCATAGGTGCGCACACAATCTGACAATCACTTCCCAACAAGATAAGGTCTCTTTTGCCCATGACGTCTGTTGGGCATGATTTCGTATCAGGAGATCTCAACGGTAAAAGCCATCACGTGGACTACAGGGTGACTAAGAAGAGATGGTTAGCAAAAATCAAGGGACTAGATGTAGCCAGTAAGCTAGGCATGACTTAAGAAAATGCAGATCCTGGCAAAGTCAACAAGCCACATTCTAGTGGTTGGAGTAGCCATACTTCCAAGCAGTCCTACAAGTTGGTAGAATCTCTGACATAGCAGTAATCCACTCATAAAGCAATCATGACTTGGTAGGGCTAGCTCATATATATTATAATATGGCTATAAATACAAGGATGTAAAATGAAAACTTACCGGCTCTTAGACATTTACAATTCATATGTAAAACAAAATATTGCATCTTAATACAAAGTGATTGTTTTTTGGCCTCTGGTTCGATTTATTTGCAGAACATGTATGTATTGATGATAACTTCTGAAAGCACGAGATTTCGGGCAAAGGAAACACTAGCTATGCAACATAAAATGAAAATGTAACGCTTTGATCCTATGCACTAAAACAGAGAAAGGAGACAACTTGGAAACGAAAGACAAGATGCAAAGAAATCACAACCCTCTTTATTAAAATATCTTATCCTCGGTTACATAGACGTCTCCTCCCCTTTTGGGGGCTAGGAGCGTTAAATTTGTCTTCATTACAAATGTGTGACCTAGTCTTCCTCTTCCCGCGTGCCCACGATTGCAATGGGCGGGCCAAGATGCTGCCGTCGCTGATGTGGATAAGTTCTTCACCTCTGATTGCTTTTCCTGCAGTCAAAGAAACAATGAAAATGTCAGTAGCACTTGCTGCAAATGAAAGGGGTTCGTTCTCTTAAAATCAACGAAATACGCATGTAAACATCTGCCTGAAACAGTAAATACAGTAAGTCCAAATGGCTTGAAAACTTGACAGAAGACGGGAAATGTTACCAAAAGGCCATTGCCCCTGAGACAGCCGGCCAATCTGCGTTTACCTGGTAATCGTCCCTCGAAAGGACGATTGCTACTGTTAATCGTCCCCTAGAAGGACGATTGCTGCTGTTAATCGTCCCCTGCAGGGACGATTGATACTGTGTTGAAGAAGCCGACCTGCCGCTGCTCCAATGTCGATTCTCGAGACCTACAAAATGCCTGCAAACAAGGGGGTTATGTAATTGGGGCCATTTTGGGACGACCCAGATGGTCGGATTCTCCCAATTTGGCCTCCATCACCGAGAAATTGGACGTTGTTACCTGCAAGTCAGTGGGACAACCAAAATAACAAAAGCATGATAATATTCGATGAAAACCTTTTGAAATCAAGATTCAAGATTCTAAACTATTGAACAGTAGAGAATAACATGGAATATGAACAAATGACAGAAAATGAACTACAACTAAATCCAAAAGGTGTGGGGTGCCCAAGTGGGCAGCCCACCGATGGAACTTGATTTTGGCACCAATCCACTTGGGATGGGCCCAAAATCTCTTAGGAGTGGGGGGGTCGGCGAATTGGTTGGTTCAGGTGTCCATGTGTTGGATTTGGGTCAAGTTCGAGCTTCCAAAGGCCACCCAACAACCTCCCTTGCAAAAGAGATTGGTGGATGTGGGAAGATGACTAAAAGGGGATGCAAGTGGGTCTCCAATTCGGTAGCACTTCGTTGCTTGAAAACTCCTTCAACCTCCCTCTGTTTTGGGTGAGAAAAGTCCCACCTTTTATAGACCCAAGGGGTCTCTTTTGGGAGGGAAGCACAAATGCCATGTGTTGGTCATAGGCGCCATGTGGCAGTCTTGTCTTCCCATGAGGGAGGGGAGTCCTCCATTGACTTGTGTTTTCATAATTGCTTCTTGTGACAGTCCTCTAACGGCCCTTCTGTCCACCTACACACGCGTGCAAGGCAGGAGTCATCAACTGACTATTCTGGGCTGCCACTTGGCATCGTTTGTCGTTTTGCCCATTAAACTTGGTAATCGTCCCTGGGTGGGACGATTACAACAATCATCCCTGGGTGGGATGATTGCAAGTTAGTAATCGTCCCTGGGTGAGACGAGTACTGGGCAAAGTGTCTAAATGTACCAAATTGCTTCCTGACCTTACAAAATTGCTATGGAAGTGGTTAGGACCACTTTTTGACCTCTGAGGGCTGCCCTGGGGGCTGTGTTTGTCAAAGCGATCAGTGTTTGCAGTCACATAATCGGATTGGTGCTGTTTTGGTGTCTACAGATGCCCCTTTTTGGGAAGCGCTGCGGGTGACATAGTGCTGAGAAAAAAATAGATAACCAAAGCACTAATGATTAGGGTTTCTTGGTAACCTAACCAACTTTTGATGCCCCAAGTATGGAAAGGGCATGCATTCTTGAATCCTTGCTTCTGACGAGCTAAGGAATTTGATTTCAAGTGTTAACCTGTTTTGGTGAGGTGTGACTTGAACTTAGACATTGATCGATCATGAATAGGCGAAGGGCGTTTTTACCTCAGGGGAACCTTGTATTCATGATTCACGAAATGCCAAGTGTTTGATTGATTTGATTGTTGCTTGTTTATTGCCCCAAGCAGGAGCGTGATTGTCTTTGTCAATGATTCTTTGAATGCATGTCGTTTTCCTTAATTGGGTGTGTGATTGTTGGTTGGTGACTAAGTGTGACTACCCCCTCAAGCGACGAATCGATGAGGGAATGACCTTTGTGAGAGAAGCGACGAGTCGCTTGACCCAAGATGACTTGTGCAAGGGTGCCTTTAGAGGGTTTACCGTTAAGCGTGTGCAATTTTTCCAACATATGGACCTATTTTTGGTGGGTGTTAACCCTTTTGGTGATGTCATAATGAGGTGAAATCATCGAAAACCTAACTTCCCGTGGAGCGGTCCGGCTATGGTAGCCTTCTTGGGGAAGTAGGAGAGTGATAATTTGAACCTCGACATCATTTTCTTTTCCTAGAGGTTAAGCAAGAGCACTTATCGACAATGTTTATTGCTATTTTTTGTGTTGCTTTTTTTATGTTTTGTTGTTACACCATTGGGATTAAATTCGAAACCGTCCGAGGCCTATAGTAGCCTTCTTAGGGAGTAGGATAGTGACAATGTAACCTTGATATCAGTTTTGCTATGCCAAGAGGTTAAGTGCAAGAGCACTTGTGTCTGGCAATGTTTATTGCTATGTTTTTGTGTTGCTTTTTTGTGATGTTTTTGTTGTTTTGTGACACCATTTGGGGATTAAATTGTCTGAAATCCATTTTCCCGTGGAGCGGTCCGGCTATGGTAGCCTTCTTAGGGAGTAGGATAGTGACAATGTAAACCTCGATATCAGTTTTGCTATGCCAAGAGGTTAAGTGCAAGAGCACTTGTGTCTGGCAATGTTTATTGCTTTTTGTTTTTGTGTTGCATTTATTTGTTGTTTTTGTTGTTTTGATTTTCTTTGATCTTGTGCATGATGGTTGATGAATATGGATGTATTATGTTGATTTATTTTGATGGATGCATATGCTATGATGAATGCAAATGTTTTTGATTTATATGTGATATGCAGAGATGAAATGGATGAATGGGATTTGTGATGTTTGGCTATGGCACCATAGACTGTTTAGAGCTCTGTTATTTTGTTTTTAGGTGATTTTTGTGATGCATGACTTTGTATGTATACATGTGGTTTTTTATTTTTGTAATTTTTTATGGTATTTGCAAGGATGAAAAGTAGCGCAGCTTGGTTTAGAAATGTAGCTAAGGTTTTTTGAGACTCAGACGGTTTTAGCTCACTAGCCATGATCGTACTTTATCTTACAAGACTTTTGAACAAGGTATGAATCGGACTTGTTTTTGACCAAGCTATTTCACATCCCTGTGTGTGCAATTGAGTTCATTTATGTGGTATTTATCAGGATACCGCCAGTGCCAGATGGGATTTCAACCGAACCTGTATTGAGGATCACCTAACTAGCTCCACTAGCTCCTTTGTTATGTTTAGTTAGATTAATCCACGATGTTTTCTAGGATGTCATAAGCTAGCTTATCCACATGCAAACATTGATCTGTACGCAAGTTAATGTGACAGATATATCGTCATGCGAGAAGACCTTTAGAATGCTGAGAGTTCCAGGGATTCAAGGTCAACTCCCTTCTTTTCTTCAATTGTATTGGGATACTTGCTCATTGTAGTGATGAGATCACTGTTTATTTTGATTTGTTTTTCTTTTGAGCAAGGGATTGGAAATATGGAGTGACGAAAATCACTGTTGCTTTGTGCATTTGATGTGTGCACTGTAGGATGTCAAATTTTGATGTTTTGACGTTTTGCAAATTTTTGATGTTTTGCAACTATTGAGAATTAGGGATTCTTGGGGAATTGGGTAGGGAGGATGCTTGTCCTTTTGCCAACTCTCAGCATTCTTTGGGTCATCCGCACAGGGGGATGAGCAAGATAACCGTTTCGCTTATGGTGACCTAGATTACTGTGCAGTTCATCTTTCGTTCACATAACTTGGGAATTTTTAGTGTTTTGATTTGTGTTGGGATGTTACGTAACATGGTGTATTTCAAGTATGACTCTACCTTCGTAAAATCTGTTCGACTTGATACACTACATGGCTAAAGAGGAAAATGATGGCTGAATCTACGGAAACTCTTGGTACATTTACAGACCACTGACTCTAGTGTGGTAAAAGTTATGCATGGTGTGTCCGTTGTTTTTATGAAATGGAACAGTGGGGAACAAGATGGATTATCAGAGCAATTTCAGCCTATGGTGCCTTTGACCTATACGACCACAAATATGCAATGTATGGATGCAATGCTAATGCAGCTACATATTTTTGTATTTTTGATGAATTGAGTTTGGCGAGTATGAAGATGAGATGTGAGAAAACTCTCAATTGATGAATTTGAGAATGCGTAGAAATGAGATGCAAATTTTTGTTGTTTTTGATGTATTTTGTTGTTTTTGAAATTTTTTGATTTTTGACCAGGCGATTTAGGATATTCGTTGGAGCTTTTTAGGTTTTGACCAAGTGATTGCGATAATCCTTGGAGCTTTTTGGATTGACCAAGAGATTGCGATAATCCTTGGAGCTTTTTGGATTGACCAAGAGATTGCGATGATCCTTGGAGCTTTTTGGTTGACCAAGAGATTGCGATAATCCTTGGAGCTTTTTGTATTGACCAAGAGATTGTGATAATCCTTGGAGCTTTTTGTATTGACCAAGAGATTGCGATAATCCTTGGAGCTTTTTTTTTTTTTTTTGGGGACCAAGAATTGGATAACCTTGAGCTTTGGTGACCAAGAGTTGCGATAATCCTTGAGCGGGACAAGATAGGAAACCTTGAATTTTGGGACCAAGAGATTGGAAATCCTTGGAGCTTTTGGGTGACCAAGAGATTGCGAAAATCCTTGGAGCTTTTTGGATTTGACCAAGAGATTGCGATAATCCTTGGAGCTTTTTGGATTGACCAAGAGATTGCGATAATCCTTGGAGTTCTTTTTTTTTTTTTTTTTTTTGGATATGGCTTTCTTAGATATGAAATGGTCTCAAATGACTGATATTCAAGGGTTCTGTTTCCTTGATACCATCAAGAGAAGCTAGCCGGTATGTCCCGGGTCCTATTTTGCTATCAATGACATAAGGACCTAACCAATTTGCCACGAATTTATCCCTCAGGTGGGGCGGCAAATTAGAGTTTTGTTGGTTTTCCTTCAGAACCAAATCACCAACCCGAAAGTCTCTTAGGTGAACCTTCATGTTGTAAGCTTTCTTAAGTCGCTCTTGATAGATACGTAAGTGCTCAAGAGCATTAACACGTCGTTCGTCAAGCAACGTAAGTTGGTCTAATCGGGCCTGCCGCGTAGTGTTATCATCGATGAACTCCTGCATTGATATGCGCAGGGAAGGAATTTCCAACTCGAGAGGCATTACTGCCTCTGAGCCATACACTAGTGAAAACGGAGTTGCCCCAGTTGGCGTCCGAATGCTAGTGCGATAAGCCCAAAGTGCAAGTGGGATTTGTATGTGCCAATCCTTATGACTGTCTGCGATGGTATTTTTAAGGATGGCAACTAGTGTCTTGTTTGATGCCTCTGCTTGCCCATTTGCTTGCGGATAATAGGGTGTTGAAAAGCTATGCTGAATTTTGTACTTTGTGGTCAAAGCACGCACGTCTTTGTTCTTGAATGATGGCCCATTATCCGAGATTATTTTGGATGGAATACCAAAATGACATATGATGTAATGCAAAATGAACTCCGCAATGCGGGGTCCTGTCGTAGAGGTTAATGGAATTGCTTCCACCCATTTGGTAAAATATTCTGTGGCCATTATGATAAACGTGTGACGGCCTGACGATGCAGGGGAGATCTTTCCGATTAGATCGAGGCCCCACTACAAAAATGGCCAAGCAGACTGGACTGTCTGTAGGGCCTGGGAAGGTACGTGCATCAAATTGGCATGATGTTGACACTTTACGCACTTCTTGACATACTCGCAACAATCTCGCTCTAAAGATGGCCAATAATAGCCCATGCGAAGAATGCGCTTTGCGATGGCCATACCACTAAAGTGGCCACCACATGTACCGTCATGCGCTTGGGCGACTGCCCAAGTGGACTCTTGCTGGTCCAAACAACGAAGAAGAATTCCGTCATAGCTTCGACGATACAAAATGTCTCCTATCAAGACATATTTTGCCGCTTTCTGTTTGAATGTTCGTTTTGCGGCGTGCGTCAATCCAAAGGGAAGATTACCTAACTTGAGGTAGTCTCTTATGGGTAAATACCAGTCCTATTGATTGGATACCTCGACAGTTTGAACAGCCAATCCCTTTTGGAGTTCTTCCCTAACAAATGTTGATTGGGATAGAACTTGTAAGAATAGCATTGTGTTGCTATTAATGGGAGTGGGGGAGAACAAAGACCCCCAGTTGGCATGTTTCAAATAGTCTCGGATTCGAAAGAACTTATCCGAAGATGGTTCGATCTGGATCATGTGGACTCCTGGCGTCAAGTCTGAGCTTGCGCGCTCCATCGCGGGTTGCGATAAGGTTTTGACCTGAATGGTTGTTATATCACCGGAAAGGTCTTGCGGGATTAGTGACCCCAAGGAGGCCATTGTGTCCGCAAAATGATTCGATGATCGAGGGAGTGCCTCGATGTCATACCACTCAAGTTTTGCCAAGAATTTATCCACGAGGGCTTTATAGGCCTTTAGAACTGGGCATTTGCATTGATATACCCCTTTGACTTGATTGACGATTAACAGCGAATCACCAAAGATGTTCAATCTTTTGATGTTCATGGCGATTGTTGTCTGAAGACCTAGGAGCAAGGCTTCATATTCTGCATTGTTGTTGGTGCACTGGAAGTTTAATTTAAATGACAGGGGCATTGGAGCGCCCTGCGGTGTGAAGAATACAATTCCTGTGCCACCACCTTGCTCGCATTTAGAACCATCAAAAAATAAGGTTATGTCGGCCTGAGACTTAGGCTCATCAGAATCTGGCGATTCTGAGACATGGAAGACCCCATCATCGGGTAGTTCTATGACTAGAGGTTGATCGTCTTCAAGAGGAGCCTCTGCTAGTTGATCGGCTATGACTTGTCCTTTTATAGATTTTTGCCCAATAAACTCAATGTCAAATTCCATCAACAACATGATCCATTTCGTCGTGCGACTACTATGATAAGTACGACTCATCATGTATCGCAATGGATTCTCCTTAGACACAACATACGTCGTGTTGCTCAGCATGTAATGGCGTAGCCTCTTGGTAGCAAACACCACTCGCCAGCGAGTTTCTCAACGTATGCATAGTTAAGTTCATAACCGACCGGGGTGCGGCTAAGATAGTAAGTAGCCTATTCTTTGTGAAGTTCATTCTTCCAGGCTAGCATTGCGCCCGATGCCACCTCGATAGGTCGAGATGTATAAGTAGAATGGCACACCTGGTCTAGGTGGTGCCAATATCGGCGGTGAAGCCAAGTAATGTTTGATTTCATCAAAGGCTGACTGGCACTCGTCATCCCAATGAAATGTGACCCCCTTGTGCAATAATTTGTTCATTGGTCGGCATTTGTCAGATAATTGTGCTATGAAGCGTTTAATCGACGCGACCTTTCCTTGCAGACTTCTAAGTTGCTTGATAGTTGTTGGGGGAGCCATTTCAAGGATTGCCTTGACTTTGTTTGGGTCCACTTCGATGCCTCTCTTTGAGACTATAAAACCCAAGAGTTTTCCAGATGTGACGCCGAACACGCACTTCTTGGGATTCAGTCTGACCTTATGCTCTATGAGGCAATCGAGAATCTTGCTTAAGTCACCGAGATGATCTGAGCGCAAGAGAGACTTGGCTAACAAATCATCCATGTAATCTTCCAAAGTTTTGTGCATGTAATCGTGGAAGATATAAGTCATAGCACGTTGGTATGTAGCGCCAGCGTTTTTAAGGCCAAAAGGCATGACCTTATAGCAAAATGTCCCCCAAGGCATTGTGAATGCCATTTTGAGTTGGTCTTCAGGATTGATACGAATTTGATTGTATCCTGAGAAACCGTCCATTAGGGAGAGCATTTCGTGACCTGCTGTAGCGTCTACCAATGCGTCGATGCTTGGCAAGGGGAAATCATCCTTAGGACTCACTTTGTTTAGGTCTCGAAAGTTGATGCATATGCGAATCCTCCCGTCGGGCTTCTTGACGGGAACCATGTTGGACAACCATGGCGGATAATCCACGCAGATGACAAATTGTGCATCCAACAACTTTTGCAATTCATCTTTGACCATCAAGGCCACTGTTGGGTGCATCTTTCTTAGTTTTTGCTTTACAGGCTTGATTTTCGGATCAAGCGTTAAATTGTGCATGACTAGCTGCGGGTCTAGCCCTGGCATATCTTTGTATGACCATGCAAAAACCTCCTTCTTTTCTTTAAGAAGGGCAATGTAATCGGCTTGCTCTTCGGGGGAAAGGCTTACCCCCAGCTTGAGAATCCATGGATTCATTGGATCTGTGCCGATGTTTACGTCAGTCGTCTCCTCGACTGACATGTGGGATCCGTCCTCCAACTGATGTGGAGTTGGGATCAAATGGATATCATCAGCTGAGTTAAGATCTATGTTTGGAACCTCGGGTCCCTCTTCGATTGAAAAATATCCCGAGTTGTCCTTTGGGTAAAATGAAGCATTTCATCGAAAGGCCAGTACTCTAATGGTGACAATGGTGAATTGACGTGATCCCAGTCGATGGCATCCATGTCTAGATGCAATGACCGTGATGGATCGATCGGATTGCGGATGGGTGCGGTCAAATCAATGGAGATCATGTGGATGGAATGAATTTGGTCTCCGGAACCATGGGTGTGATGACTTGATTCTTTTAGTTGTTCCCTATACTCTGGATCTGGCTCTACGAGAACGGGCACGAATGGATCCTCTCTAGGTGCAAACTCATCTCTATGTGCGAAAAGGAAGGTGGGGTCTTCCCTCGGTACTGCTGTCCTGATGGGATCTCGAGGTGGACGATGCTCATCTTGAATTTGGAGCCATAGGTCTAACACTTGGTCCCACCTCGCTGGGTCTACGTGCCATTCATGTCCTAATCGTATACCCATTTGTCCCATTATATCTTCATGAGTTAGAGCACGGTGATGCCATCGTGCGTGTCTGAGATAGTCCATCTCAGTCTCGTCTTCTGACTCACTTTCATAGATCCAAAATTGTTCATCCTCTTCAGCATCTGTTGCTTGCGATGTTGAGGACTCTTCCTGTTCTAGTGAATTAATCTGGTCCCATTGCGGTTGTTCCACTCTTAGTGGAGGGACCTGATTCTTTTGAGATTGTGTTATTTCGTCTAGAACCTCTGAGGGGAAACAGCTTCAGAAAAATATCTGGAAGTCGTTGTTGTTCTCTTTGAGGATTGTTCTCCGAACTTTCACCTCTCTCTAGCAAAGAAGAGGGATTATTGTTGCTTCCAGGGGTGTTTGTTGACCATGGGAGGTAGTCTCCCAATGTGTATTTTGTATTCGGATTAGCATAAGGGCCTTGTGCCAATCCCCCCTTGTTGCCTATTTCTAGGCCTTGCATATTTTCAACCAAGATGTCTAATGGCAGGGGATGGTTGAACCCTACCCCTAACTTGTCATATGGCATCTGATATCTTGGTTGGCAAAGGATCCTCATCCCTTTCTCATATCTGCCGAGCCCATATCCCATGCGCCTATGGAATCTGCAATACAATTCCTCCCTATACCCCCTAGGCTTGGGAATGTTAGGGTCAAAATTTGGATTCCCAAAAACCATCGCAACTTGCATTGGTTGTAGATATTTTAGGTTGCGTTGTCCAGGTTTGAGTGGTTTTGTTCCACTCTTTCTTCTTAGGCTTGGAAATTGTGCCTTCACCTATCTTAATCTCTTCTATAAGTCTGGCTTGGGCCAAAGCTTCTTCTAGGCTGTCGTATTGTCGCAGCAACAATAGACCAGAGATTGATTTTAAGCAACTTTTTGTGAACATTTGCGTGAGATCCAACATGGGAGGACGGTAGGGTAATTTAGAAAGCAAAGCTCTCCATCGGTTCCCGTACGCTGCCATTATTTCCTCCTCAAATTGTTTAAGGCTAGCAAGATCACTAAGTGATGCCTTCTTCCTTGTGTTGAAGGCGAAGCGTTCAAGAAACGCATCTACTAGCTGATCTAAGTTGCTTATGCTGTGTTTGGGTAGTTGTGTGAACCAATATGAGGCAGGGCCTATGAATGTGGTTATGAATGTTCTAAGCAGCAATGCGTCATTATCTTGGATTGCGAAGCACTGGCTTAGAAATCTTGTAACGTGCTCTTGTGCGTCCTCCTCACCTTTAAAAACCACCAATTGAGGCAACTTGAAGTGTTCAAGGTAAAGAGGCGCAGGCACTGAAGGATGCACCGGATTACTGCGGAGTAGACGTAATGTGGGTTTTTGATGCCCAGCAACTTTTGTCTCCACATACTCCAAACGCTCCAATAGCGCTTGGTATGCATCGGAAGATTTTATTTCTTCCTCTCTTGTTCGCTCTTGTTGCAAGTTATGATAAACTGGAGGCCTATGGAGGGGTGGCCGAATGGCATCCCTCCTACCTTGATGGGGAGTTTCAACATATTCTATCTCTGGTTCGTACTCTCATAAAATTCTTGAGGAGTTTCTGGGTGAAACCTTTGACCTTGATCGAGTCCCCGCTGACGGTACCCATCATCATTTCGAGGAGTAGCCTCCCTCTCATGTCTATGAGGTCTTGGAGGCAGAGCTTGACGAGGTCATGGAGACCTGTCCTGCGTTAAAGGGTTATGCCTCTCATTTTGTTCGGCTCTTTGGATGCGAGGGGTTGGCCCTCTCTCAAGTATTTCATATTGTAACTCATCCGCTTCACGTTGCATGCGTTCTTTATCCAAGCGGTATTGATACTCTATCTCTTGCTAACTTTGTTTAAGCCGCATGATTTGGGCTTGACGGGTGGTATATCTGGCGACAGCCGGATCAATTTGATCTACCCTATTTTGTTCAGAAGGTTCAAATGTTCCTCCTATGGGTTTACCTCGGTTTTGATGCTCTAAAATCTCAAGGGGTCACTTCCCTCTATCGAGGTAGGCGGTATGTGCTCGAGGTTTTGGCCTCAAGGGGTGATTATGATATCCGGCTGGTGCAGAAGCATAAGGTTCCTGCGTTGTATGTTGTTGTCCTTGAGGAATGTGATGATCTTCCTCATATTCTCTCTCATAGGTGCGTAAGGGGCAGGCAGAGTTAGGTCACCCTATGTAAGGAGCCCTACACTCTGGATTTGGTCTCTCTGTTCTGATGAGAGGTAAAGAAGGGACGCCATATCCACATTGTCCCTCCAAATGGACAGTGTGCCCCGTTAGCATTTTATCGCACTGTGGCCACTCATGTCTAGCTTGAGAGGGTGATTCTCTGTTTACATTAAGGTCTACATGTAGGGCATATTTTTGAGAGGGGCTGCTTTGAATGGGCATACCCCACCGAGGATTTTGAATTGGATTCTTTTGTAGGTTAGACCGATAAGGTGGTATGACCAAATCCTCAGGACTGAAGCGAAGGTGACTTGTGCCTGCTTCTTGTGTACCTTTCGGAGCTGTTGCCCTTGATTGGGCTTGGCTGCGGGTGTACACCATTGCGGTGCGTCCACACTATCTAAGTAGATTTTTATCTTGTTTTTAATGATTTTTTTTTTGTCTACACTAAACGGAATTAAACACACACATTCACAAAACCGTGATTATCTCTTTTAAGGATTCTTGGTGTGCCCTAGACTGGTTTAGTGTATTTTGGTGTTTTGTTTTATTTTTGTAGGTTTTGTAGAACGTTTAAATGCATCATGTAGGCTCTTATAACTCCCAAAAGGTCGCCCCTTCAATATACCAGCCAGGTCGATATACCAACCTCTCTATATACCCGCCCTTACAAGAGGGAGACTATAGGTACGTGAGAGCAGAAGGTACATGGTACGTAGGCGGTATGGAAGGGGGATTGTCCTGTTAATGGCACCTACCATAGAAAACTTATCCTTGTGTGCATGGGAATCACCCCAGCTACGCTCGGTCTATCTTCATCAGGATTTATGCCTAACAACAGTTGACAATCAGGAAATGTATGCAAATCAAGCCAAGGTGGTGATTAAATCCACCAATGGTCTTGATCAAGGGCTGGGGTCTTACGACCAGCTCCTTGGTTTAAAATTGTTTCGTGGAGTGTGTGAGGTTCATTTTATCCAACGAAAATGAAACATGCATGAATGAATTTTCCTAAGCAATGCAAGCTAAAAATGAAAACAGTCAAAGAAAAAGAAATAGAAACATAGAAAATTTCAACAGAGATGATGAAAATCCCTACCTCTTCTCTCGCTCGCTCCAGTTGCCTCTCGAATTTTTGCTCGAAAAGTTGCAGACAGAAAATCGTCCCTTGGTGAGACGATTAACGACCAATCCCCTATACGATTAATCGCCCGGGGCGATCAGAACATAAATCATCCCTCGTAGAGACGATTTTACAATCGTCCCAGGGTGAGACGATTTCCAGAACAGAAATCGTCCCTTGCAGAGACGATTAATAGTCTGCAAGAAGAAAAATGTACCTGTCAAGCACAAACACAAAAAAATTCAATCAGTTTTTGTGATTTTAAAAATAGGGGACAGGGTCCCACCGTGATTGCCACTGAAAGCACGAGATTTCGGGAAAAGGAAACACTAGCTATGCAACATAAAACGAAAATGCAACGCTTTGATCCTATGCACTAAAACAGAGAAAGGAGACAACTTGGAAACGAAAGACAAGATGCAAAGAAATCACAACCCTCTTTATTCAAATATCTTATCCTCGGTTACATAGACGTCTCCTCCCATTTTGGGGGCTAGGAGCATTAAATTTGTCTTCATTACAAATGTGTGACCTAGTCTTCCTCTTCCCACGTGCCCACGATTGCAATGGGCAGGCCAAGATGCTGCCGTCGCTGATGTGGATAAGTTCTTCACCTCTGATTTCTTTTCCTGCAGTCAAAGAAACAATGAAAATGTCAGTAGCACCTGCTACAAATGAAAGGGGTTCGTTCTCTTAAAATCCACGAAATACGCATGTAAACATCTGCCTGAAACAGTAAATACAGTGAGTCCAAATGGCTTGAAAACTTGACAGAAGACAGAAAATGTTACCAAAAGGCCATTGCCCCTGAGACAGCCGACCAATCTGCGTTTACCTGGTAATCGTCCCTCGGAAGGACGATTGCTACTGTTAATCGTCCCCTGGAAGGACGATTGCTGTTGTTAATCGTCCCCTACAGGGACGATTGATACTGTGTTGAAGAAGCCGACCTACCGCTGCTCCAATGTCGATTCCCGAGACCTACAAAACGCCTGCAAACAAGGGGGTTATGTAATTGGGGCCATTTTGGGATGACCCAGATGGTCGGATTCTCCCAATTTGGCCTCCATCACCGAGAAATTGGACGTTGTTACCTGCAAGTCAGTGGGACAACCAAAATAACAAAAGCATGATAATATTCGATGAAAACCTTTTGAAATCAAGATTCAATATTTTGAACTATTGAACAGTAGAGAATAACATGGAATATGAACAAATGATAGAAAATGAACTACAACTAAATCCAAAAGGTGCGGGGTGCCCAAGTGGGCAGCCCACCGATGGAACTTGATTTTGGCACCAATCCACTTGGGATGGGCCCAAAATCTCTTAGGAGTGGGGGGTCGGCGAATTGGTTGGTTCAGGTGTCCATGTGTTGGATTTGGGTCAAGTTCAAGCTTCCAAAGGCCACCCAACAACCTCCCTTGCAAAAGAGATTGGTGGATGTGGGAAGATGAATAAAAGGGGATGCAAGTGGGTCTCCAATTTGGCAGCACTTCGTTGCTTGAAAACTCCTTCAACCTCCATCCTTTGGGTGAGAAAAGTCCCACCTTTTATAGACCCATGGGGTCTCTTTTGGGAGGGAAGCACAAATGCCATGTGTTGGTCATAGGCGCCATGTGGCAGTCTTGTCTTCCCATGAGGGAGGGGAGTCCTCCATTGACTTGTGTTTTCATAATTTCTTCTTGTGACAGTCCTCTAATGGCCCTTCTGTCCACCTACACACGCATGCAAGGTAGGAGTCATCAACTGACTATTCTAGGCTGCCACTTGGCACCGTTTGTCATTTTTCCCGTTAAACTTGGTAATCGTCCCTGGGTGGGACGATTAAAACAATCATCCCTGGGTGGGACGATTGCAAGTTAGTAATCATCCCTGGGTGAGACGAGTACTGGGCAAAGTGTCTAATTGTACCAAATTGCTTCTTGACCTTACAAAATTGCTATGGAAGTGGTTAGGACCACTTTTTGACCTCTGAGGGCTGCCCTGGGGGCTGTGTTTGTCAAAGCGATCAGTGTTTGCAGTCACATAATCGGGTTGGTGCTGTTTTGGTGTCTACAACTTCTTTCTAATTTAAGCATGTTGAATGTTTATGGTGTTTTATTCTTAACTCTGGATTTGCACTGTACTATTTAACCTATCTAGAATTTGTGGTTTGATAAGATACAGTAGATTAAAATTAAATGTTCAGTAATTGGTTGTAAAATTGGTTGGTCTGTTAGGTAGTTCGTTGTTTAATTACATAATCCTTGGTTTTACATTTGTCTTGATGTTGTTTAATCTACACCATTGTAAGTTTTGGCTTTAGCTTCCTTTATTTCTTTCAGCACCCTTTTCCCCTGCATTTAGGCATAGTTATCAGGGACTTTAAGGAACCGATCTCCGAATATTGACTGTTCCAGATGTCACAAGATCCCTGATCATTCAATGTTGGTCAAGGTTTGTGGGCACACAAACCTTTCCATTAGGTAGATTCTCTAACCAACAGTTTTTGGCATGCTCGGTGGGACCCAAATGTCCCTTATTTGGATAATATAAGGATTGGTGATATCCTTTATTATTAGATCTCATCAAAATCACTTGGTGATTCCGCTCAAATCTAAAAATTTGCATCATATGACCAGTTGCCTTTTAGATCTAAATAGAACTTGGTGATGCTCTATTTTGGTCAATAATCTCAATCACCTGACGAATCTTATATAGATTGAGCCTAACTATTATGATCAGTTGCCTTTGAAGTATGTAAAATAAGGTGACTATCAAAAACAAATCAGGGTTCATGGTTGGTTTCCCTTCTGCATCGTTCTTAAAGATCTATCTCCTGGAGGACTCAAGGTTTGATGAGCAGCCTCAACCTCACTAGTAGAGAAGTTATGCTCATTGGATTATTTCTAGGACCAAAGTTCTACAATGGCCCAGTACGAGTGTCCCTATTGGAATTAAGCTGGCCCTTTGAATGTTCAAAATCTTCATGATATTCCCATAATTGTCTTGAATTTCTTGTCAAGCTTTGATGGGACAAATAATACTGAATTGTATTATTGCCAAGATTTGCTTACATGGAAATGATTTATAATGTCATGCATGAACATGTAGTTCTTAGACTCCTTGTTATCTCTCTTAAGGGAAAAGCCTTACTATGGTAAAAATCCTTGGTGGATGGGAGTATTTATACATGGGTCGATCTAGCAGAAGCACTTATCAATACGTTTGATGATTCAGGGAACCCTTGCTTGATGCTCAATAAATTTTCACTCATCAGACGTGATCCTCAAGAAAATGTCATTGAATTCAACATCCATTTCAAGAGAACTTGGAATAGGATCCCTTAAGAATTTTGGCCTTCTCCTCCTCAGGCCTACTTATACTACATCTAGGCTTTTCATCATGATATAAGTCTTTTTATTCAACAATCTGGAGAAAAGAGGTTTCTAAAAATTTACAAGGAGGTTGTACGAGTTGTTAATTCTGGCGAGAAAATTACCCCTCAATAATATCCCTTCTTCATGGCAAGCCCAGTCACAACCACCCCCTAAAGCATCTATGTCAAGCTTTGTCCAAACAATGTAGAATGCTTTCCCCATCGATTCCTATAAAAAAAAATCTTTGGCAAAATGGGAGATGGCAGAAACTTGAACACCTGAAGAGCAAGATAAAGGTCAAATAGGATTTACTCGAGATCAAAATACCAACACATAATTTTCTCCTCAACTAGCATAGAACATGAATTATTATGGACTAGCACCTTCCTAGTTCTCCTTGTTGTTATATTCCCACGAAATCCAACAAAGGTTGATTAGAAGCAAGAGGTCAATATTCTCAGTTGGCAGTCCTAGGAAAGAAGAGGGAGGGTCGACACTCTTTAATAACATACTTATGAGATATCTTCTTCTATCGATTGAGTTCTAGGATCATTTTAGCTCTGATGAATAACAATCAACATTGACATCCCAACTCGTGTCATGTGATACGTTCTCTGCCACAACACACTTTGGAGAGCCAACTATCACTTTTTAAATCTAATGGCAATTAATGTATGACAATCATAATGGTTGGAAAATAACTCAGATCATGATGGGAACAAATCAAGACATGACATGGACCTCAAACATGATGAGTTGAATTGGGAGGCAAATCTAGTACCCTTACCCAATCGATTCAAACACCGAAGATAATCGAATGGATGCCTATCCTTTCTTGATTGAAATATGAGTCTCAGAGTGCAATTGTAGCTAAGTGATCCCATGGTGAACGATGATGAGCTAAAAAATCCTTGTTGGATTGCATCAAGAAAAAATTCCATGACAAGATGGGCAAATTTCATTGGCATTTTGCCCATTCTTGAAATCATGATGGGGATTCAAAGAGTGTATACATTGGGATGCAATTTGTGGGGGTGTCCCATGTAGTGGGTGAATTCTCTTTGCTTTCTCCTGAATTAACTCTACAATTGCCTTCCCCTTTAGTGTTTTTACTTTTATGCATCCTTCTCCTTCCTCTATTTTCCCTAGTTGTTCATTATCACCGACCATTTTGGTCAATGGCTTCTATTCTATTCTCTTTGCTATTTTTGTTGCTTCCCCTTTCCTCTCGTATTGTCCTATCCCCATTTTTTTTTTGCTTATTGTTTCCTCTTGTTATCCCTCTTTTTTCTTTGTCTTTGTTTTGTCCCATCGAGTTATTTTCTCCCCATCGTTCCCCCTTACCTCTTCTTGTAGCCTCAATCGACTGCATTCTCGCTAGCTTCTTTTCTAGCTCGTTCTTCCCTTCCCTTTCCCTCAAAAAATGTTAAGTCCAAGATTTTTGTTGGTCATCTGGATTCCTTTTTTCCACAAAATGACAATCGCCTGTGAGTCACCAAGAATGTGGGTATTTTTTGCACCTACCCACGCCTGACTACTAGTAGCTATATATTAGGTTTACCTTTTTGCAAATAAAACCAAATATTGTCAACAAATTTTGTTTACAAGTCTAAAAGCATTGCCAGAAATGGAGCTGAGCAAAAAAGTAATAAGAAGAAAGCCCCTTTAACTTGTTGTATTATTTATACCCGATCAAATATTGAAATACATATGAAGGATTAGGTTGTTGTAACTATGAGTTCCCAAACATTCATCTCGATGTCAAAAGAGTAGCAAAGGATTAAAATGGTAATTTTTGGGGATGATCGAACCAATTGCACCCGATAGGAGACTGATAGGGTCCCAAAAGCCTGACCTTCACCAAGACAGGAAAGTAACCCAGTCTAATAGATCCCAGAATAATTAGGCCTGACTAGAGACTAGCAATATCATAAGGGCTTGACCATAAAAATGGTAAAGTTCCAAGAGCATAAAAATATTCGTGCTCAACTAGAGCTCGGTAGGGTCCCAATATTTTGATCTAGGGCCTGGAAGTTGACAAATGGAGCATAATGCAAAAGAAACAAAGGTCAACAGATACCGAAAGACCCATACCCAATCATAATCCAAACAATGCTCAAATACCCGATGCACGCAAGGGCAGAGAGAAGGCACCAAAATAATTATACCTTGAAAGACCTGGCTAGGTTCTGAGGACCCAGCATGATAGAAGAGATATCTGAGGTATTCCATAGGTTCATTCACGATCCGATAGCCACTTTCCAACAACATAAGGTCTCTTTTGCCCACAACATCTATTGGGTATGATTTTGTATCAGGATATTTCAATGACAAAAACCATCACATGGATTACAAGGCGGCTAAGCAGATATGGTCAGTAGAAATCAAGGGACTAGATGTAGCCATCAAGCTAGGTATGACTCAAGGAAACGTAGATCCAACCACATCAATAAGCCATGTTTTTGTATTTAGAACAACCATACTTATGAGCAACCCTACAAGCTGGTAGAATCTCTGACATAGCAATAATCCACTCAAAAAGCAATCATGACTTGATATTGTAAGATGCCTATAAATACAAGGATGTAAAATGAAAACTAGTCAGCTCTTAGGAATTTACAATTCATATGTAAAATAGAATATTACATCTTAATACAAAGTGATTGTTGTCTGGCCTCTGGTTTGATTTATTTGCAGAACATGTATGTATTGATGACTTCTTCTTTCTAAATTAATCATGTTGAATGCTTATGGTGTTTTATTATGAATCCTGGATTTGCGCTGTACTCATTCACCTATCTAGAATTTGTGGTCTGATAAGATATAGTAAATTAAAATTAAATATTTTGTAATTGGTTGCAAAACGAGATGGACATTTTGGTAGTTAAAGAAACCATACTTCTGAGCAGCCCTATAAGCTGGTAGAATATTTCACATAGCAACAATCCACTCAGAAAGCAATCATGACTTGATATTGTAATATGCCTATATATACAAGGATGTAAAATGAAAATTGGTTAGCTCTTAGTTTTTTACAATTCATATGTAAAACGAAATATTTCATCTTAATACAAAGTGACTGTTGTATGGCCTCTGGTTCGATTTATTTGTAGAACATATATGTATTGATGATCGCTTATTTCTAATTTAAGCATATTGAATATTTATGGTGTTTTATTATGAATATTTTATTTGTGTTGTATTCATTTATCTATCTTGAATTTGTGATCTGATAAGATATAGTTGATTAAAATTAAGTGTTTTGTAATTGATTGTAAAACTGGTTGGTCTGTTAGGTAGTTGGTTGTTTAGTTGCATAATCCTTGGTTTTACATTTGTCTTGATGTTGCTTAATCTGCACCATTGTAAGTTATGGCTTTAGCTTCCTTTATTTCTTTCAGCGCCCTTTTCCCACACATTTAGACATAGTTAGTCGAGACTTCAAGGAATCGGTCTCCTTCGGAGATTGATTGTTGTAGTTGTCACAAGCTCCCCAATCATTCAATGTTCGTCAAAGTTTGTGGGTGCACAAATATTTCCATTAGATAGATTCTCCAACCAACAAAATTTTATTCTAGGAGAAGGATCTAGCTTATCATGGGTTAGTTGGTAGGGTTTAAGATTAATTTTTAAGTAATAATATCAAGGCTTGCTATCACATTATGATGACCATGATATGATTATCAAGATACAAATATGATGTTTTGATCTTTATTTGAAATAAAATATTAGGGTAATAGGCACCTCTCTAATGTGATTACATCCCTGAGTTGCATTACCTATAATTTAAACCCTCTATCTTGAAAGAGTTATGTCAACTCAACTATCCCTATACATTCAAGTTTGATCTTACATTAATGTTATTTGATATTAAAAATATGATTTCTCTTTGGTACAATATATAAAAGAGTTATTTTACAACATAATATATTGCATTCATAAAATTATTAACTATTCATGGCTCTTTGGTATCACATTGGCTACACTTCTACTTTATCTTTTTATAAGAACGTGCATTCCTTATTGTCTGCTAGTTTATAGGTTAAACTTGTGTAAATTATAAAACTTAGAAGGACCATAAGGACAAGATTCGTACACCTTTTGCAATATGTCATAAAAACTCATCATAGTGGATGGATGTAAATTCATGGATCTATCTCTGTCCAATCCTTTAATAGTCCTTAAACTCAATTATGGATGTGTATTTTCAAAACCAACCCACAATGGCTTGCTAGGAATATAATCTTTGAACAAAAGCCTTTTGTTGGATGATTTCAAACCCATGCATCAACGGTATCATCTCATAGCACACATTAAATATATTAAATATATTAAGTATAACTTTATAAATGTTAGGATCGATATATTATCTTATATATCAATTACTAGACTCTGCTCAACTAGTGGCTTCTCTCCCTTACATCCTTCATAACCACTCCTCTAAAAAATTCCAACAAAATGTTCTTAAATTTGTAGGTGGAGACACTTTAAACCCTAGAGTTTATAGGTCAAAATGACTACATTAGGAGAAAAAAGGTGATAAAATTTAAAAAAATTAAAGTTTTGCATAAGGATGAAATTAGGCACGCCATCACGACATGTTTCAATGTCATGATTAGAAAATACTGGGAAGTTCTAAGTCCAAAACAAGGTGCGATGTCATGACATATCTCCATGTCATGGTTGTCAAGGCTTGAGATACTTGAAGGAAGAAAGACATTGTGAAATTGTGGCTTGTCGCTTCATCATGGTCATAGAGGCTTGGAAAATCTTAAGATAAAAAAGAAACATGATGTCACAACTTGTTTCCATGTTGTGGTCGTGAAGTATTAAAAAGTTCTTCAAGAACAAATAGGACACGACATCGTGACATGTCTTCCCATCATGGTCGCTAAGGTTTGGGAAGCTCAACGGGTGAAAAGTATCATGATATCACAACATATTTCCATGTCGCAACCATAGAAATTCCAAAAGTACTAAGGGCAAAATAAAGGTGTGACGCCATGACATTTCTTCATATCATGATTGCAAATACTAGAAAGGGCTTCAAAGCAAGAAAGAGTGCAACATCGCAACTTTTCAAATCATTGTCACAAAATCTTGGGAAGACCAAAGACATAAAAAGGTAAGTGGCATCACATCATGTCGCTATGATGCAACTGCGACCACTTGTAGAGAGTTGAATCTTCAGAAGAGTTTTAGTCTACCAATATCTATTACAAATCAATGGTGATAGATGATTTCAAGAAAAAATAATGAACCAAATTTAAGCTCATATCCACTACAGGGTATCCTGAACCAGAATTAAGCTCATATGAACTAGATTATTTAGATCAATGATTCTACATGGTATCCTTTCCAACTTGGTCATCTAACATTCTGTTGTAACAATTGTAAAATAAAGCACTTTTGTAAATTGGAAATATTGAACCATAGGAAAGATTAAAAATAAGAGCAATGGCCTCTTGTGAAAGGGTCAACTCCTAGGCATTTACAAGTTACATGTATGAAGATTTTTTGAAGATAGCAATACAGCTCAAACTTCTGTTTGGCCTTTGGTTCACCATTTTGTAGAATATGTATGTATGAGTGGATGAATATTTTTTTTTTAGCTATAATATATGTATGGCATTATTTTTCTTCCTGGATTTTTGTATATGCTTTTTATATAGTCCTAGAAAAAACAAATTGTTGGATTAAAAACTTATTAAAAGATATTATTCTACATATTATAAATTTGGATGGTTTGTTAGGAGGTTTAAATTTTTGTTCATTTTCATGATCTTCATGCACTTATTGATGTTGCTTAATATGTATCATCTTAAGTTTTAGCTTCAGTTGCATTTATTATTTCTGCACCCTTTTCCCCACCATAGTTTTAGCTAGTTAGAACCTTACAAGAGCCAACCTTCTTTGGAGATTGACCTAGTTGAGCCTTGCAGCTCGATCGATCATTCAATTTTGACCAAGTCTTGGGCACACAATTTACCTTAGGCATATTTTGGACCAACACTTCCTAACTGCATCCACCTGCAATAATCATTAGAAAAACCTGCAACACAATAATATTGAATGCATACCAGATTTGCACAACAAGATCCCAAAACACTATGGAAAATAAGGAATTTTATTAATCATTGCATATGTGATGATGTCACTATATATAATGTCTATGAGACACATAGATCTCACATAAGGAAGCCACTTATATATTTTCTTTTGATGCTCTCATTCTTTTCCTCCCCTCATGTTCTTCATTTTCCCTCTTTATTTATAAGCATAAGAACAATGACTCTCTAGCTATGCATGTTGGTTGAACTCCTAATTTTCCCTGAAAACAATGATTGTCCAGCTACTCCAAATAGTTGAACTGCTAGTTTCATTTTAATCATTCTTATCGAATATTATGCATGGAATTTCTAGTTGGCATCACTTATCTGGTTTCCACATGGATGTTCTTGCATCATTTGGCACCCATGGTAGGAATTCCAAACAACTAGAATTCCATTTCCTACCATGTTGGAAAGTGCTTATCACTAATGGTGTTCACTTTCTTTAGTTTTCTCATTTCTACTATCTCTCGCCTTCATCTCCTTATACTCAGTCACATAATGCATAGATTTAATCAAATTTGTAACATATTAAAAATGAATTCAAAGGCTATTATCGTTGTGAATGTGGATTTAATCCAAGTTTTAAGAGGAATTCAAAGGCATCAATTTGAATCGTGTTCACAATATTATAGCTAAATTTTCTAATATTAATGTTATTTCTTTTGCAAAAATTAAAAAATTATCCTTAATTAATGTCCAAGCCCAAGTTGATCATAAGAATGATGGGGTGAGTAGTGGGAAAATACAGACAAAAGAGTAGAAGCTAAAGTAGTTGAAACAATCATTGAGACAAGGGATGAAATTCTGTTGTTAGGGTCCCTCCTAATTCATTTATTCACTTAATTAGTTATGTATTTAGTAATCAAGAGAGAATAGTCCATATCCTCATTCTATTGTAAATTACTTATTTGGATATGAAGGAGGCACTTGATAAAAATGAGCAAAGAGACCCTCTATTTGCCCTATTTTTTACTTTTTTTATTGTGATTGTATATTTGAGCGAATGCAGTCTTACAAATTTTATTTGAAGGACAAAAGGTAATACCCCAACTTTCGTATCACGTTGGCTATACTTCTACTTTCTCTTTTTATAATAACATGCATTCCTTGAAGTCTTGGCTAACTATGTCCAAATTGAATGACTGGGGAGCTTGTGACAACTACAACGGTTAATATCTAAAGGAGGTTGGTTCCTTGAAGTCTTGGCTAACTATGTCCAAATGCAGGGGCAAAGGGTGCTGAAATAAATAAAGGAAGCTAAAGCCAAAACTTACAATGGTGCAGATTAAGCAACATCAAGAAAAATGTAAAACCAAGGATTATGCAACTAAACAACCAACTACCTAACAGTCCAACCAGTTTTGCAACCAATTACAAAACACTTAATTTTAATCTACTATATCCTATCAAATCACAAATTCTAGACAGGTGAATGAGTACAGTAAAAATCCAGGATTCATAAAAAACACCATAAACATTCAATATGCTTAAATTAGAAAGATGCGATCATCAATACATACATGTTATACAAATAAATTGAACCAGAGGCCAGACAACAGTCACTTTGTATTAATATAAAATATTATGTTTTACATATGAATTGTAAACACCTAAGAGCTGACCAATTTTCATTTTACATCCTTGTATTTATAGGCACATTACAATATCAAGTCATGATTGCTTTATGAGTGGATTGTTGCTATGTCAAATATTCTACCAGCTTGTAGGGTTGCTCAGAAGTATGGTTGCTCTCACTACCAAAATTTCCATCTAGTTTTGCAACCAATTACAAAATATTTAATTTTAATCTACTATATCTTATTATACCAAAAATTCCAGATAGGTGAATGAGTACAGTGCAAATCCATGATTCATAATAAAACACCATAAACATTCAACATGCTTAAATTAGAAAGAAGCAGTCATCAATACATAAATGTTCTGCAAATAAATCGAACCAGAGATCAGACAACAATCACTTTGTATTAAGATGTAATATTTTGTTTTACCTATGAATTGTAAACGCCTAAGAGCTGACCAATTTTCATTTTACATCCTTGTATTTATAGGTATATTACAATATCAAGTCATGATTACTTTTTGAGTGGATTATTGCTATGTCGAAGATTCTGCTAGCTTGTAGGGCTTCTTAGAATTATGGTTGTTCTAAATAAAAAAACGTGGCTTTTTGACGTGGTTGGATCTATGTTTCCTTGAGTCATACCTAACTTGATAGCTACATCTAGTCCCTTTATTTTTGCTGACCATCTCTGCTCAGCCACCCTATAATATTGTGTAATGGATTTTGCCATTGAGATATCCTGACATGGAATTGTGCCCAGTAGATGTCATGGGAAAAAGATACCTTATCTTGTTGGGAAGCGATTATTGGATCATGCATGCACCTATGGAATACCTCAAATATATCTTCTATCATGTTGGGTCCTCAAAAACTAGCCAAGTCTTTTAGGGTATAATTATTTTGGTGCATTCTCTCTGCCCCTACATGCATCGGGTATTTGAGCATTATTTGTATTATGACTGGGTATGGGTCTTTCGATATTCGTTTACCTTTGTTTATTTTGTATTATGCTCCCTTTATCAGCTTCCAAGTTTCGGATCAGAACATTGGGACCCCACTAGGCTCTGGTCAGGCACGAATGTTTTGATGCTCTTGGAACTTTACCATTTTTCTCGTTGAGCCCTTATGATGTTTTTGGGCTCTAGCTAGGCCTAATTGTGTTAGGATCTATTAGACTGGGTCACTTTCCTATCTTGGCGAAGGTCGCTATTGGGTGCAATTATTTTGGTAATCCCCAAACATTGCCATTTCAATCCTTTTTTGCTCTTTCGACATTGAGATGGATGTTTGAGAACTCATAGTTGCAAAAATATGATCCTTCATATTTATTTCGAGATTTTATCGGGTATAAATAATACAACAAGTTCAAGGGGCTTCCTTCTTATCACTTTTTTGCTCAGCTCCATTTTTGGCAATGCTTTTGGACTTGTAAACAAAATTTGGTTTTATTTGCAAAAAGATAAACCTAATATATAGATTCTAGTAGTCAGACATGGGTAGGTGCAAAAAATAGCCACATTCTTGGTGACTCATAGGGGATTTTCATTTTGTGGAAAAAAGGAATCCAGACAAACAACAAAAATCTTGCACTTAACATTTTTTTTAGGGAAAGGGAAGGGAAGGAGCTAGAAAATAAGCTTGCGAGAATGCAGTTGATTGAGGCTACACGAAGAGGTAAGGGGGGACAATGAGGAGAAAATAACTCGATGGGATAACACAAAGACAAAGAAAAAAATAGGGATAACAAAAGGAAACAACAAGTAAAAAAAAAATATGGGGATATGACAATACGAGAGGAAAGGGGAAGCAACAAAAAATAGCAGAGAGAATAGAATAGAAGCCATTGACCAAAATTGTTAGTGATAACGAACAACTAGGGAAAACAGAGGAAGGAGAAGGATGCATAAAAGTAAAAACACCAAAGGGGAAGGCAATTGTAGGATTAACTTAGGAGAAAGCAAAGAGAATTCACTCACTTCATGGGACACCCCCACAAATTGCATCCCAATGTACACACTCTTTGAAGCCCCATCATGATTTCAAGAATGGGAAAAATGCCAATGACATTTGCCCATCTTGTCATGGACATTTTTCTTGATGCAATCCAAAAAGGATTTTTTTGCTCATTGTCATTCACCACGGGATCACTTAGTTGTAATTGCACTTTGAGACTCATATTTCAATAAATAAATGACATACATCCATATGATTATCTTTGGTGTTTGAATCGATTGGGTCCAAATTTAGTTCATCATGTTTGAGGTCCATGTCATGTCTTGATTTTTTCCCATCATGATCTGATTTACTGTCCAACAATTATGACTGTCATACATTAATTGCCATGGGGTTTGAAAAGTTATAGTTGGCTCTCCAAAGTGTGTTGTGGCAGAGAACATGTCACATGACACGGGTTGGGATGTCAATGTTGATTGTTCTTCATCACAGCTAAAATGATCCTAAAACTTAATCGACTAAAGAGGATATCTCTTGGGTATATTATTAAAGAGTGTCGACCCTCCCTCTTCTTGCCTAGGACTACCAACTAAGAATAATGACCTCTTGCTTCTAATCAACCTTTGTCAGCTTTCATGGGAATCTAATAACAAGGAGAACTGGGAAGGTGCTAGTCCCTAGTAATTCATGTTCTATATCATCTGAGGAGAAACTGATGTGTTGGTATTTTTCTCATGAGTAAAGTCTATCTGGCCTATATCTTGATATGCAAGTGTTCAAGTTCCTTCCATATCCCATTTTGCTAGAGATTTGCTTTTATAGGAATCGATGGGGAAAGCATTCTATATTTTTTGGGCAAAGCTTTACGTAGATACTTTAGGGAGTGGTTGTGACTGGGCTTGCCACGAAGAAGGGATATTTTTGAGGGGTAATTTTACCATCTAGATTAACAACTCGTACAACCTCCTTGTAAATTTTTAGAAACCTCTTTTCTCTGGATTGTTGAATCAAAAGACTCATATCATGATGAAAAGCCTAGATGTAGTATAAGTAGGCCTGAGGAGGAGAAGGCCAAAATTCTTAAGGGATATTATTCCAAGTTATCTTGAAATGGATGTTGAAGTCAATGATATTTTCTTGAGGATCACGTCTGATGAGTGAAAATTTATTGAGCATCAAGCAGGGGTTCCCTGAATCATCAAATGTATTGATAAGTCCTTCTGCTATATCGGCCCATGTACAAATACTCCCATACACCAAGGATTTTTACCATAGAAAGACTTTTCTCTTAAGAGAGATAACAAGGAGTCTAAGAACTACATGTTCATGCATGGCATTATAAATCATTTCCATGTTAGCAATATCTTGACAATGTTCCAATGCAATATTATTTGTCCCATAAAAGCTTGGCAGGAAATTCAAGACAATTTTGGGAATATCATGATTTTGAACATTCAAAGCGTTAGTGTAATTACAATAGGGACACTCACACTGGGCCATTGTAGAACTTGGGTCCTAGAAATCATTCAATGAGCATAACTTCTCTACTAGTGAGGTCAAGGCTACTCATCAAACCTTGAGTCCTCCAGAAGATAGATCTTTAATAATGATGCAGAAGGGAAACCAACCATGAACCTTGATTGATTTTTGATAGAGTCACCTTATTTTACGTACTTCAAAGGCAAATGATCATAATATTCAGGTTCAATCTATAGGGGATTTTTTAGGTGATTGATATTATCGACCAAAATAGAGCATCACCAAGTTCTATTTAGATCTAAAAGGCAACTGATCATATGATGTAAATTTTTAGATTTGACCAAAATCGCCAGGTGATTTTGATGAGATCTGATAATAAAGGATATCACCAATCCTTATATTATCCAAATAAAGGACCTTTCAGTCCCACTAGGCATGCAAAAAACTATTGGTCGAAGAATCTATCTAATGGAAAGGTTTGTGTGCCCACAAACCTTTACCAACATTGAATTATCGGGGAGCTTGTGACAACTAAAACAGTCAATATTTGAAGGAGGTCAGTTCCTTGAAGTCCTGAATAACTATGCCTAAATACAGGGGAAAAGGGTGCTAAAAGAAATAAAGGAAGCTCAAGACAAAACTTACAATGATGTAGATTAAGCAACATTAAGACAAATGTAAAACCAATGATTATGTAACTAAACAATGAACTACCTAATAGACCAACCAATTTTGCAACCAATTACAAAACATTTAAGTTTAATCTACTGTATCTTTTCAGACCACAAATTCTAGATAGGTGAAATAGTACAATGTAAATATAGAATTTAGAATAAAATACCATAAACATTCAACATGCTTAAATTAGAAAGAAGCTATCATAAATAACTAGATGTTCTGCAAATAAATCAAACCAGAGGCCAGACACCAATCACTTTGTGTTAAGATGCAATTAACTATTTTACATATAAATTGTAAACGTCTAAGAGCCGACCAATTTTCATTTTACATCCTTGTATTTATAGCCATATTATAATATATATGAGCTAGCCCTGCCAAGTCATGATTGCTTTCTAAGTGGATTTATGCTATGTCAACGATTCTACTAGCTTGTAGGGCTGCTTGAAAGTATGGCTACTCCAACTACTAGAATATGGCTTGTTGACTTAATCAAGATCTGCATTTTCTTGAGTCATGCCTAGATTTCTGGATACATCTGGTCCCTTGATTTTTGCTAACCATCTCTGCTTAGTCACCCTATAGTCTATGTGATGGATTTTACCATTGATATCTCTTGATACAAAATCATGCCCAACAAACATCATGGGTAAAAGAGACCTTATATTTTTGGGAAGCAATTTTCGGATTGTGTGCGCACCTATGAAATACCTCTTGATTGCTCAAATGAATTTCAACCATGTATCGATATCCTGGTGACTTTACTCTTGGATTGAATATATCTTCTATCATGTCAGGTCCTTAGCCAGGTCCTCAAAATATAGCTGGGTCTTTCCATGTATAATTCTTCTAGAGCCTTCTCTTTGTCACTTCATGCACTAGGTCTTTGAGTGTTTTCTAGGTTTTGGTTGGGTATGGATCTTCTGGTATCCTCCAAGATTTATTTCTTTTGCATTTTTATTCCTTTTTCAACTTTTGTGTTTTGGATCATAACATTGGGATCCCATCAAGCTTCAATCGAGCATGAATGTTCCAGTGCTCTTGGAACTTTACCATTTTCTTGATTGGGTCCTTATGATGCTACCAGGCTCTAGTAGAGCCTAATTGTTATAGGCTCTATTAAACTGGGCCACTTTCTTGTCTTGGTGAAGGCTAAGCTTTTGGGACCCTGTCGGGCTCTTACCAAGTGCAATTGTTTCGATAATCCTCAAACTTGGCCATTTCAATCCTTTTATGCTCTTCCGACACTAGGATGGATGTTCAAGAACTCATAGTTGCAGCAACCCGATCCCTCATATTTGTTCTAGATTTTGATCGGTTATAGATGATACAACAAGTTCAAGGGGCTTCCTTCTTATCACTTTTTAGCTCAACTCCATTTCTGGCAATGCTTCTAGGATTGTAAACAAAATTTGTTGATGATCTCTGGTTTTATTTGTAAAAAGGTAAACCTAATATATAGCTACTGGAAATCAAGCATGGGTAGGTGCAAAAAATACCCACAATCTCTAGGAGGAAGTTCAAACAAAGGTGAAGAGGATGTAATGTCCACTCTCTCCCCCACTTGATTAGACTTTAATCCATAATTTATTGGTTAAACCTATTTTAATAGTGTAGTTAGATAGTAGTTGAACTTATAGTATGAGTATGTATTGTTATTGATAATTAATTGATGATGTATTAATGTGGATGTTGTTTATGCAAATATATAATGAACAATTATTTAGTTATTATAGGAATGTTATTTAATTTTAATTTATAAAGTTTCATAGCATGCTAGATTTTTTGTTTATGGGATAAAATAGAAATTTTATTGCTTTAAAATGGTCAACAAGATCATATGATTTAGCATTTGATTTTAACAATTGATATATATAAATATATATAACAATTAATATATATATATATATATATATATATATATATATATGTGTGTGTGTATATACATATATGTATATATATGTATATATATATACATATATACATATATGTATACATGTATACATATATGTATACATGTATACATATATGTATACATGTAATACATATATATATATATGTATATATGTATACATATATGTATATATGTATATATGTATATATGTATACATATATGTATATATATACATATATGTATACATATATGCCTTGTGTGATGTGCCTTGTAAATATGGAAATGTATAGGATGATGAGTATTATGATTTAATTGTTAATACCTTTTGATGTGAATCCTAAGGGGTAAAATAAATTAACAATATTGAACATGAAAGAGTAATAAATTAATACATAAGAATACAAATTTAATTTTTAATAAAAGAAGTGATCATAATATGGTAGGAAGTAGAAAGAGGAGTTAATTAGAGTAAGAATGAAATAGGTTGATGAAAATATGAGAATTAGAGTGGCATGAAGAACAGGATGTGTGAAACTCTCCCTAGAAATGAGTTGCATGAATGAGAGGAGGTGGGAAACTCTCCCTCACAAGGAGATTATATGGAAGGTGAAGAGGTGCAAATCTCACCGTGATCAATGGTTGAAAAATGAGGAAGGGTAGTTGTTTATGAGGAGGGAGATTACTCAATAGTTTATGCATTTGGAAGATTTTGTAGATTTTGGTACCAACACAAAGGGGAAATATTGATTGTTTAAGGTGGCAACATGAAGAGCAATTGGAGGAAAGGAGTAGAATGAGATACATTTTTGTATCATATACTTGAAAATTTATGATCTCAATTTTTAATTTAAAAATGATAAGATTTTAATAATGAGTATATTAGTTATTACAGTGCATTAGTGATCTCATTGAATAACCTTGTTGCTAGTGTTGTTATTTTGTAACATGTGCATGAATCCATTGTTTAACCATTGCTTTCTATGACTTGATAGTTTGTAACTTGCATGAATAGATATGCAAACATGTATATTTTGTGTGAGTAGGAATAATTAAATGTCTTTCTTCAATTGGAATGTCAATGCCATGGGTGTGTGAGAGTGTGGAGCTTGTTGGTTGTAAGGTGGACCAAACCCATTCCCCTAGTTGGTTGTTGCAACATGGTAAAGGAATAGACCAAACATGCATATATTTCATATTTATTGTAGAACTTCCAAATTTGCACCGTAATCCTAGACATTAGATACTAATATAGATAAAATTTAAATTGATACTAGGAATGTATATGAACGTTCAAATTTATTCATGTTTATATAAATATATTTATAAAAAAATATAAATATGTGTGTTTGATTTACAACCTTTATTAAATTAGGAAACATAACTACCAATAAACAAATCAAGAAAGTAATATTATTTTGAAAAAGGAGAATGGAAAATTGCAAAGGGCATCTTAGGGGATCTGTCGTGATGCTTTCGACTCTTTTCTCACCTAAAGGATAGTGCCAGTTTATGAGCTTAAGTCTAGTTTTAAATGGATTAGTTAGAGAACACATACATTTAATCGTAATCTAGTCCTATGCTAGCTATGAATACATCAATCAATAAAACAAGCAAACCCTAATGAACTAAAATACTTTTGATTTTGGTGATCAAGGAAATATGATTTTTGTTTTTAAGAGCAAGGGTTCAAAATGATTATGTAGAAAGCAAGCGTAATGCAACTACATACAATTTTACTTGAAATGATGTACAATATTAAAGATGGTCCCTTAACTATTAATGGTAACTAGATTCTTTCTTTCCCTTTTACCTTTAATGGATAAATATAAATAGACCTAATATAGACAACAAGTAGTTATATGACCTAAACGCAAGAAACAAAATATTTGGATTGAAAATTTTTATCTTTTGCCTTAGAGGAAAAAATGTTACAACTCTACAAAAGTGCTACAACATACAAAAGTGTTGCTGGCAAAAGAGTTTCTAGTTCTATAGAAGTGTTATCAATGCTACTATTTCTTAATGGTAATTTTATTCAGCTATAAAATAGACAAAAAATGATGGACTAGTAGCAAAGGGGTCTTGCTAAGATAGAGGAGAGTATATGGATTCGTTGACCAACATTAGATCCTTATTTCGAGATTGGATGATAAACTATATATTGACAAAAATAGGGATTGTGTGCTTGGTGGCAAAAGTACCACTATATCACAACTAGTGCTTTTGGTTGCTATGACTGTCTCTATTTTTGCTATGTCAAAAATAGAAAGTTATAACACCATCAAACTTATAATTTGGCAATGATTTCACCTAAGATATACAAAATGATGCTTAGGTGTGATATTTTATGGTTTTGACAAAGGATGCAATGAGGGTCCTGACCAAGGGGGTGTATGGGCTTGAATAGGTGTAGTAAAATAATATGCTTGCTAATAAAATGTAACCTAAGGGTGTAAGAAAATCTAAATGACAAATAGATAAATTGTTTGAATGAATAAGATTGATATATATGTAATAATTAAAGAACACAAAGCTACAAAATGATAATGAGTGATAAAAGGTAAGGGGAGAGAGCACAACCTATGTAAGCTTGTAGCTTCAGATTCCTCAGTTGATGTCCACTTGTATGTTGATGGAGTTGATGAGCTTGCTTGTTGCTTAAGAGCTTGAGATGCTTGAAAGCTTGAGGGATTGACAACTTGTGAGCTTGAGATGATTGAGAGCTTGAGGACTTGAGATGCTTGAGAGCTTATTATCTTGTGAAATTGGGAGCTTGAGGGCTTGAGATCTTGTGAGCTAGTTGCCTTAAAAATAACATGACATAAATTTGATAAAATTTTGTCATGCTTGAATATTGATTACCATGAATTTTGATAGAGTTTTTTTACTTTTAAAAGGTCAAAAATTGACCTCCCCAAGTGTTGGTTTATAGAAATCCATGGTTTCTTAGGGTATGATTGAATTGAAGTTGATAGGATTGGTTAAGACAATATTTTGAAATGGGCTCAAGATGCAATTAATTGATGGAAGATAGAAAATAGAATATTTTGGGCTTTGGATTTCTATTAGAGCTAAAAATTAGACTAATGTGATTAGATCCATCTTTGGTGGATGTCTTGGAAGGTACTTAGCTATCAATATTTATCTTTTTGGTGTTTGAAAATCAGTAGCACTAGAGGCGATAGCATTGGTAGTGCTAATGCCATAACACATTTGCCAAGATGATCATTGCCTATCAATTTATACAAGAAATGATAAAAATTCAAGTTGCACAAAAGCATTACTAGGGATCATAAGCATTGCTAGTGCTATAGCTTTAGTCCTAACACTTTTGGTTTTGGAGCAATAAATGCTCTTGATATGAGCTTAGAGAAAGTTGATTTGGTTTTGATGCTTGATTGGTTGATTATGAAGATGTTGGCAAGTTTGGAGATCTTGATGTTGCAATAAAATTTGGGTGTCTATAATTAGCATGTGATGGTCATCATGATTTATATTATATATTATGCATGAAAAATATTTTTTTATTGAAAATTTCCTTGTATTACTAAAAAGAATATTAGTTACATTGATCACAAAAAAAGGCAGGTGGTATGGAAGCACACCCTCAGATGTCAACCTGAGAATCCACCTAGAATCTAAAACAGGATCTAGGGCTTACATAGATAATCGTGAAACTAAAACAAAATGATCAAATTTAAATCCTAAATTGATAAACTAAATAACTGTGGATAAAAAAAAGCTTTGCAGATTTTAGCTCCTATGAATGCACAAGACCTAGATCTGATGCATGAACAATATTTTAATTAGTTCTATTTTTATAATGTGATTATTTGATCATCTATATTTTTTTAAAATAAATAAATAAATTGATAGAATGGCTTCCAATTACAAGTGGATGTATATATGATATTAATAAATAGATTATTTAATTGCATGGTTTCAATTAACATGGATTATTTTTATTACATGAATTTTTTAACTATATCTTGTGACTAGACTCCATTATTGGTATGATACTTTTGGAATCCTAAATTATATCTTGGATAATAATATGTAACCTACAATGGTATAATACAAATAGAGATTGAACCCAATAATTAATTTTTTTTAATCTATTTGTTACTTTTGGGTGGGAGGGAAGGGAGAGAGGGGATAAGAACAAAATTATCCAAATCTTGAGGATTTTGTCCTTTCCTCCAAATTTAAGCTCGATGGGAAAAAATAATTTGTGTCCAACAATTTATTAATATTCAATATTATCTATGTAATACATATTATTGGATTGAATATTCTTTTATATTGCAAAATATCAAGTCAAATGAATTTGTGAATACTACATTTCATATTTTCTCCTAATGATTTTCTTAGAGATTATTCTTGAGCTTTGCTTTTTTTTTTGTTTTCTTTTGCTTGATAAAAAGTGGTTAATATCCTATGGTGGTGGATATTATTTTAAGAGTGGTTGATTTATTAGGGTGTTGGTCACTATTCTAATATTGGAGTTGATAAGGTGTTTCCAAGTATTTTGTTATGTATGATTTGTTGAGTATAATTGAAAAAGGGAAAAAATAAGGCATTGATTATATTTTGGTCCAAGAAATATCTTTAAGAAAATATTGGAATAATATTTTTGTATTCTAACCTTCTTGAGTTTGGCAAAGAAGTGTTTTATGGTTGTGGCAAATTTATGAGGTCTACTCCTTATCATCAAGAAAAATGGTATGAGCAGATTCTTCCATAGTTAGTTTGATTGGTTGGTTTTTTGAAAAATAATTTTGGAGTGAAAAAGACTTGATTAGGGTTTCCTTATTGAGTGTGTTGAGTGAATGCTTCAAGGTTTTTTGAAATAAAGAATTGTTGCTAAACCTTGTTTGATAAGCATTGTTGTTGAAACCATTGGTTGTATGAACTTGAATTAGGGTTTGAGTATCATTGCTATGTGAAGATTGCTTTATAAGCATTGTTTTTGAAGTGATTGGTTGAGCAAAGAACTTGAACTAGGGTTTGATTATCATTGCTATAAACATTGTTGTTGAAGTGAGTTGTTGAGAAAAGAACTTGAACTAGGGTTTGAAAAGATCATGAGTATCATTGTTATGTGATATTTATTGCTAAGCATTGTTGGAAACATTTTGAGTTGGTGTTTACATGCCTGGACTAGGGTTTGTGAGAAAGGAGTCTTTCATTGAGTGATTGGTTGGGTAGAGTTGGTTGAGCCTAGTCAAGTGGATGTGTGAAGTGATTGTTCAAGTTCCATAAAACAAACTATTCTATATTCTGAATTGAGTTGTGAAAGTGATTGAGCATTGAGCTGAAATTGAAGCATATTGTGTCTCTAAAAATTCTCCTTATGTTTCTAAGAGAGTGATGGAAAGTAATTGAGCATTGTGATTAGTATAGAAAATATTGAGTCTCTAACAATTATATTTATGTTTCTATGATATTGGACAAGTTTTGTGTGGACTTGTTGAGCAGATTTGGACAAGTTTTGTGTGAACTTATTGAGAAGATTGGACAATTTTTGTGTGAACTTGTTGAGAAGATTTGGACAAGTTCTGTGTGAACTTGTTGAGAAGATTGGAAAAGTTCTGTGTGAACATGTTGAGCATATTTGGACAATTTTTGAGTGGACTTGTTCAGCAGATTTGAGCAAGTTCTAGAGAGGACTTGTGGACAGATTAGTGTGAGCTTTTATGGAAGCTTGCAAGGCAGATTTGAGACAAGTCTTTGAGAAGACTTGAGAGTAGAGTTGATTGATTTGTTCAAAACCTTGAGTTAAGGTTTGGGGCAGATCCAATAGAGTTGATTCAAGCCTTGAGTTAAGGCTTGAAGATAGAGATAAAGGATAGATTTGTGCTAGACCGAAGGACTGTGTTTAGTGCAGATTTGAGATCAGAGTTTGGTGTAGATTTGAGGATAGATTTGTTCCAGATCAAAGATATATATTGAGGATAAATTTGTGCTAGATTGAAGGACTGTGTTTAGTACAAATTTGAGAGCAAATTTTGGTGTAGATTTGAGGATAGGTTTGTACCAGACCAAAGATAGAGATTGAGCATATTTGTGCTAGATCAAAGGACTGTGTTTAGTGCATATTTGAGACAGAGCTTTGGAGGTGACAGAGCAGAGAGGATGGTATTCTCCCATGGATAGAGATACATTAGCTAGGGTAGTGAAGACAGGTCTTCTAAGTGGGGACAAGAGTCTTCAGTGGAGAGATATCCACAAGCCAGTGCAGTGGAGGTAGTTGTCTTCTAGAGGATTACCAACTAGAGTAGAGGAGGAGTTCTCCTGTGGATTGAGATCCACGAACTTGATTTAGGGGATTTTTGTCTCCTTTAGATAGAGGTCCATAAAAATTGTAATAGGGAAAGGATTCCCAAGATATTGATCGAGAAAATTTTAATGAAATATTTTATCTGTGGAGTAACCCGCATTGGGTGAACCACGTAAATTGTGGTGTCTCTATTGTGTGTGGTGTCTTGTAAATTGCTTTGATTACTGTTGTTGATATTGCTATCTATACATTGCATATATTTATTTAGAAAAAAAAGTAAAAAGTGATCTTATACTGTTCACCCCCCTCTTAGTATAAGCTTGTGTTCTTCAATAATCACATCATAGGATTTGCAAGGATAACTTGGTTGATCTAAGGTTTCATCTGGTGTGAGACGACCAATTGAGGTACGTGATTTGTATGGTGCGAATCCATGCAACTCCGGTTCAGATCACACTAGTTTACCATAAACTCTTTTTCCCTTGAGGACTAGGTGGATTGGTAAGTGCTTTTATGGCTAGGTACTTACAAGAAGACACCCAAGTTCAAACCTCGAGGGTAGCTTGTTTGCAAAGGTAGTAGTCTAATCTAAATCCTTTGAGTGAGCACAAAACCAATGATGATAGTACAAATTCTGAACGATTGATGGTACCCTTCACACTAGGTCAACAATAACGAAGTGAAATAGGTTTGGTGGGAGAAACCCCTATGGTTTGAACTCTGTGCTTCTCAGTTACTAAAAATAGTGTGGTTGCGACCAACTCTCCTATGTAACAAAAAAAAAAACTTGGTTGATCTAATATACAAACATTAATCAAGATATATCTATGAAAATTTAATTATCTAGCTCTGTGAATGGTAACAACCATATCCAATTGAAAAATAATAGTAATTATAATTAGACCTCACCCATTGATCCTTTGGCTCTTCTAGTGATACAAAATATTGAAGTAATTATCACTTTGTCAGTCTATTATGAATATATATTTTGTTTTTCTTCTTGGAAAATATGATAAATATTTTTCCTCTTTCTCAAAATCAATTCTTCTATAGTATGAGAGTCCTAACAAATTGTTTAGACAATTTATTAATTTTATATGGTCCCTCATAATAGGATATAAAAACTCCTTGTTTACATGGAATTATGCTAAGGCACTTAGTATTATTATAGGGATCCAAATAGCTAAAGAAGGAGGCTTTGATGATCTTATTATGGAAGGTGACTCATAGGTCATAGTGAATGCATTCAAGGAATCAATGAATTGTTTGAGGCTTGTTCCCCAGTGGAAGAATTTTAGATGGTTAAAATTGGTGAATTAGTCCTTATTCATTGTAAAGGTAATTTTTTTGCTAACAAACTAACCAACTTTAGAGTAGATTTTCCTACCCATTTCTAATTAACTAGAAGCTCATACTTGATCCACATCCCTCGTATATAAATTTTGGCATCTAATGATGTTATAGAAAGCTCATGGTTTTGGTACCCTTGTGTCTTAATGTTTTTATTTTCTCATGGCAAGGTTTCTTTATGTGGTGTGCTAGTGATGCAGACTAGAGGAGGGGGTCTAATGAAAGACCACATCTTCTAGCAACCCAAACATATCCACACAAACACACACAAAAACTAGTAAATAAAACAAAACACTATTTGTATTTATTTATTTAAAAATATATGCCTCAAAATTCCATTGTTGGCCCTTGCCAACCATGGATGGTCATCCCTGATCCTTGTTGACTCCCCTACCAATATTTTATCGGTCTTGTATTGACCCCTTACCAGTCCTTGTCGATATCTTACCAAATCCTTTGCGGCCCTATCCGGTCCTCTGTCATCCTGGATCCTTGTTGACTCCTTGTGGTTATGTTTTGTCCTTTTATGGTCTTTGCAATTAGCAAGAACACCTCCACTTATGCCTTTCTAGCCATGAGAAATAATGTTGGAAGATGAAAAGTTATGTCACTTCCTCTTCGCTTGGCAATTGGGAAGGCCTTCTATTTTTTTATTATTTTATTCTCCCAAATGCTTCTGCATCATACACGTCATATAATAGAAATACTTCATAAGCCCTTGCTCATGAGAATGAGTTATTTATTTTTTTGTTTTAAACAAATAAACCCTCTTCATTTTTGGATATTCTAAAACAATAGCCTCAAATCCCTAAAAAATAGAGAAAATATAAGTTTCTAATAAAATATAAACTCAATTATCAATCGTTCTCCTCAATAACCTTATTACCCAAACTATTGAGTTCCTCGGGGGTACATTGGCAATAGTAATGAGTGAATAGAGTTCCTCCTGGGCATCCTCTTAAATATTTTTGCTTTCTGGAGATTTGAACCCCGATCCTTCTAGGTACGCTTAGGATGCCCTTGCTCCACACAACCATGTTCAACTTCACATCATTCCTCACGTCAGTGAGACCCATTGCCTTCGGGTAAAATTTTAGTTCTCCTTTATGGCCTTGGGAGTCATTTTCTTATAATTGCATCCATGAAGGTGCTTGTGCAAATTAATGGCATATTACATTGTGACCACCTCTTCCCTACAACTCATGCCCTTGTCATTTATGTTGGCTCCTCTTCTCTTCCTTGTATCTGCTTCTCTATGTGTGTGCTCTCTCTTCCTCTTTATCTTTCTTCTTCCTCCTTTTCTTCATGTGCCTCCTCTCCTCTTCATTGGAGTCATCCTCTTCAAAAATTTCTCCAAGCCCTTATCAAAATATTTTCTCTGTGATCCCCTCTTGACCCACTTATCTTCCTCAAATTAGAATTTATAACAGGAAAATATAATGCTAAAAAATAACTCAACATAACATCTTAGACAACAAACAACAAACAACAAACAACAAACAACAAACAACAAACAACAAACAACAAACAACAAACAACAAACAACAAACAACAAACAACAAACAACAAACAACAAACAACAAACAACAAACAACAAACACAACAACCTTTTATTAAATTTTAACATCTTAGAACGAAGCAACTATATTCCATTTTTCCTGTCTTGTATAAGTTTTTTATCTTAAAATATCACACAAATTGTACAATTTAAGCTTCCTTGTTACTATTGATACAATGTTCATAAAATTAAAAAAATTGCTGACCAAGATGCCTCAACCTGTCCAATCAACTCCTTTGGAAATTTTTGAACCTTCTCTATTACACAATGTTTTGACGTGAGCGCCTCCTCGTAAGTCAAATTCATCTTCCCCATAACTTTGTAGATCCTTATTTTCTAGTGGTAGTGATTTATATGCTTCAAATATTCTTAATAATCTTTGAATATTTCCTTCATAGATCAAATTTGAAACACCAAATAATTGGGCTTTATTTCTGTCAATAACTCCACAAGAGAAAATGGTTTCCTCTTGAAGAGAGTCATAAAGAAGAAAACAATTTGCTTCCAAAATAAATTTCTTCAAAATAAAATGTAGTCTCGAAAAATTCCAAAAAAATCTCTACTCTTCAAATTTGAAAACTTTTCTGATAAAAATTATCTCAAACATCAACTTGTTCTGGAACAACATTAACAAAAATTTTAGCATGGAAAGTTGTGGCACAAAAATTCTCAATGCTCACACAAAATATTCACCCTCTCTGATACCATTATGATGTAGACTAGAGGAGGGGGTCTAATGAAATACTGCAAACCAAACATCTCCACACAAACACATGCAAAATCTAATACATAAAACAAAAAATTATTTGTATTTCTTTGTTTAAAAATATACGTCTCAAACTTCCATTGTTGGTCCTTGCCAACCCTAGTCGGTCATCTCGAATCCTTGCCAGCTCCCCTGTCGATCTCTTGTCGATCCTTTATCAACTCTTTTCTAACCTTATCCAATCCTTTGCCAATCATCCAAGATCCTTTCCAACTCTTTGCGGATAGGTCCTATCCGATCCTTTTCTAGTCTCTACAATTAGCAACAACACCTCCACTTATGTCTTTCCAACCATGAGAAACAATGTTGGAAGAAGATGAAAAGTTGTGCCACTTCCTTTTCCCTTGGCAACTAGGAAGACCTTTCATGTTTTTATTATTTTAGTCTCCCAGATGCTTCTGCATAAGCTAGTAGTGCATGATGCTTGCTTTATGACCTTTGATTTTGATGCTTGTGTAATGATTTTTATCATTTTGAGAGGGGGCCTCTATGGAATCCCTATTTGCTTTAACAATAAAATATTATTATAAATAAAATATATTATTTTGTATATACTAAAATATTAAAATAATATTGATTCAAAACTTAGCACATAGTTGAGTCAATATCCATAAAAAAGAAAGTTATAATACAAAATTACCATAAAATTCACATAAAAAATATTTTAATCTAAGAGTTAACAAGGAAAAGCATATTTTTATACTATCTTTGAACCTTAAATATTTGCTAGTTATTGAACATAATCATGGTCCCTCTTGGTTAACAACATATCATTCATATGTCCTCGGGGGACAGCGCAACGACTCTGGTTTTGGCTCTTCTTCGGGAGGTCCAAGGTTCAAACCGTAGTGTGGGCAAGTGTGTGAGGGGGTGTGTGTGTGATGGTTGTGTGTTTGGCCCCTATTGATAAGTTCAGCTCTCGCCCTAATGAGAGGTCATGGTAGGGATGGGGATGCCTCACGCTGATCATCGATCATAAGGGTTTCTCACACTAACCAAGATTAAAAAAAAAGAAAAAACATATCATTCATCTTTATATATAAATATAAACATATTTTTTATACTATCTCTGAACCATAAACATAAATATTTGTTAGTTATTAAACATAAGCATGGTCCCTTTTGGTTAACAACATATCATTCATGTTATATATATATATATATATATATATATATATATATATATATATATATATATATATATATATATATATATATATATATATATATATATATATATATATATATATATATATATATATATATATATATATATATATATATATATAATATTAATGTAATCAAGAGGACAAGATGATCATAAAAGATAAATATACTATAAAGACAAAGATGTTACCAAATGGCATGAGCTCACCTGATTAAATCCTTTAATTTTGGAGGAAAATCTTGACAAATGATACTTGCATGATTATCAAGATGTTGTAATTAAAAAACTTGGTCATGATGTAATAAGATCGGGTCATTTCAATTCCATATAATCAATTTAAAAAATCAAATGACATCACTATATTCCTCAATTCCTCAACTTTCAAGGAGAGGAAACCCAAGTTCAAATCTTGTTGAGAGATACATGTATAATTACTAAATTGTTGTAATACTACTATATGATCAACGATTTAGTACTACAAAAACCATTTCAATTTAAATCTTTGCAAACAAGATACATGTGTAATTACCAAATATCCTAATGGTTAGGACTTTAAGCCTTTTTTTTTTTTGAAAGACCCAAATTCAAACCACAATAAGACGTATATACACATATATAATAAACTTAAATAATAATAATAATAACATTATACCATTATAATTAGAATTGTTTCAATTTTATATAATCAATTAAAATAAAAAAAAAACTAAATTCAATGATATTTTTCAAAATGAAATAACCGACAATAATAAACATGTCCACCATCAAATTATTTAATTTTATGAGCCTACAAATACCATGACTAGTCATAGGAAGAGACAAAAATGTTACATTAAATTTTTTAAGGTAGGAGATAAAAGACCATGAAAAAATATATATATATATATATTTTGGTTATATAAGAGAGTTGGTCACAACCAACAACAAGTGCAGAGTTCAAACCACAACCGTGCTCCCACCAAAGAGTTCAAACCGCAAGGGTGCTCTCACCAAACTGCAATATATGCCTATCCCTCCACTTAGTTATTCAATTAACCAAACCACCATGCGAGGATGAAAACATAAAATCTTCAATCTTCTTTGAATGACATTTGTCTTAAAAGGTAAAAATGATGATATGATGATTGAACCCATGATCATTTGTACACAATGTCTAGTCTTTCCTTTTACTAGCTATCTTGATGTCATGTCAGACTTTCTCCATTGATGTAGGAGCATCTAGATAAAAAAATAATAATAAAAATAATTTGAAGATCTTGCCAGGTGCCAAGAGAAGAAGGGGCATGGTTTTTAACCTTTCATGTCCCACCTTCATTTTCGTTGTTGGAGAAACATAAATTGGGAGTTTTGCTACAATTTCTAGATTACCGACAAGAGAAACTATCTAATGAAATTTTTGAGTTATGTTGCAATTTCCAAATTTTCAAAAGAGGAGCTATCTAATAAACTTTTTGAGTTTCGTTGCAATTTCTTGATTATTAGCAAGAGAATCTAGCTAATGAAGTTTTTGAGTTTTGTTGCAATTTCTAGATTACCAACAAGAGAAGCAATTTATTAAACTTTTGAGTTTTGCTACAAATTCCAGTTTACCAGCAAGGGAAGTTTTTTCATGACTACACTTTTTGTTGCTACAATTTTTTTATTGTTGGTTTTAATTTTAGATGTTGAACAAATGTCAGTCAATTAAAAATATATTTGTTGAATGCAAGTAAATTCTTGTAATTCATTTTTTGGTTCGGTGAATTTGTTCCGATACATCTAGACTACACCAATTGGTATTAGAGCTAAGGTTGAAGAAGATATGGTATATCGAGGAAGGCCACAATAAACACAAAATTTCAAAAATATTGATATTGTTGAGATGATAAGAGGAATTACAACCAGGTTGGATGTCACAAAGATAACATAAATAAGGGAAGTGCATGTTGAGAATGTTCATGATGATGAGGAAGAATATTTCAAGAGCCTATAGAAGAAGACCAAGTGGACAAACTAGAGAGTAGATTCTTAAGATCAATCATAAAGATGGGTAGTAAGCCAAAGTAAGAGATCCCGTGCTACAATGGAATTTTGAATCTGGAAAAGCTGATAGACATGATTATAACATTGAGAAATACTTTGAATTTGAATCAATGGAAGACCCTAAGAAGATGAAGTTTGCCTATACCAAGTTGAAAGGGCATTCATATTTGTGGTGGGATCATATCTAAATGGAGAGGCAAAGAAAAGAGAAAAAAAACAAGACTTGGGATAAAATGGTTGCTAAAAATAGACCAAGTTTCTTTCATTATATTATCAAATGGGTCTCTTCAATAAATTGCAAAATCTAAAGCAAACAGAGATTATATGTGAAGGACTACATGGAAGAGTTTTACAAGCTCATCATTTAGACTAGCCATATAGAATATTATGAAGAGAATATTTTGAGGTAAGGGGTAAATAAATATTTTCTTGATGGCATACAAACAATAAATATTTTTAGTTGGAAACATGATAAGGGGTAAGGGGTAATCTCTTAGATTATAGTTTATCTATAAGGATGGGAAACCCATGATCTACCACTTCACCAGGTAACAACTCCAAAAAAAAAGAAATCAAAATATACACATGACACTTCTCTAGGATGACAACCTCATACTACAATAACTCTTCTAGATGACATACTTTGCCATGACATTATCATCTTCAACGGTATCATCTCATAGCACACATTAAATATATTAAATATATTAAGTATAACTTTATAAATGTTAGGATCGATATATTATCTTATATATCAATTACTAGACTCTGCTCAACTAGTGGCTTCTCTCCCTTACATCCTTCATAACCACTCCTCTAAAAAATTCCAACAAAATGTTCTTAAATTTGTAGGTGGAGACACTTTAAACCCTAGAGTTTATAGGTCAAAATGACTACATTAGGAGAAAAAAGGTGATAAAATTTAAAAAAATTAAAGTTTTGCATAAGGATGAAATTAGGCACGCCATCACGACATGTTTCAATGTCATGATTAGAAAATACTGGGAATTTCTAAGTCCAAAACAAGGTGCGATGTCATGACATATCTCCATGTCATGGTTGTCAAGGCTTGAGATACTTGAAGGAAGAAAGACATTGTGAAATTGTGGCTTGTCGCTTCATCATGGTCATAGAGGCTTGGAAAATCTTAAGATAAAAAAGAAACATGATGTCACAACTTGTTTCCATGTTGTGGTCGTGAAGTATTAAAAAGTTCTTCAAGAACAAATAGGACACGACATCGTGACATGTCTTCCCATCATGGTCGCTAAGGTTTGGGAAGCTCAACGAGTGAAAAGTATCATGATATCACAACATATTTCCATGTCGCAACCATAGAAATTCCAAAAGTACTAAGGGCAAAATAAAGGTGTGACGCCATGACATTTCTTCATATCATGATTGCAAATACTAGAAAGGGCTTCAAAGCAAGAAAGAGTGCAACATCACAACTTTTCAAATCATTGTCACAAAATCTTGGGAAGACCAAAGACATGAAAAGGTAAGTGGCATCACATCATGTCGCTATGATGCAACCGCGACCACTTGTAGAGAGTTGAATCTTCAAAAGAGTTTTAGTCTACCAATATCTATTACAAATCAATGGTGATAGATGATTTCAAGAAAAAATAATGAACCAAATTTAAGCTCATATCCACTTCATCTTCTTAGGGTCTTCCATTGATTCAAATTCAAAGTATTTCTCAATGTTATAATCATGTCTATCAGCTTGTCCAGATTCAAAATTCCATTGTAGCACGGGATCTCTTACTTTGGCTTACTACCCATCTTTATGATTGATCTTAAGAATCTACTCTCTAGTTTGTCCACTTGGTCTTCTTCTATAGGCTCTTGAAATATTCTTCCTCATCATCATGAACATTCTCAACATGCACTTCCCTTATTTATGTTATCTTTGTGACATCCAACCTGGTTGTAATTCCTCTTATCATCTCAACAATATCAATATTTTTGAAATTTTGTGTTTATTGTGGCCTTCCTCAGTGTACCATATCTTCTTCAACCTTAGCTCTAATACCAATTGGTGTAGTCTAGATGTATCGGAACAAATTCACCGAACCAAAAAATGAATTACAAGAATTTACTTGCATTCAACAAATATATTTTTAATTGACTGACATTTGTTCAAAATCTAAAATTAAAACCAACAATAAAAAAATTGTAGCAACAAAAAGTGTAGTCACGAAAAAACTTCCCCTGCTGGTAAACTGGAATTTGTAGCAAAACTCAAAAGTTTAATAAATTGCTTCTCTTGTTGGTAATCTAGAAATTGCAACAAAACTCAAAAACTTCATTAGCTAGATTCTCTTGCTGATAATCAAGAAATTGCAACGAAACTCAAAAATTTTATTAGATAGCTCCTCTTTTGAAAATTTGGAAATTGCAACATAACTCAAAAATTTCATTAGATAGTTTCTCTTGTCGGTAATCTAGAAATTGTAGCAAAACTCCCAATTTATGTTTCTCCAACAACGAAAATGAAGGTGGGACATGAAAGGTTAAAAACCATGCCCCTTCTTCTCTTGGCACCTGGCAAGATCTTCAAATTATTTTTATTATTATTTTTTTATCTAGATGCTCCTACATCAATGGAGAAAGTCTGACATGACATCAAGATAGCTAGTAAAAGGAAAGACTAGACATTGTGTACAAATGATCATGGGTTCAATCATCATATCATCATTTTTACCTTTTAAGACAAATGTCATTCAAAGAAGATTGAAGATTTTATGTTTTCATCCTCGCATGGTGGTTTGGTTAATTGAATAACTAAGTGGAGGGATAGGCATATATTGCAGTTTGGTGAGAGCACCCTTGCGGTTTGAACTCTTTGGTGGGAGCACGGTTGTGGTTTGAACTCTGCACTTGTTGTTGGTTGTGACCAACTCTCTTATATAACCAAAAAAAAAAAAAAAATATATATATATATATATTTTTTAAATATATATATATATATATATTTTTTTTTTCATGGTCTTCTATCTCCTACCTTAAAAAATTTAATGTAACATTTTTGTCTTTTCCTATGACTAGTCATGGTATTTGTAGGCTCATAAAATTAAATAATTTGATGGTGGACATGTTTATTATTGTCGGTTATTTCATTTTGAAAAATATCATTGAATTTAGTTTTTTTATTTATTTTAATTGATTATATAAAATTGAAACAATTCTAATTATAATGGTATAATGTTATTATTATTATTATTTAAGTTTATTATATATGTGTATATACGTCTTATTGTGGTTTGAATTTGGGTCTTTAAAAAAAAAAAAAAGGCTTAAAGTCCTAACCATTAGGATATTTGGTAATTACACATGTATCTTGTTTGCAAAGATTTAAATTGAAATGGTTTTTGTAGTACTAAATCGTTGATCATATAGTATTATTATAACAATTTACATGTATCTCTCAGTAAGATTTGAACTTGGGTTTCCTCTCCTTGAAAGTTGAGGAATTGAGAAATATAGTGATGTCATTTGATTTTTTAAATTGATTATATGGAATTGAAATGACCCGATCTTATTACATCATGACCAAGTTTTTTAATTACAACATCTTGATAATCATGCAAGTATCATTTGTCAAGATTTTCCTCCAAAATTAAAGGATTTAATCAGGTGAGCTCATGCCATTTGGTAACATCTATGTCTTTATAGTATATTTATCTTTTATGATCATCTTGTCCTCTTGATTACATTAATATTTATATATATATATATATATATATATATATATATATATATATATATATATATATATATATATATATATAACATGAATGATATGTTGTTAACCAAAAGGGACCATGCTTATGTTTAATAACTAACAAATATTTATGTTTATGGTTCAGAGATAGTATAAAAAATATGTTTATATTTATATATAAAGATGAATGATATGTTTTTTCTTTTTTTTAATCTTGGTTAGTGTGAGAAACCCTTATGATCGATGATCAGCGTGAGGCATCCCCATCCCTACCATGACCTCTCATTAGGGCGAGAGCTGAACTTATCAATAGGGGCCAAACACACGACCATCACACACCCACCCCCTCACACACTTGCCCACGCTACGGTTTGAACCTTGGACCTCCCGAAGAAGAGCCAAAACCAGAGTCGTTGCGCTGTCCCCCGAGGACATATGAATGATATGTTGTTAACCAAGAGGGACCATGATTATGTTCAATAACTAGCAAATATTTAAGGTTCAAAGATAGTATAAAAATATGCTTTTCCTTGTTAACTCTTAGATTAAAATATTTTTTATGTGAATTTTATGGTAATTTTGTATTATAACTTTCTTTTTTATGGATATTGACTCAACTATGTGCTAAGTTTTGAATCAATATTATTTTAATATTTTAGTATATACAAAATAATATATTTTATTTATAATAATATTTTATTGTTAAAGCAAATAGGGATTCCATAGAGGCCCCCTCTCAAAATGATAAAAATCATTACACAAGCATCAAAATCAAAGGTCATAAAGCAAGCATCATGCACTACTAGCTTATGCAGAAGCATCTGGGAAACTAAAATAATAAAAAAATGAAAGGTCTTCCTAGTTGCCAAGGGAAAAGGAAGTGGCACAACTTTCCATCTTCTTCCAACATTGTTTCTCATGGCTGGAAAGGCATAAGTGGAGGTGTTGTTGCTAATTGTAGAGACTAGAAAAGGATCGGATAGGACCTATCCGCAAAGAGTTGGAAAGGATCTTGGATGATTGGAAAAGGATTGGATAAGGTTAGCAAAGAGTTGATAAAGGATCGACAAGAGATCGACAGGGGAGCTGGCAAGGATTCGAGATGACCGACTAGGGTTGGCAAGGACCAACAATGGAAGTTTGAGACGTATATTTTTAAACAAAGAAATACAAATAATGTTTTGTTCTATGTATTAGATTTTGCATGTGTTTGTGTGGAGATGTTTGGTTTGCAGTATTTCATTAGACCCCCTCCTCTAGTCTACATCATAATGGTATCAGAGAGGGTGCATATTTTGTGTGAGCATTGAGAATTTTTGTGCCACAACTTTCCATGCTAAATTTTTTGTTAATGTTATTCCGAACAAGTTGATGTTTGAGATAATTTTTATCGAGAAAAGTTTTCAAATTTGAAGAGTAGAGATTTTTTTGGAATTTTTCGAGACTACATTTTATTTTGAAGAAATTTATTTTGGAAGCAAATTGTTTTCTTCTTTATGACTCTCTTCAAGAGGAAACCATTTTCTCTTGTGGAGTTATTGACAGAAATAAAGCCCAATTATTTGGTGTTTCAAATTTGATCTATGAAGGAAATATTCAAAGATTATTAAGAATATTTGAAGCATATAAATCACTACCACTAGAAAATAAGGATCTACAAAGTTATGGGGAAGATGAATTTGACTTACGAGGAGGCTCTCACGTCAAAACATTGTGTAATAGAGAAGGTTCAAAAATTTCCAAAGGAGTTGATTGGACAGGTTGAGGCATCTTGGTCAGCAATTTTTTTTAATTTTATGGACATTGTATCAATAGTAACAAGGAAGCTTAAATTGTACAATTTGTGTGATATTTTAAGATAAAAAACTTATACAAGACGGGAAAAATGGAATATAGTTGCTTCGTTCTAAGATGTTAAAATTTAATAAAAGGTTGTTGTGTTTGTTGTTTGTTGTTTGTTGTTTGTTGTTTGTTGTTTGTTGTTTGTTGTTTGTTTTTGTTGTTTGTTGTTTTTTTTGTTGTTTGTTGTTTGTTGTTTGTTGTTTGTTGTTTGTTGTTTGTTGTTTGTTTTTTGTTGTTTGTTGTTTGTTGTCTAAGATGTTATGTTGAGTTATTTTTTAGCATTATGTTTTCCTGTTATAAATTCTAAATTGAGGAAGATAAGTGGGTCAAGAGGGGATCACAGAGAAAATATTTTGATAAGGGCTTGGAGAAATTTTTTGAAGAGGATGACTCCAATGAAGAGGAGAGGAGGCACATGAAGAAGAGGAGGAAGAAGAAAGAGAAAGAGGAAGAGTGAGCACACACATAGAGAAGAAGAGACAAGGAAGAGAAGAGGAGCCAACATAAATGAGAAGGGCATGAGTTGTAGGGAAGATGTGGTCATAATGTAATATGCCATTAATTTGTACAAGCACCTTCATAGATGCAGTTATAAGAAAATGACTCCCAAGGCCATAAAGGAGAACTAAAATTTACCCAGAAGGCAATGGGTCTCACTGACGTGAGGAATGATGTGAAGTTGAACATGGTTGTGTGGAGCAAGGGCATCCTAAGCGTACCTAGAAGGATCGGGGTTCAAATCTCCAGAAAGCAAAAATATTTAAGAGGATGCCCAGGAGGAACTCTATTCACTCATTACTATTGCCAATGTACCCCCGAGGAACTCAATAGTTTGGGTAATAAGGTTATTGAGGAGAAAGATTGATAATTGAGTTTATGTTTTATTAGAAACTTATATTTTCTCTATTTTTTAGGGATTTGAGGCTATTGTTTTAGAATATCCAAAAATGAAGAGGGTTTATTTGTTTAAAACAAAAAAATAAATATTTAACCCATTCTCATGAGCAAGGTCTTATGAAGTATTTCTATTACTCGACGTGTATGATGTAGAAGCATTTGGGAGAATAAAATAATAAAAAATGGAAGGTCTTCCCAATTGCCAAGGGAAGAGGAAGTGACATAACTTTTCATCTTCCAACATTATTTCTCATGGATGGAAAGGCATAAGTGGAGGTGTTCTTGCTAATTGCAAAGACCATAAAAGGACAAAACATAACCACAAGGAGTCAACAAGGATCCAAGATGACAAAGGACCGGATAGGGCCGCAAAGGATTTGGTAAGATATCGACAAGGACTGGTAAGGGGTCAATACAAGACCGATAAAATATTGGTAGGGGAGTCAAAAATGATTAGGGATGACCATCCAGGGTTGGCAAGGGCCATCAATGGAAGTTTGAGGCATATATTTTTAAACAAATAAATACAAATAGTGTTTTGTTTTATTTACTAGTTTTTGTGTGTGTTTGTGTGGATATGTTTGGGTTGCTAGAATATGTGGTCTTTCATTAGACCCCCTCCTCCAGTCCGCATCACTAGCACACCACATAAAGAAACCTTGCCATGAGAAAATAAAAACATTAAGACACAAGGGTACCAAAACCATGAGCTTTCTATAACATCATTAGATGCCAAAATTTATATACGAGGGATGTGGATCAAGTATGAGCTTCTAGTTAATTAGAAATGGGTAGGAAAATCTACTCTAAAGTTGGTTAGTTTGTTAGCAAAAAAATTACCTTTACAATGAATAAGGACTAATTCACCAATTTTAACCATCTAAAATTCTTCCACTGGGGAACAAGCCTCAAACGATTCATTGATTCCTTGAATGCATTCACTATGACCTATGAGTCACCTTCCATAATAAGATCATCAAAGCCTCCTTCTTTAGCTATTTGGATCCCTATAATAAGACTAAGTGCCTTAGCATAATTCCATGTAAACAAGGAGTTTTTATATCCCATTATGGGGGACTTCATATAAAATTAATAAATTGTCTAAACAATTTGCTAGGACTCTCTTACTATAGAAGAATTGATTTTGACAAAGAGGAAAAATATTTATCATATTTTCCAAGAAGAAAAACAAAATATATATTCATAATAGACTCACAAAGTGATAATTACTTCAATATTTTGTATCACTAGAAGAGCCAAAGGATCAATGGGTGAGGTCTAATTATAATTACTATTATTTTTCAATTGGGTATGGTTGTTACCATTCACAGAGCTAGATAATTAAATTTTCATAGATATATCTTGATTAATGTTTGTATATTAGATCAACCAAGTTTTTTTTTTTGTTACATAGGAGAGTTGGTCGCAACCACACTATTTTTAGTAACTGAGAAGCACAGAGTTCAAACCATAGGGGTTTCTCCCACCAAACCTATTTCACTTCGTTATTGTTGACCTAGTGTGAAGGGGACCATCAATCGTTCAGAATTTGTACTATCATCATTGGTTTTGTGCTCACTCAAAGGATTTAGATTAGACTACTACCTTTGCAAACAAGCTACCCTCGAGGTTTGAACTTGGGTGTCTTCTTGTAAGTACCTAGCCATAAAAGCACTTACCAATCCACCTAGTCCTCAAGGGAAAAAGAGTTTATGGTAAACTAGTGTGATCTGAACCGGAGTTGCATGGATTCGCACCATACAAATCACGTACCTCAATTGGTCGTCTCACACCAGATGAACCCTTAGATCAACCAAGTTATCCTTGCAAATCCTGTGATGTGATTACTGAAGAACACAAGCTTATACTAAGAGGTGGGGTGAACAGTATAAGATCACTTTTTACTTTTCTTTCTAAATAAATATATGCAATGTATAGATAGCAATATCAACAACAGTAATCAAAGCAATTTACAAGACACCACACACAATAGAGACACCACAATTTACGTGGTTCACCCAATGCGGGTTACTCCACAGATAAAATATTTCATTAAAATTTTCTCGATCAATATCTTGGGAATCCTTTCCCTATTACAATGTTTATATCTAAAGGAGACAAAAATCCCCTAAATCAAGTTCGTGGATCTCAATCCACAGGAGAACTCCTCCTCTACTCTAGTTGGTAATCCTCTAGAAGACAACTACCTCCACTACACTGGCTTGTGGATATCTCTCCACTGAAGACTCTTGTCCCCACTTAGAAGACCTGTCTTCACTACCCTAGCTAATGTATCTCTATCCATGGGAGAATACCATCCTCTCTGCTCTGTCACCTCCAAAGCTCTGTCTCAAATCTGCACTAAACACAATCCTTTGATCTAGCACAAATATGCTCAATCTCTATCTTTGGTCTGGTACAAACCTATCCTCAAATCTACACCAAAATTTGCTCTCAAATCTGTACTAAACACAGTCCTTCAATCTAGCACAAATTTATCCTCAATATATATCTTTGATCTGGAACAAATCTATCCTCAAATCTACACCAAACTCTGATCTCAAATCTGCACTAAACATAGTCCTTCGGTCTAGCACAAATCTATCCTTTATCTCTATCTTCAAGCCTTAACTCAAGGCTTGAATCAACTCTATTGGATCTGCCCCAAACCTTAACTCAAGGTTTTGAACAAATCAATCAACTCTACTCTCAAGTCTTCTCAAAGACTTGTCTCAAATCTGCCTTGCAAGCTTCCATAAAAGCTCACACTAATCTGTCCACAAGTCCTCTCTAGAACTTGCTCAAATCTGCTCAACAAGTCCACTCAAAAATTGTCCAAATATGCTCAACAAGTTCACATAGAACTTTTCCAATCTGCTCAACAAGTTCACACAGAACTTGTCCAAATCTTCTCAACAAGTTCACACAAAAATTGTCCAATCTGCTCAATAAGTTCACACAAAACTTGTCCAAATCTGCTCAACAAGTCCACACAAAACTTGTCCAATATCATAGAAACATAAATATAATTGTTAGAGACTCAATATTTTCTATACTAATCACAATGCTCAATTACTTTCAATCACTCTCTTAGAAACATAAGGAGAATTGTTAGAGACTCAATATGCTTCAATTTTAGCTCAATGCTCAATCACTTTCACAACTCAATTCAGAATATAGAATAGTTTGTTTTATGGAACTTGAACAATCACTTCACACATCCACTTGACTAGGCTCAACCAAATCTACCCAACCAATCACTCAATGAAACACTCCTTTCTCACAAACCCTAGTCCAGGCATGTAAACACCAACTCAAAATGTTTCCAACAATGCTTAGCAATAAATATCACATAACAATGATACTCATGATCTTTTCAAACCCTAGTTCAAGTTCTTTTCTCAAAAACTCACTTCAACAACAATGTTTATAGTAATGATAATCAAACCCTAGTTCAAGTTCTTTTCTCAACCAATCACTTCAAAAACAATGCTTATAAAGCAATCTTCACATAGCAATGATACTCAAACCCTAATTCAAGTTCATACAACCAATGGTTTCAACAACAATGCTTATCAAACAAGGTTTAGCAACAATTATTTATTTCAAAAAACCTTGAAGCATTCACTCAACACACTCAATAAGGAAACCCTAATCAAGTCTTTTTCACTCCAAAATTATTTTTCAAAAAACCAACCAATCAAACTAACTATGGAAGAATCTGCTCATACCATTTTTCTTGATGATAAGGAGTAGACCTCATAAATTTGCCACAACCATAAAACACTTCTTTGCCAAAATCAAGAAGGTTAGAATACAAAAATATTATTCCAATATTTTCTTAAAGATATTCCTTGGACCAAAATATAATCAATGCCTTATTTTTTCCCTTTTTCAATTATACTCAACAAATCATACATAACAAAATACTTGGAAACACCTTATCAACTCCAATCTTAGAATAGTGACCAACACCCTAATAAATCAACCACTCTTAAAATAATATCCACCACCATAGGATATTAACCACTTTTTATCAAGAAAAAGAAAACAAAAAAAAAAGCAAAGCTCAAGAATAATCTCTAAGAAAATCATTAGGAGAAAATATGAAATGTAGTATTCACAAATTCATTTGACTTGATATTTTGCGATATAAAAGAATAGTCAATCCAATAATACATATTACATAGATAATATTGAATATTAATAAATTGTTGGACACAAATTATTTTTTCCCATCGAGCTTAAATTTGGAGGAAAGGACAAAATCCTCAAGATTTGGATAATTTTGTTCTTATCCCCTCTCTCCCTTCCCTCCCACCCAAAAGTAACAAATAGATTAAAAAAAATTAATTATTGGGTTCAATATCTATTTGTATTATACCATTGTAGGTTACATATTATTATCCAAGATATAATTTAGGATTCCAAAAGTATCATACCAATAATGGAGTCTAGTCACAAGATATAGTTAAAAAATTCATGTAATAAAAATAATCCATATTAATTGAAACCATGCAATTAAATAATCTATTTATTAATATCATAAATACATCCACTTGTAATTGGAAGCCATTCTATCAATTTATTTATTTATTTTAAAAAAATATAGATGATAAAATAATCACATTATAAAAATAGAACTAATTAAAATATTGTTCATGCATCAGATCTAGGTCTTGTGCATTCATAGGAGCTAAAATTTGCAAAGCTTTTTTTTATCCGCATTTATTTATTTTATCAATTTAGGATTTAAATTTGATCATTTTGTTTTAGTTTCATGATTATCTATGTAAGCCCTAGATCCTATTTTAGATTCTGGGTGGATTCTTAGGTTGACATCTCAGGGTGTGCTTCCATACCACCTGCCTTTTTTGTGATCAATGTAACTAATATACAAGGAACTTTTCAATAAAAAAATATTGTTCATGCATAATATATAATATAAATCATGATGACCATCACATGCTAATTGTAGACACCCAAATTTTATTGCAACATCAAGATCTCCAAACTTGCCAACATCTTCATAATCAACCAATCAAGCATCAAAACCAAATCAACTTTCTCTAAGCTCATATCAAGAGCATTTATTGCTCCAAAACCAAAAGTGTTAGGACTAAAGCTATAGCACTAGCAATGCTTATGATCCCTAGTAATGCTTTTGTGCAACTTGAATTTTTATCATTTCTTGTATAAATTGATAGGCAATGATCATCTTGGCAAATGTGTTATGGCATTAGCACTACCAATGCTATCGCCTCTAGTGCTACTGATTTTCAAACACCAAAAAGATAAATATTGATAGCTAAGTACCTTCCAAGACATCCACCAAAGATGGATCTAATCACATTAGTCTAATTTTTAGCTCTAATAGAAATCCAAAGCCCAAAATATTCTATTTTCTATCTTCCATCAATTAATTGCATCTTGAGCCCATTTCAAAATATTGTCTTAACCAATCCTATCAACTTCAATTCAATCATCCCCTAAGAAGCCATGGATTTCTATAAACCAACACTTGGGGAGGTCAATTGCTGACCTTTTAAAAGTAACAAAAATCTATCAAAATTCATGGTAATCAATATTCAAGCATGACAAAATTTTATCAAATTTATGTCATGTTATTTTTAAGGCAACTAGCTCACAAGATCTCAAGCCCTCAAGCTCCCAATTTCACAAGATAATAAGCTCTCAAGCATCTCAAGTCCTCAAGCTCTCAATCATCTCAAGCTCACAAGTTGTCAATCCCTCAAGCTTTCAAGCATCTCAAGCTCTTAAGCAACAAGCAAGCTCATCAACTCCATCAACATACAAGTGGACATCAACTGAGGAATCTGAAGCTACAAGCTTACATAGGTTGTGCTCTCTCCCCTTACCTTTTATCACTCATTATCATTTTGTAGCTTTGTGTTCTTTAATTATTACATATATATCAATCTTATTCATTCAAACAATTTATATATTTGTCATTTAGATTTTCTTATACCCTTAGGTTACATTTTATTAGCAAGCATATTATTTTACTACACCTATTCAAGCCCATACACCCCCTTGGTCGGGACCCTCGTTGCATCCTTTGTCAAAACCATAAAATATCACACCTAAGCATCATTTTTTATATCTTAGGTGAAATCATTGCCAAATTATAAGTTTGATGGTGTTATAACTTTCTATTTTTGACATAGCAAAAATAGAGACAGTCATAGCAACCAAAAGCACTAGTTGTGATATAGTGGTACTTTTGCCACCAAGCACACAATCCCTATTTTTGTCAATATATAGTTTATCATCCAATCTCTAAATAGGGATCTAATGTTGGTCAACGAATCCATATACTCTCCTCTATCTTAGCAAGACCCCTTTGCTACTAATCCATCATTTTTTGTCTATTTTATAGTTGAATAAAATTACCATTAAGAAATAGTAGCATCGATAACACTTCTATAGGACTAGAAACTCTTTTGCCAACAACACTTTTGTATGTTGTAGCACTTTTGTAGAGTTGTAACATTTTTTCCTCTAAGGCAAAAGATAAAAATTTTCAATCCAAATATTTTGTTTCTTGCGTTTAGGTCATATAACTACTTGTTGTCTATATTAGGTCTATTTATATTTATCCATTAAAGGTAAAAGGGAAAGAAAGAAACTAGTTACCATTAATAGTTAAGGGACCATCTTTAATATTGTACATCATTTCAAGTAAAATTGTATGTAGTTGCATTACACTTGATTTCTACATAATCATTTTGAACCCTTGCTCTTAAAAACAAAAATCATATTTCCTTGATCATCAAAATCAAAAGTATTTTAGTTCATTAGGGTTTGCTTGTTTTATTGATTGATGTATTCATAGCTAGCATAGGACTAGATTACGATTAAATGTATGTGTTCTCTAACTAATCCATTTAAAACTAGACTTAAGCTCATAAACTAGCACTATCATTTAGGTGAGAAAAGAGTCGAAAGCATCATGACAGATCCCCTAAGATGCCCTTTGCAATTTTCCATTCTCCTTTTTCAAAATAATATTACTTTCTTGATTTGTTTATTGGTAGTTATGTTTCCTAATTTAAGAAAGGTTGTAAATCAAACACACATATTTATATTTTTTTATAAATATATTTATATAAACATGAATAAATTTGAATGTTCATATACATTCCTAGTATCAATTTAAATTTTATCTATATTAGTATCTAATGTCTAGGATTACGGTGCAAATTTGGAAGTTCTACAATAAATATGAAATATATGCATGTTTGGTCTATTCCTTTACCATGTTGCAACAACCAACTAGGGGAATGGGTTTGGTCCACCTTACAACCAACAAGCTCCACACTCTCACACACCCATGGCATTGACATTCCAATTGAAGAAAGACATTTAATTATTCCTACTCACACAAAATATACATGTTTGCATATCTATTCATGCAAGTTACAAACTATCAAGTCATAGAAAGCAATGGTTAAACAATGGATTCATGCACATGTTACAAAATAACAACACTAGCAACAAGGTTATTCAATGAGATCACTAATGCACTGTAATAACTAATATACTCATTATTAAAATCTTATCATTTTTAAATTAAAAATTAAGATCATAAATTTTCAAGTATATGATACAAAAATGTATCTCATTCTACTCCTTTCCTCCAATTGCTCTTCATGTTGCCACCTTAAACAATCAATATTTCCCCTTTGTGTTGGTACCAAAATCTACAAAATCTTCCAAATGCATAAACTATTGAGTAATCTCCCTCCTCATAAACAACTACCCTTCCTCATTTTTCAACCATTGATCACGGTGAGATTTGCACCTCTTCACCTTCCATATAATCTCCTTGTGAGGGAGAGTTTCCCACCTCCTCTCATTCATGCAACTCATTTCTAGGGAGAGTTTCACACATCCTCTTCTTCATGCCACTCTAATTCTCATATTTTCATCAACCTATTTCATTCTTACTCTAATTAACTCCTCTTTCTACTTCCTACCATCTTATGATCACTTCTTTTATTAAAAAGTAAATTTGTATTCTTATGTATTAATTTATTACTCTTTCATGTTCAATATTGTTAATTTATTTTACCCCTTAGGATTCACATCAAAAGGTATTAACAATTAAATCATAATACTCATCATCCTATACATTTCCATATTTACAAGGCACATCACACAAGGCATATATGTATACATACATACATATATACATATATACATATATGTATACATATATACATATATACATATATGTATACATGTATACATATATGTATACATGTATACATATATGTATACATGTATACATATATGTATACATGTATACATATATGTATATATGTATATATATATACATATATATACATATATGTATATATATACATATATGTATATACACACACATATAATATATATATATATATATATATATATATATATATATATATATATATATATATATATATATATATATTAATTGTTATATATATTTATATATATCAATTGTTAAAATCAAATGCTAAATCATATGATCTTGTTGACCATTTTAAAGCAATAAAATTTCTATTTTATCCCATAAACAAAAAATCTAGCATGCTATGAAACTTTATAAATTAAAATTAAATAACATTCCTATAATAACTAAATAATTGTTCATTATATATTTGCATAAACAACATCCACATTAATACATCATCAATTAATTATCAATAACAATACATACTCATACTATAAGTTCAACTACTATCTAACTACACTATTAAAATAGGTTTAACCAATAAATTATGGATTAAAGTCTAATCAAGTGGGGGAGAGAGTGGACATTACATCCTCTTCACCTTTGTTTGAACTTCCTCCTAGAGATTGTGGGTATTTTTTGCACCTACCCATGCTTGATTCCAGTAGCTATATATTAGGTTTACCTTTTTACAAATAAAACCAGAGATCATCAACAAATTTTGTTTACAATCCTAGAAGCATTGCCAGAAATGGAGTTGAGCTAAAAAGTGATAAGAAGGAAGCCCCTTGAACTTGTTGTATCATCTATAATCGATCAAAATCTAGAACAAATATGAGGGATCGGGTTTCTGCAACTATGAGTTCTTGAACATCCATCCTAGTGTCGGAAGAGCATAAAAGGATTGAAATGGCCAAGTTTGAGGATTATCAAAACAATTGCACTTGGTAAGAGCCCGACGGGGTCCCAAAAGCTTAGCCTTCACCAAGACAGGAAAGTGGCCCAATTTAATAGAGCCTAGAACAATTAGGCTCTACTAGAGCTTGGTAGCATCATAAGGACCCAATCAAGAAAATGGTAAAGTTCCAAGAGCACTGGAACATTCATGCTCGATCGAAGCTCGATGGGATCCCAATGTTATGATCCAAAACACAAAAGTTGAAAAAGGAAGAAAAATGCAAAAGAAATAAATCTTGGAGGATACCAGAAGATCCATACCCAACCAAAACCTAGAAAACACTCAAAGACCCAGTGCATGAAGTGACAAAGAGAAGGCTCTAGAAGAATTATACATGGAAAGACCCAGCTATATTTTGAGGACCTGGCTAAGGACCTGACATGATAGAAGATATATTCAATCCAAGAGTAAAGTCACCAGGATATCGATACATGGTTGAAAGTCATTTGAGCAATCAAGAGGTATTTCATAGGTGCGCACACAATCCGAAAATCGCTTCCCAACAATATAAGGTCTCTTTTACCCATGATGTTTGTTGGGCATGATTTTGTATCAAGAGATATCAATGGTAAAATCCATCACATGGACTATAGGGTGACTGAGCAGAGATGGTTAGCAAAAATCAAGGGACCAGATGTAGCCAGCAAGCTAGGCATGACTCAAGAAAATGCAGATCTTGATTAAGTCAACAAGCCATATTCTAGTAGTTGGAGTAGCCATACTTTCAAGCAGCCCTACAAGCTAGTAGAATCGTTGACATAGCAGAAATCGACTTAGAAAGCAATCATGACTTGGCAGGGCTAGCTCATATATATTATAAGATGGCTATAAATACAAGGATGTAAAATGAAAATTGGTCGGCTCTTAGACATTTACAATTTATATGTAAAATAGTTAATTGCATCTTAACACAAAGTGATTGGTGTCTGGCCTCTGGTTTGATTTATTTGCAGAACATCTAGTTATTTATGATAGCTTCTTTCTAATTTAAGCATGTTGAATGTTTATGGTATTTTATTCTAAATTCTATATTTACATTGTACTATTTCACCTATCTAGAATTTGTGGTCTGACAAGATACAGTAGATTAAACTTAAATGTTTTGTAATTGGTTGCAAAATTGGTTGGTCTATTAGGTAGTTCATTGTTTAGTTACATAATCATTGGTTTTACATTTGTCTTAATGTTGCTTAATCTACATCATTGTAAGTTTTGTCTTGAGCTTCATTTATTTCTTTTAGCACCCTTTTCCCCTGTATTTAGGCATAGTTATTCAGGACTTCAAGGAACTGACCTCCTTCAAAGATTGACGTTTCCAGTTGTCACAAGCTCCCCGATAATTCAATGTCGGTAAAGGTTTGTGGGCACACAAACCTTTCCATTAGATAGATTCTTCGACCAATAGTTTTTTGCATGCCTAGTGGGACCGAAAGGTCCTTTATTTGGATAATATAAGGATTGGTGATATCCTTTATTATCAGATCTCATCAAAATCACCTGGCGATTTTGGTCAAATCTAAAAATTTACATCATATGACCAGTTGCATTTTAGATCTAAATAGAACTTGGTGATGCTCTATTTTGGTCGATAATCTCAATCACCTGACAAATCACCTATAGATTGAACCTGAATATTATGATCAGTTGCCTTTGAAGTACGTAAAATAAGGTGACTCTATCAAAAATCAATCAAGGTTCATGGTTGGTTTCCCTTCTGCATCATTATTAAAGATCTATCTTCTGGAGGACTCAAGGTTTGATGAGTAGCCTTGACCTCACTAGTAGAGAAGTTATGCTCATTGAATGATTTCTAGGACCCAAGTTCTACAATGGCCCAGTGCGAGTGTCCCTATTGTAATTACACTAACGCTTTGAATGTTCAAAATCATGATATTCCCAAAATTGTCTTGAATTTCCTGCCAAGCTTTTATGGGACAAATAATATTGCATTGGAACATTGTCAAGATATTGCTAACATGGAAATGATTTATAATGCCATGCATGAACATGTAGTTCTTAGACTCCTTGTTATCTCTCTTAAGAGAAAAGTATTTCTATGGTAAAAATCCTTGGTGTATGGGAGTATTTGTACATGGGCCGATATAGCAGAAGGACTTATCAATACATTTGATGATTCAGGGAACCCCTGCTTGATGCTCAATAAATTTTCACTCATCAGACGTGATCCTCAAGAAAATATCATTGACTTCAACATCCATTTCAAGAGAACTTGGAATAATATCCCTTAAGAATTTTGGCCTTCTCCTCCTCAGGCCTACTTATACTACATCTAGGCTTTTCATCATGATATAAGTCTTTTGATTCAACAATCCAGAGAAAAGAGGTTTCTAAAAATTTACAAGGAGGTTGTACGAGTTGTTAATCTAGATGGTAAAATTACCCCTCAAAAATATCCCTTCTTCGTGGCAAGCCCAGTCACAACCACTCCCTAAAGTATCTACGTAAAGCTTTGCCCAAAAAATATAGAATGCTTTCCCCATCGATTCCTATAAAAACAAATCTCTAGCAAAATGGGATATGGCAGGAACTTGAACACTTGCATATCAAGATATAGGCCAGATAGAATTTACTCATGAGAAAAATACCAACACATCAGTTTCTCCTCAGATGATATAGAACATGAATTACTAGGGACTAGCACCTTCCCAGTTCTCCTTGTTATTAGATTCCCATGAAAGCTGACAAAGGTTGATTAGAAGCAAGAGGTCATTATTCTTAGTTGGTAGTCCTAGGCAAGAAGAGGGAGGGTCGACACTCTTTAATAATATACCCAAGAGATATCCTCTTTAGTCGATTAAGTTTTAGGATCATTTTAGCTGTGATGAAGAACAATCAACATTGACATCCCAACCCGTGTCATGTGACACGTTCTCTGCCACAACACACTTTGGAGAGCCAACTATAACTTTTCAAACCCCATGGCAATTAATGTATGACAGTCATAATGGTTGGATAGTAAATTAGATCATGATGGGAACAAATCAAGACATGACATGGACCTCAAACATGATGAACTAAATTTGGACCCAATCGATTCAAACACCAAAGATAATCGTATGGATGTATGTCATTTATTTATTGAAATATGAGTCTCAAAGTGCAATTACAACTAAGTGATCCCGTGGTGAATGACAATGAGCAAAAAAATCCTTTTTGGATTGCATCAAGAAAAATGTCCATGACAAGATGGGCAAATGTCATTGGCATTTTTCCCATTCTTGAAATCATGATGGGGCTTCAAAGAGTGTGTACATTGGGATGCAATTTGTGGGGGTGTCCCATGAAGTGAGTGAATTCTCTTTGCTTTCTCCTAAGTTAACCCTACAATTGCCTTCCCCTTTGGTGTTTTTACTTTTATGCATCCTTCTCCTTCCTCTATTTTCCCTAGTTGTTCGTTATCACTAACAATTTTGGTCAATGGCTTCTATTCTATTCTCTCTGCTATTTTTTGTTGCTTCCCCTTTCCTCTCGTATTGTCATATCCCCATATTTTTTTTTTACTTGTTGTTTCCTTTTGTTATCCCTATTTTTTTCTTTGTCTTTGTGTTATCCCATCGAGTTATTTTCTCCTCATTGTCCCCCCTTACCTCTTCGTGTAGCCTCAATCAACTGCATTCTCGCAAGCTTATTTTCTAGCTCCTTCCCTTCCCTTTCCCTAAAAAAAATGTTAAGTGCAAGATTTTTGTTGTTTGTCTGGATTCCTTTTTTCCACAAAATGAAAATCCCCTATGAGTCACCAAGAATGTGGCTATTTTTTGCACCTACCCATGTCTGACTACTAGAATCTATATATTAGGTTTATCTTTTTGCAAATAAAACCAAATTTTGTTTACAAGTCCAAAAACATTGCCAAAAATGGAGCTGAGCAAAAAAGTGATAAGAAGGAAGCCCCTTGAACTTGTTGTATTATTTATACCCGATAAAATCTCGAAATAAATATGAAGGATCATATTTTTGCAACTATGAGTTCTCAAACATCCATCTCAATGTCGAAAGAGCAAAAAAGGATTGAAATGGCAATGTTTGGGGATTACCAAAATAATTGCACCCAATAGCGACCTTCGCCAAGATAGGAAAGTGACCCAGTCTAATAGATCCTAACACAATTAGGCCTAGCTAGAGCCCAAAAACATCATAAGGGCTCAACGAGAAAAATGGTAAAGTTCCAAGAGCATCAAAACATTCGTGCCTGACCAGAGCCTAGTGGGGTCCCAATGTTCTGATCCGAAACTTGGAAGCTGATAAAGGGAGCATAATACAAAATAAACAAAGGTAAACGAATATCGAAAGACCCATACCCAGTCATAATACAAATAATGCTCAAATACCCGATGCATGTAGGGGCAGAGAGAATGCACCAAAATAATTATACCCTAAAAGACTTGGCTAGTTTTTGAGGACCCAACATGATAGAAGATATATTTGAGGTATTCCATAGGTGCATGCATGATCCAATAATCGCTTCCCAACAAGATAAGGTATCTTTTTCCCATGACATCTACTGGGCACAATTCCATGTCAGGATATCTCAATGGCAAAAGCCATTACACAATATTATAGGGTGGCTGAGCAGAGATGTTCAGCAAAAATAAAGGGACTAGATGTAGCTATCAAGTTAGGTATGACTCAAGGAAACATAGATCCAACCATGTCAAAAAGCCATGTTTTTTTATTTAGAACAACCATAATTCTAAGAAGCCCTACAAGCTAGCAAAATCTTCGACATAGCAATAATCCACTCAAAAATTAATCATGACTTGATATTGTAATATACCTATAAATACAAGGATGTAAAATGAAAATTGGTCAGCTCTTAGGCGTTTACAATTCATATGTAAAACAAAATATTACATCTTAATACAAAGTGATTGTTGTCTGATCTCTGGTTCGATTTATTTGGGAACATTTATGTATTGATGACTGCTTCTTTCTAATTTAAGCATGTTGAATGTTTATGGTGTTTTATTATGAATCATGGATTTGCACTATACTCATTCACCTATCTGGAATTTTTGGTATAATAAGATATAGTAGATTAAAATTAAATATTTTGTAATTGGTTGCAAAACTAGATGGAAATTTTGGTAGTGAGAGCAACCATACTTCTGAGCAGCTCTACAAGCTGGTAGAATATTTGACATAGCAACAATCCACTCATAAAGCAATCATGACTTGATATTGTAATGTGCCTATAAATACAAGGATGTAAAATGAAAATTGGTCAGCTCTTAGGTGTTTACAATTCATATGTAAAACATAATATTTTATATTAATACAAAGTGACTGTTGTCTGGCCTCTGGTTCGATTTATTTGTATAACATGTATGTATTGATGATCGCATCTTTCTAATTTAAGCATATTGAATGTTTATGGTGTTTTTTATGAATCCTGGATTTTTACTGTACTCATTCACCTGTCTAGAATTTGTGATTTGATAGGATATAGTAGATTAAAATTAAGTGTTTTGTAATTGGTTGCAAAACTTACTAGTATATTAGGTAGTTGGTTGTTTAGTTGCATAATCCTTGGTTTTACATTTTTATTGTTGTTGCTTAATCGCACCATTGTAAGTTTTGGCTTTAGCTTCCTTTATTTATTGCAGCACCCTTTGCCCCTGCATTTGGACATAGTTAGCCAAGACTTCAAGGAACCAACCTCCTTCAGATATTAACCGTTGTAGTTGTCACAAGCTCCCCAGTCATTCAATTTGGACATAGTTAGCCAAGACTTCAAGGAATGCATGTTATTATAAAAAGAGAAAGTAGAAGTATAGCCAACGTGATACCAAAGTTGGGGTATTACCTTTTGTCCTTCAAATAAAATTTGTAAGACTGCATTCGCTCAAATATACAATCACAATAAAAAAAAGTAAAAAATAGGGCAAATAGAGGGTCTCTTTGCTCATTTTTATCAAGTGCCTCCTTCATATCCAAATAAGTAATTTACAATAGAATGAGGATATGGACTATTCTCTCTTGATTACTAAATACATAACTAATTAAGTGAATAAATGAATTAGGAGGGACCCTAACAACAAAATTTCATCCCTTGTCTCAATGATTGTTTCAACTACTTTAGCTTCTACTTCTTTGTCTGTATTTTCCCACTACTCACCCCATCATTCTTATGATCAACTTGGGCTTGGACATTAATTAAGGAGAATTTTTTAATTGTTGCAAAAGAAATAACATTAACATTAGAAAATTTAGCTATAATATTGTGAACACGATTCAAATTGATGCCTTTGAATTCCTCGTAAAACTTGGATTAAATCCACATTCACAACGATAATAGCCTTTGAATTCATTTTTAATATGTTACAAATTTGATTAAATCTATGCATTATGTGACTGAGTATAAGGAGATGAAGGCGAGAGATAGTAGAAAAGAGAAAACCAAAGAAAGTGAACACCATTAGTGATAAGCACTTTCCAACATGGTAGGAAATGGAATTCTAGTTGTTTGGAATTCCTACCATGGGTGCCAAATGATGCAAGAACATCCATGTGGAAACCAGATAAGTGATGCCAACTAGAAATTCCATGCATAATATTCGATAAGAATGATTAAAATGAAACTAGCAGTTCAACTATTTGGAGTAGCTGGACAATCATTGTTTTCAGGGAAAATTAGGAGTTCAACCAACATGCATAGCTAGAGAGTCATTGTTCTTATGCTTATAAATAAAGAGGGAAAATGAAGAACATGAGGGGAGGAAAAGAATGAGAGCATCAAAAGAAAATATATAAGTGGCTTCCTTATGTGAGATCTATGTGTCTCATAGACATTATATATAGTGACATCATCACATATGCAATGATTAATAAAATTCCTTATTTTCCATAGTGTTTTGGGATCTTGTTGTGCAAATCTGGTATGCATTCAATATTATTGTGTTGCAGGTTTTTCTAATGATTATTGCAGGTGGATGCAGTTAGGAAGTGTTGGTCCAAAATATGCCTAAGGTAAATTGTGTGCCCAAGACTTGGTCAAAATTGAATGATCGATCGAGTTGCAAGGCTCAACTAGGTCAATCTCCAAAGAAGGTTGGCTCTTGTAAGGTTCTAACTAGCTAAAACTATGGTGGGGAAAAGGGTGCAAAAATAAATAAATGCAATTGAAGCTAAAACTTAAGATGATACATATTAAGCAACATCAATAAGTGCATGAAGATCATGAAAATGAACAAAAATTTAAACCTCCTAACAAACCATCCAAATTTATAATATGTAGAATAATATCTTTTAATAAGTTTTTAATCCAACAATTTGTTTTTTCTAGGACTATATAAAAAGCATATACAAAAATCCAGGAAGAAAAATAATGCCATACATATCTTATAGCTAAAAAAAAAATATTCATCCACTCATACGTACATATTCTACAAAATGGTGAACCAAAGGCCAAACAGAAGTTTGAGCTGTATTGCTATCTTCAAAAAATCTTCATACATGTAACTTGTAAATGCCTAGGAGTTGACCCTTTCACAAGAGGCCATTGCTCTTATTTTTAATCTTTCCTATGGTTCAATATTTCCAATTTACAAAAGTGCTTTATTTTACAATTGTTACAACAGAATTTTAGATGACCAAGTTGGAAAGGATACCATGTAGAATCATTGATCTAAATAATCTAGTTCATATGAGCTTAATTCTGGTTCAGGATACCCTGTAGTGGATATGAGCTTAAATTTGGTTCATTATTTTTTCTTGAAATCATCTATCACCATTGATTTGTAATAGATATTGGTAGACTAAAACTCTTCTGAAGATTCAACTCTCTACAAGTGGTCGCGGTTGCATCATAGCGACATGATGTGATGCCACTTACCTTTTCATGTCTTTGGTCTTCCCAAGATTTTGTGACAATGATTTGAAAAGTTGCGATGTTGCACTCTTTCTTGCTTTGAAGCCCTTTCTAGTATTTGCAATCATGATATGAAGAAATGTCATGGCGTCACACCTTTATTTTGCCCTTAGTACTTTTGGAATTTCTATGGTTGCGACATGGAAATATGTTGTGATATCATGATACTTTTCACCCGTTGAGCTTCCCAAACCTTAGCGACCATGATGGGAAGACATGTCACGATGTCGTGTCCTATTTGTTCTTGAAGAAATTTTTAATACTTCACGACAACAACATGGAAACAAGTTGTGACATCATGTTTCTTTTTTATCTTAAGATTTTCCAAGCCTCTATGACCATGATGAAGCGACAAGCCACAATTTCACAATGTCTTTCTTCTTTCAAGTATCTCAAGCCTTGACAACCATGACATGGAGATATGTCATGACATCGCACCTTGTTTTGGACTTAGAACTTCCCAGTATTTTCTAATCATGACATTGAAACATGTCGTGATGGCATGCCTAATTTCATCCTTATGCAAAACTTTAATTTTTTTAAATTTTATCACCTTTTTTCTCCTAATGTAGTCATTTTGACCACTTACAATCATCTAAAAAAAATTCAATGAAGATGATAATGTCATGGCAAAGTATGTCATCTAGAAGAGTTATTGTAGTATGAGGTTGTCATCCTAGAGAAGTGTCATGTGTATATTTTGATTTCTTTTTTTTTGGAGTTGTTACCTGGTGAAGTGGTAGATCATGGGTTTCCCATCCTTAGAGAGAAACTATAATCTAAGAGATTACCCCTTACCCCTTATCATGTTTCCAACTAAAAATATTTATTGTTTGTATGCCATCAAGAAAAAGTGCCACTAGGGAAGTGTGTGTCAATAGGGGAAGTGTCATCTAAGAAGTGCATGCCAGCAAGGGTAGTGCTATCAAACTATTGCTATCATTATTACATATTATCATCATAAATTTTCTTGTTGATTTACCATTGTCATCATGAACCTATTGACTAAGGATATTGTCCAAGAGAGTGTCATATATGTAATTGTGTCATCTAGCTAGTTATGACAGTTGTGTCATATGAGAGGGGGAAAAATATTATCATCTAAGTTAGGTTCTTATGATAGTTTTTGTATGAAAATATTGTTATCCACCATTTGCATTGAAAACAAATTACCCCCACCTTGTCATTGCATCATTTTGGTATGAGAGCCAGAAGATCTTTGAGGATTGAACAATGGTACAATGAGGAAGAAGAAGACTATGAGGCTCGAGGCATAAATATAGCTAAGGTGCTAAGAGGAATTACTTCTTGATTTGATGCAATAAAAATTACCCAAAGTTGGGGTATTAAAATAGAAGGTGTGAGTGATAGTAAAGAGGAGACTTATCATGTAGAAGCTCAATATGAAGAGCGAGAGGAAGATCTAGAAGAATGATTTATCTAAGAAATTTAAAATATGGGTTGAAAGTCGAAGATACAAACTTCGTCATACAATGAAAGCTTGAATCTAGAGGAGCTCATAGACTGGACTACCAAAATGGAGATGTATTTTGATTTTGACTCAATAAAATACCCCAAACGGGTAAATTTTTCCTATAAAAGCTAAAAGGATATGCATCCTTATGATGAGACCATATTCAAACTAAAATATGAATAAAAGGAAAGGAGAGTATTAAGACATGGGAGAAAATGGTCACCAAGTTGAAAGCCAAATTTCTGTTGTTAGACTACCAATTGGGACTTTTTAGAAAATTGTAGAACTTAAGACAAAAGGATATGAGTGTGAAGGATTACACAGAGGAATTTTATAGGCTTACCATTCAGGCTAGTCATGTGGAAGATGATGAGGAGAAGGTTTCAAATTATGTAAATGGGCTTGAATTGTTCATAAAAGATGAAGTTTACATGATGAGAATGAGGATGGTTGAAGAGGCATACCAGTATGCACTCAAGGTAGAGAAATAATTGTTGTGTAGAAAACAAAATAATATGAAAGGAAGAGGGAGATCCTTAAGGGAGATAATAATCAAGCAATGGTAGCAGGAAAAATTTGTAAGAAGGAGAAGTTGGTACTTCTCAAAGTGATTTCAACCAAATTACTAAGGAAAAGGGTGAATCATCCAAAGGAAAAGGTGGATTTGGTAGAGGTAGATGTCATGGTTTTCTTGGCAAGTGTTATAGATGTTTTAAAAAATAAAATAGGGTACCTTTTCTTGGGAAAATGGTGTAGTGAATAGCACAAGACAGAGAGAGAAGTTAATGGAGGGTTGAAAAAACGAAGCTACCTTATCAGAAGCTAACTAGTTACCTAAAAATAAGATTGTAGTCTCACTATGATTTCTAGGTAGACTCCAAGAACTTGTTTTATGGGTTTAGCTTGAAGTATTGATCCTTTCTTTAAATCTCAGTTTGTCTTGATGTATATCATTGGTTGTATATTTTGGTTTTGTTTGTAAACTATTCATATGATCAAAAAAATAGAAGGGATTATGATTGGTTCCCACATTATTTAGCTTATTGTGTGTTTGATATGTTGAATGGTTTGGATACATGCTCTTTCATAAGGAATACATCCTGGAGTAATTTCTCCATAACCCTCTTGATTGTTTATATTTGGGAATCCATGATTTAACGTACTTCTCTCCTAAAAGTGAATTGAAAGGGGTATAATACTACAAAGTTTATGGCTTTTGTATGTAACTAGATGATAATATTGAAACTTTAGGAATAATATTACTTGGTTTTATTATCGTTATATTTATTGTAAAATCCTTCTTGCTATATTTATTATCGATGGGATGGCTATAGCTTTTTTATACTGAAGCTTGTCATTGCTATGTTGAGAACAAAATGTAGTGAGCTTACTTTTCTTTACAATGAATGTTTAAAGTGTTGTTATCCATTTTATATTATTTTCCTTAGAAGTGAATACAATAAACACAGTCTGTTTTCTATTGTATGGAGAATGTAGGCGTAGGTGGTCTTGTGTTACTAGTTTAACATAAAATGTACTTTCATTCAGAATGATAGTGGGTTCTTGATTGATGTCATAGACAAAACATGAAGCTCGAGAAAGATCTTGTGAACGTCTGAATGGGGTAATAGCAACCTGTACGTTCACTGTTACCATTAATAAGTCTTTCTTATTGCTTGGTTTCTTCATTTTGAGATTTTACTCTGGTGAAAAATAAATTGGAACATTTCCTATGTTTCAATCAAATATTGAAGATATAAACTATACAAGGTGTAACATAGAAGATCTTTGCAGAATGAAGCAACTTCCATAATAGTTAAAATGGCTCCTCTTTTGCACGATTAAATAATATTGCATATAAGCATTAGGGATTGTCGTAGTTGTCTTACCATCATGAAATATCCTTGAGTCTTTAATATGTGCTTTCCTTATAGACAAAGTAAGAGAAGAGCCTTACAAAAATTGTAATAGAGCATCATGAATACTTTCCTTATGAAAATGATTGTTATAAGATTGTGTTCTTCCAAAGGTTTGCTTGTGTGATTTAATTTAACTAAACGTAAGTGGATGTCATTTTACAGATCTTTTGTGAAGGGATTATGGGGTTATGTAAATATTAAAATATGCTTGTGCTTCTTTTAAAGAGTTTGTGAGGTGCGAAGCCCACTATTTACGAAGGGAAATTTGTGGTTTCCTTTGGGATTATAACCCTTTTATTAAGTAGAGAGCATGCTTATAATTGTGGTTTATTAAAGAACATAATGGAACATGTTTTGGTTTAATTTGTTTTATTGCTTGGAATGAAAATAAAAGAAATGCATTTAGGAATACACACTCATGCTAGAAGTCATTTTTGATCCCTTATCTTATCTTCTTCTCGGTTGGTTAAAAGAACCCAAACATGGTGGGCTCTACGAGGCACATGAGTTGGAAATAGAAGAAGGAGTTGTCTGTTGTCAAACTTGTAGCCCATGTCTGAAATGGACTTTCTAAGCATTGAATAATCATTTGTATATAGGATACTTGGGATTTATCCTTTGTATTAAACATTGTTATTTAGTTCTCTTGTAAATAGAGAGATATTATAAAAACATACATATATCTAGTTGTTTATTTCTATGTTGAAAATATAACAATGTTGATCATTTAAATATGAGCCAACAATGTTGATGTTGAAAATATTATGATTAAAATTGAATTAATGCTATGGTTTTATACTTTTATTATAAGCAATAAAATTTAAGAAAGTGGTCTTTTACATTGGTTACGTATGAATAATGTTGTAACACCAATGGGATATAATATTAGTGATGAGTTGTTAGGACAAATGGATTTTGGTGAATAATTATTGCACTTATTCTATTAAAGCTTTGTATGAGAGTAGATCTTAAATATGCTAAATGGGTTTATAATGGTTTGTTTACTATGAAACCTAAAGTTGAACAAGATAGAAAAGGCTCGTAATCCAAGAGGGATTTCAATACTTATGGTTTCTTTGGATTGAAATTCAAAATTCTAGGTAAGAATTGAACCTAGACTTCCTTATAGAATAAACTTATCTATACATTGTCCTAAAGTAGAATTTAGTTATATAATTCTTTAGAGGACATACAATGAGCACTTCTCAGTGATGGATCACTTAAAGAGATTTACATTAGTATAGGTTACTACTTAAAGGAAGTCGAGAAAGATCTAACAGATGAATGTGTTGTTTGGAATAATTCATTTCATGAAAAATCCTAGTAGAGAGGAAAAGAGTTTTAATGAACTCTTATCCACGAAAAAAGTTTAGTGTGAGACTTAGTGATGAAAAGGCTAGTTCATCGTAGAGATCTATGCTTTGAGAATTATGTAATTTCTATTGAAGATATATCTTTTTATAGGCTCCTTCTTGATGGGGTTTCATTGGCTAACTATCAAGCTTGTCCTCCTTTACTTCAACTCTCTATTTGCCAATTCACGAGAAAAGGTATTTCCAACGTGACTAGGTTATAAAACATCCTAATTAATTTATTTAATCCTCCCATATTAACCATGTGATATGTTCAATGTATTTTTCAAGACATTATTACATTACTTAATTGGTCTATGGCCTTATTATTTTTTGTTGTAATCAAATTTATTTGCATGCCACCTATGTACAAAAAATTATGGTGTGTTTTACCATGCCAACATTGTTAAGCTTTGCTTCTTCATCGAGCAATGTCCCAACCAAATAGTGCCATATTTTTTCTTTTCTCACTGATTAGTGCTTTAGAACATGTGGCTTGTTTTTTTAAAGTGTTGTCATCAAGTCATCTTTGAACAAAAGCGAGTCATAAAGCTTATATGATGCATGGCATCAGGACTTAGTGCAAATAATTTTTCTTTAGCATATGATTCGACCACCTTTCCTATATGTTTTGGTCTATGCGCCAAATATACATCCTGTATTCGTAGAGTTATTAAACATATGAGCATCATTGCCCTGGGATCCAACATAGAATATTTCTTAGTCGTGTGCACTTTTTTGCTAGTTGTCCTAGATTCTTTAGTTGTGTTTGTTGGAACATGTGACTTGCCATACCTCAAGATTGATTATAGTTAGCCTCTAGATTTTGCAGATTTTTCCAAGTTTGACAAAATTATAATTTTAAAATTAGCCATGGAAAACTTATTCAACATCAACTTTGCCTTGCTGCCTAGCCAATATTTTATCTCCATGTGTAGATATTCCAAAATAATTTGCTCCTCATACCTCTCCATTTGATAAGGGTTGAGATTTTTATTATGAATCTAGACTCTCTTATATATAAGGGATAATAATATGAGTATGACCTGGTGCCAAGTGTCCCTCAAACTGATTCAAGAATTCCTCTAACAAATATATCCCAAATAATGGTAGCAAACCAACCACTATTACATCTTGAATTATTGCTAGGTCCAACAATTTGTGTAGCAATATTGGAACACTTTTTACTACACCTACTATTGGGACTATTTTTTTGTTGAAATATAGCATACCAAAATGAACCTCAACATATTTCAAATTCATTGCATCATAGACCACATAAGATGTCACTACAAAAGCAACTCTCGGGTCTAATATGCAATTGTATAATACCCAACCTTTCACACATAAGGAAAAATAAAAGGACCAATTTAGTCTTACCATGTTGTGGGATGGTCGACTATGTACCATCTTGAAACTTGGGAAGGTTATTTTGCTAGTTGTTGAGCTCTTCAAAGCTACTTCAACCAAATCCACATGCCTTGGAACTAGAAAGGTCTCTTTTAATTTCTTCAATTCTTTCACAATGTTGTTTTAGGCTCATCCAATAGTCCAATATCCCTTTGAGAAAACTGTTTGAATTATTTTTATATCATTCAATTGCCTCTTCCCTTTGTTTCCTTATTATAGTCAGATAGTATATCTTTCGGTAGGCCTGCATCCTCTATTGATATATTTGGGATTTTTTAGGTTCACTTACTTTACAAATAATTTTGGCTTCTGTCTCTTGTGTCACTCCCTTTGTAGGTGCATTTATGCTTCCCACCCTTCCATCTCAATTTGTACCCTAATTTACTTTATTTTTTGCTTCATAATTCCTAGGTTTTCAATATTTAGGGTATATGATGGCATGTAAGCATGATTGGATACTACTATTAGATTGACCAAATCAGGTGTGAAGGGTTTTTTAGCTATAAAATATTAATTTGGATCCATCACTTAGGCCACTAACTATTATGCTTTGCAGACTATGATTTGTTGAAAATGAGATTGCTATTCTCAGTAGGAATTACCATTGTAATGACTATCAAATGGTGGATATTTGTATCTATCTAGAGTGGTGAATGCTTTCTATTATGATCCTTCAGCTATAGAAAAATATTTTCCATCAACCTCACTAATCAACATCATTTGATCTTCTAAGGCAAAATATTCCCCTTGAAGGTATTCTTCAAATCATATCTCAGTTTTCTACTGCTTCACAATTTTGAGCTCATTTGTCAAGTGTTGAATCACAACTTTTAGTTCTTGTATCTTATGAGATTCTAGGGTGTGCATGGTGGGTACAATTCTTGTCAAGAAATGAGATGAAGGATATAATCTAGACCATGTGTCTGGTGAAGGAAAATGTAGTACTAGAAAGGAATCTTGTGGGTTTTCTTGATAAATCTAAGGTATATCTAGCATGGTTATTCTAAGAGGGAGATTTTTGACTGAGATTAACACATTGTCCACTATGGTTGCAACCTAAAATATATGTGGTAACCTTTTCTCATTAGATTTTCTAATTTGAAGGCTTAATTTTGGGATGAATGCATGAAGATAATAAATATAGGCTTGGGCATGTGAGCCTTATTTCTTAAGGTATTCTTCTCTAGGTTCTCTTAAACTAGATATTGAAATAAGTGATACTCTCCTGAGGCTTCCTATGAATAAAGAAAAATTGAGTGAATAGTAAGAAGGGATCTCCTAGATCATCAAACTCTAATATGAGGGGTTCAGCTAGGCTAACCCAAGTTCTAATGTTGTTGCCTTTTAGTGACTAAAACCATGTCAACACTTTTTCCTTAAAAGAAAGTGCAAGAATCCTCACCATTACATCCTCATGGGTAATATTACAAATGGAAGCCAGAGCAATGATACCTTTGCAATGCTCATAAATCATCTTTTTGCTACCATCATAAGAGGATAAAATCTTCTATTTGACCTAAGGAATCTTATGGTGATCCGATAGGTTTAGGGGTTTGACACTATTCTAGGTTAGATACCCCAACCATGGCTTCAAGAGTGATATATTATGATGTCATTGGAACCAATGATTTTATTAATATCTAGTGAGATACCTTGACCTCCAGTCTTCTTATTTTGTAATTTTAGATCTATTTTACCAACGGAGTTGCCAACCTCAGATCCTTCAATCAGTGGAGTCGCCAAGTGAATATGTATTCTCTGCTTGTGAGGTCAATACTATGCACTAGAATCTTTAGTCCTTAGAAAAAATGAGACAAATATTAAACAATTTGTCCCATCAAGTGTGCCTGAAGCTCTTGGACCAAAGTATATGTAGTCTATAAAATGTACCCTAAACTCTAGTCAGTATTGGATGACGATGATTTCTCATAAGCTCAACCTCTAGAGAAGGTTGATTCCTTATGGTTATGGTAAAATTAAAACAATGGTTAAGATTAAATAAATAAAGGAAAGGGTTAGAAAGGAGAGAGGATTTAAAGAATGATTAAAAAATGGATAGAGTATAGCTTAAAAAAAATGAAATATATTATAACACTATCTTTAAAAAAATTAAAGCAAAGCTTATTAGAACAACCAATAATAAAAGTATTATAGAGTTCATTAAGCTTAGTTTTTTTTTACATGGTGGAATTTGTATCCACCACGATGATCCAAGCATGTTGTCCTTATTTATGGCCTCCATAGTATTTTGCGCTATTCACCTTGAAAGCCACCATGTATTACTCCGCACAATATAACCCTATAACCACCATGCCACATTCATTAATATTAGGTTATATACTTTAAATATTCCAAATACTTCATGAAAGACAATCTAACTAACAATCAAATTATGCAAAATTTGCTTTAACAGAATTCACCATTCATAAAGCATAAAACAAAAATGCATTAAAGTATACAATTCATATATAAAAACCTTAAAATGCTAACACCAATGGAGACCAAACAACTTTCACTTTGATTGATTGCAAAGTAGATTATACCATATATGACAAGCAAATGCTAAAGAGCCAAACCTTGTGTTGAAGAGATCTCAGTTATTTATAAAATTATAATTTTTTTTATGTTATTCTCCATCATGACAATGGGGGCCTTATTCTAGACTAATAAGGACATGTATGATCTAACTTGCACCTTGGAAGAGTGTGTCTATCATGTTCTTGCTCAGGCTAGCTAAACTATCTTGATTTTGATGAATATGTGGTCAGTCCTAATATTTTCTTGGAATGGTATTCGTGCATCCTTCAAAATGTAAGTATTTTTGGTGGTTGCAATGTTTTTCCACAATTAGTCAGAGTTTCCAGCTCAACTTGATCATTTTGATTTGGATGACTTTGTAAGACGTGTGGATCTTGCTAGAAGAGACATGTTTAGGAGCCTGATCGTTCATCGTTAGGCTTGGAGATGTTACCAAGATCTTGGAGTCTAGGTCAAGATTTCTCAGAGTGTTACTAACATCATATTTAGATAATCCTGAGCTTATATTATTCAAGTTTTATGTTATCTTTTGGGTTTGGTTGAGGTTTGGTGTGTCGTCGATATTTGTAGATATCAGATCTAAGTTGTCGAGATTGTTATAATAGTAAAGATAATAAAATTAAAAAATATAATAATAATAATTAAAAAACATATAAATTAATTAAAATATAATAAAATATTTATTTTATACTTTATTGAATTATACAATTGATAAAAATAATCCCCTTCCTTTGTTCAAGGTTTGGCTCTTCTTAGGAAGGTCCATGGTTCAAAATGTAATGTGTATAGTTGTATGTCAATCCCCTATTGATAAGTGTAGCTCTCATATTTATGAGGGTCATGGCTAGAAGGGGACTACTCAGCCCTATAATGTGGTTGTAAGAGTTTATAACACCACGAATCCAAAAAATAAATAAAAATTTACCTTTAATCTATAATACTGATATAAAAGTTAGGTGAGATTCCAATAAAAGCGATACTAATATAAAAGTTGTGAGAGGAGAAATAAAAATATAAAATGTTAATCATTTAACATAGCTTTTTTATTAGTGCAATTTATACAAAGAATTAAAAAATATAATTAACTATGAGGTCTTGTAAGAATGTTGGGAAGAAGTTTGTTTGGTTAGAATCGTGGAGTGCACACAACAAATCTAGGATTTGCAAAGTGAAGCACAAAGAAAAAATAAAAAACACAAGTGACAGTAATTTATTTTTCTAGAAAAATATTTTATTGTTGGAGGAGGAACGAATTTGGGGGAAGGCAAAAAACCCTAGCATCGATCGATTTTTCCAGGAGAGATCGCGAGTATCAGTTTAGGTACTTCTTTGGCTTTAGCTTTGAAAATATTTCATTGGCAAGGGCTTTAAAAATAGTGACCTCTTCTTTGGGAAGTGATTTATGGAAGTCTGTTGGTTGCAATGACGATTGCAGCCTCACATTTCAAACAATCTAACAATGAGGTCTTCTCCATGTTTTCACAACAATTTTCCTTTGATGAGAAGAAATTGGATCATATGTGTCAAATGCTTAAAGCAAGGAAAGCACCACATCCAAAACCACATGCTTGCTCTAACAATGCTACATTTGTGCCCAAGTTAGATGATTCTCCTATGATTGAGGTGCCTCCAGCCCTCATCCAATAGCTTTTGCTCACGCTTTCCACGCAAGCCCTTGCATGCAAATTTGTGGTAATATGGCCTTAGTCCAATCACAATCCAGAATTGAATTAACACACATTAGGGAGGTAAAGTCTCCTCTTATGAATTGATGATGACAGGTAGAGGATACTTTGTCATTACATTTGCCTCTGTAGAGGAAAAGAGCACTATATTTCATAGAGTTCCCTAGATTTTGGGTTCCAACCCACTCTACATGACCTTATGGAGCATGGCATTTGATCCTCAAGAGGAGGAGCCTGAAGAAGTTTCTATCTAGGTGAGGTTACCATTTTTGCCACTGCACCTATGGAATAAACCTTCGATGGAATTAATAGGGAATGTTATTGGAACATTCATTGATTGGGCTCCTCCAAATTTCAATAACGCTATATACGCACACATCTATGTGCAAGTCAATCTAAAAAAATGGTGTGCCTAAGCATATTAGAATTAAGGTGTTTGATTGGGTACATAACCAACCCCTTGACTACGAGCATATACCATTCAAGTGTATAGCATACCATGAGCATGGGCATTTCTATTGAAACTTCCCAATTAAACAAGCACAAGAAACAAAAAAGGAAGAACTAGGATTCTAGGAAGTCAAAATTAGACCGCATAGATCAAGAAGAAAGAATCGACAACCTCAACCATAGGATCAAAAAATATTCTACCAAAAAAATAAATTTGTAATTCTTAATGAAGGAGAAAAGGAAATCACCTCTCTAGATGTGATGGCTCTTATAGATAAAGAGAAGATACCTATAATTGAAGCTGACAACTCACCATAGATCTTAGGAGATACACCAGTGAACACAACAACTAGAGAAGAAACTTATGAGAACTTAGAGGAAGAGGTGTAAGAAACACAAGTGGAGAAAATAGTGATTCTCGAGGGCTTTCCAACCACATGATCTATAGCTAAGGGAATAAAATTGAACCAACAACTCAGAAACGAGCAAGCACAAAAAGACTTGCAATCCAAAACCCAGGTCAAAATTGAGGAGATCTTCATAAAAAATAAGAAGCAATCCAAAAAATGAAGATTATGTCATGGAATTGTAGGGGACTGGGAAGTCCTCTAAATAAAACTATCTCAAAATTCTAATACAAGAGCAAAATCCAACAATAGTTTGTATTTAGGAAACAAAATAGTAAAGGAAACACTGACTACAAAATGGTAGAATATATGGGCACAATTAGAATTGATAACTATTTATTATCTGGTAATTCAAAGGTTGGTAGATATTAGATCCCTATTGAGGATTGGCCTATTCAAATCCCAGAAAGGCAAAGACAAGATATCCAAGGCATCCTTCATATGAGATCCCTCTCTTGGTCCCATGAAAAATATTGTTTTGGATGGAACAACACCACTAAGGGTGAGTATTCAGTTGCTCAAGGTTATTTGACCTTATGCCATAATAATCCCAACCATTCTTCTGACATATTTTCTCGATTGTGGTCTCAAAAGCTCTGGCCTAAGGTGAGGTTCTTTAATTGGCTTTTATTGCATCGTAGGGTGCTTACTGGTGAGCAACTTATAAAGCGTGGTTTTCATGGCCCTTTTAGATGTGAAACGTGTGAAAAGAATGTAGAAAATATCAACCATATTTTTATTGAGTGTACTTTAGCCTCTGAGCTATGGAGGAGAATGGCCACTTTACTTGGCTTACAGTGGTCCAATTATTTTACTTTTGAACAACTTTGGAGGGATTGGCCTAATCAAGAGGGTGTTGATCATTTTATTAGGTAGTTAGTTTGGATGGGTTCTACCATTCTTCTTTGGAATATTTGGAATGAAAGGAATAGCCAAATTTTTAATCAAGATAGGAAGGATATTCACTATATTTGGCAAAAGATCATAGCCAACTTAGTTGAATCAGTCCATCAACTCCTTAATCACCCCCAAAACTCCCACCAAAGATGGGATCAAGTGATGCAAAGATTGAAGATTAAACCTTCTAAGGGCAACCAACTTAAAGGGAATGTGAGTATTAGTAATATGGATAGGACTAGAAATTGGCAACCTCCTCCTAAGGATTTTGGAAAAGTCAATACCGATGGAGCCTCTAGGGGGAACCCCTGGAAAAGCCGGTGTGGGAGGAATTTGTAGAATTTTGGATGGCTCCCTGGTTTTTACTTTTGTTGAGAATTTGGGTATTCTTTCCAATAACCTTGCTGAGGGGTATGGTATCCTCAGAGGTCTTTAGGAGGCTACTAAGGTTGGATGGGAAAAGGTGTTAGTTGAGTCTAACTCTCAACTTATGATTAATCTCTTGAAGACTCCTTCTAAGAATCATAAGGTGGATTGGAGAATAAAAAGAATTATTGAGAATATTCAGTTAATCTAGATGGGATTTTTGAAAGTTGATTACAATCATGTGGTTAGAGATCAAAACAAGAGTGCTGATACTTTAGCTAATTGGGCTTTGGACAAAGGTGATCTTACTTGTTATGGCCACCCTCCTATATGGTGGGCTTCTCAAATTAGGGAAGCTCTTCTTTCTATCATTTCTTTGGATGGCTCCAGTTTTGAAGGTACCTAGTTTCTTCTTGTTTTTTTTTTTGCTTCTCTTTGGTTCATTCAATTTTTTTTAGTTCCCTAGCTCATTCTATTCTTTATTTTGTTTCCTCTGTTGATTCTTGCCTTAATAGTCTTCTGGTCTAGATAGGTCATTGTTTTGTTCATTTTTCTTTCTTTTTTCTTGTTTGTTTTTTTTTGTTTACTTTTTTAAGGTGGGTGGGTTCTTTTGTTTTGTTTTGTTTTTGTGTTCTTTGTGTTGTTTTTTGTTGTTCTTGTGTTTTTGTTGTTTTTTTTATGTTTTTTGTTATTGTTCTTGTGTTTTTTTCGTTATTGTTCTTGGGTTTCTCTTTGTTTGTGTTATTTCATGTTTTTATGTGTGAGTGTTTTCTATGTATTTTGTTTTTGTTTATTGTCTGTTGTTGGTTGTTTTTTATTTTTATTTTATTTTTTTAATTTTTTAGGTTTTGGTTATGTTTATTTTTCATGTTTTTTTGGGTTATGTCTTTGTAGTGTTCTATTTTTTTTGTCTTGTTTGTGTTTTGTTATGTGGTTCTTGTGTTTTTCTATGTGGTTTATGTTGTGGTTTCTTTTATATTATTGTGCATGTTTGGTTGTGCTTTTGTTTTTGACACACTCAAGGAGCATGTTTTTTATTTTATTTTATTATTTTTGTTGTTATTTACTTATTTTTAAATTGATTTTGTGTGTTTGTTTGCTCCTTGAGTATGTCAAAGGTGGTAGGCCAGGTCCGAGTCCTGGGCATTTTTGGCGGAATGGATACCCCTGCCTCCTTGGGTCTTACCCAAAAGTGGCATCCCTTTTGGGATGTTTTCCACAAATAAAAAAAAAAACTATTTATTATGTGGGAGCTTTAGGATGACTGGCTATGGTTTGGGACCCACAACAATTAGTTTGTAGCTTACAACATAAGCACAATAACTGGATAGGTACAAAATTCATCTTACCATATGGAACTAGTGTAGAAGTAATAAATTTTTATGGTCTAAATCATATTATCTAGAAAAGATAAGCATGGAAAAACTTAGCACAATGGCTAGACAGTGAGAAGTTTGACAACATAATACTAGGAGGAGATCTCAACATGATTATCTACCACTGGGAGAAGGTTGGGGGAAGTTTAGCAAGGGATACAAATAGATATCTTCTCAATAAAATTATAGCAAATGAAACCTTACAAGACATTCAATCAACCAAAAGAAAGTACACTTGGAGAAATAGAAGAGTAGGGGTAAACTATATTGCAGAAAGACTGGATAAATTTTTTATCAGTGAAAATATCCTATCGACTTTCCTCTCACTTCTTGTCACATTTTTAAGAACTCTATCTCAGATGATAAGCCAATTCTCTTGGATAGTGGCCAAAGCCTACAATCTCAAAAAAATCCTTTTATATACAACTCTAAATGGATAGTAGAAGAAAATTTCATTGAACTTGTGGAAAGCACTTGGAACCAACAGGTCCAATCCACCAACCCCCAAGAAAAATCGAAAAGCAAAATTCAAAAAAATGAAGCACGTGATAAAAAAAATGGTTGGTAGAAAAAGCGAAAGTCAAACCAAACAAGAAGCAGTTGATGCAACAACTAGAGCATCTAGAAATAGAAATTGAGGATCATCCTCCTCAACCATGGCAAGAAGATGCAAGAAATGACCTGATTCATAAGCTCAACAAATTAAGCACTAAAGGAGAAACACATTGGAGGCTTAGATCCCGAATGGTTTGGATAAGCAAGGGGGATAGAAACACCAAATATTTTCATCTAAAAACCATGCAACACTACCAAAGGAACACAATCAAGGAGATAGAGCATGAAAGAACCAATTATACAGATAGGGATAAAATTAAGGAACTTGCCAATCAACATTATTTAGCTCTGCTCTCCAGAGAAAATGGTAACCCACATTCCCAAGCAATAGTTTTGCAACATATATCAACAATATTAAGTTTGGAAGACAAACAAGATCTTAGTCATCCAATCACTATGGAGGAACTTAAGGAGGTTATAACAACTCTACCAAAGGATAAATCTCCCGGACCTGATGGATTTACAAACAACTTTTACCAACAATACTTACACATCATCGGAGAAGATTTGCTACACATGATTGAGGATGTTAGGGTGAAAGGTAAGCTTCTTGGAGCCATCAACTCCACCTTTCTAAAATAAAGAAGAAACTTGATAAAATAATATTAGAAGAGCAAGGGAGGTTCATGCCTGGAAAACAAATATATGATAATATCATAACAGTGCATGAAGCCCTCCATAGTAGTAGAAAATAAAAAAGAAACAAATTGTTATAAAACTTGATATGGCAAACGCCTTTGATCGAGTTAATATACAATTTGTAGAATAGGTCCTACAAAATTTTGGATTCCCACATCAGGTCATCAAGTGGATCGAAGCATGCATAAAAAACCCATGGATAGCCCGCTTAATAAATGGAGAACCAACAAATTTCTTTTATGCTACAAGGGGAATTAGACAAGGGTATCCACTATCACCATATCTTTAAATCATTTTATCTGAGACTATTGGAAGATTAATTAACCATCTTCGAATAGAAAGAAAAATAATAGGGATAGAGGCTGCTGCAGGATGTAAAGTTGTAACACATGCCCAATTTGTAGATGATATCATTCTTCTAGGTGAAGCCACTAAGAAAAATGTTAGACAATTCAAGCAATGTCTGGATTAGTTCACACAAGCTATCGAGGCTCATATAAACACTCAAAAGAGTCAATTCTATACACAAAATGTTGCAGCAATAAGAGTCTAGCACAAAAAATACTTCAGATATCTAGGAGTGCCCATGAGCTTCCACCTCAAAGCCTCAGATTTTTGGACCTCAACATTGGACAATATGGTTAGAAGGATACAAAGGTACAGTAATAGTTGGCTCAGTCTTTCAAGAAGAGCAATATTGATCGAATCAATGTTAGCTTCTCTTACACTCTACCAAATATTAGTATATCATGCTCCCAGGTTTATTTTGCAAAAGGCATATGGAATCATACACAACTTCCTATGGCAAGGAGGTAGGCAATCATAAATAAAAAAGTTCCACTTGTTCAATTAGGAGATGATCACCAAAAGTAAAATTCAAGGAGGATTGAGTATCATAAAAATGGAGATAATTTCGAAAGCACTCGGAGCAAAACTTATCAGGAACATGCTTAAACACAATTGAACATGGCAGCGCATACTAATCAGCAAGTATGTAAATAATCAAACAGGTATTCAAATTCTCAAACATATAGATAAACTTCCTAGAGCCTCGGTTTGAAAACATATAGTGGTTGCAAAGAGCATAATAGAGGATAAAATTTCTTGGCTATCGGGAGATGGTAAGTCAATTAATCTATGGGAGGACCCAATCCTAGGAAATCCACCATTAAGAGAGAGAATTCCAATCGAATTGCAAAGAATACTCAAATTAGGTAACTTGTTTTATTAGACCTCAAAAACTTTGAACTAGATCTCCCCTCCCATTCCATCTAACTTCAAGGAGATTGGAATTATTTTAAGTCCCACATGGTGAGCATTGGACCTCTTCATCCCACGATGCCAAACAAACTTATTTTGGGTATCATCAACAGTAATGGGGAATACTCAGTGCATTTAGGAGTCCAACATCAACCGATTGGGCCTACCAACAAAAAACTATAGATAGTGTGGAAAAATAGAGCAACACCTAAACTGCAAGTATTCAACTAGCTAGCCTCTCAAAATAAAATAGTAATAGGTGATAATCTATAAAAGAGGAGTATACAGGGCCTCATGTTTGTTACAGGTGCAAGGAGAATAGTGAAACAATTTTCCATATTTTGTTCAAATTCCCAAATGCAATATCAATTTGGTTAGGAATAACCAAAATTCTTGGCACTTCCTACTCTGGAAGGTTAACCATAGACACATGTTTTACCAAGTGGAACAAATAATATAAAGGTAAACTAACAGGTAAGCCCCTCTTGAAATATCTGTGGAACTCTATACCATATTTTGTCATCTAGCACATCTGGTTGGAAAGAAACCATCGAATTTTTTTAGGCAAAGGTAAGGACAACAAAACTCTAATACGAAGGATAAAATAATGATTAGTCTTAAATGTCAAATATAGTTTCTATCAACAATAGTATGAAGAACATCTATCACAAAGATAAAGAAGAATGATCTACCAACTTAATATCCAAGATTTCCTGACACAGGGAGGCTGTAGAGCAAATAATTCTTTGTCTGACATATATTTTTTGGTGCTCTTCTTTGATGGTGCCTCCAAGTCCAACCTCGGTCAAGCAGCGGTAGGGGGACTAATTCTTACAGGATCTCGTGAGATCCTACTTAAATACATGATCAACTTGGGAACAACATCTAACAATGTGGCAGAGGCTATTAGATGTGAAATCAGCTTAAAATTGGTGGCAAAGCAAGGAATAACTTAGATCATAGTTTATGGTGATTTTAAATTGATAATCTTGCCAAAAAATAAAGATTTTAGATATTTACAATTGAAGATTATTCAAGACAGGATTAGACAACTAGATAGGATAATTGGCAAAATATCCTATCAACATGTAAGGCGAGAATTCAACAAAGAGGCCAACACACTAGCGAATCAGGCAATCAATATAGCCCTTGGTTATTGTCATCAAATAATCAAGAAGTAGAAGGGCAGAGATGGTATGTGAGGATGATGAAGACTCCAATAATGAGGTCTTTTTCTATCTTCATGTTTCATTTTTTAAATGCTCTATTCACTTTGATTTCTCTTATTAAAGAGTTTTGTACATTTTATTAAGTAAATAATTCTTTTCCTAAAAAAATGTTGAATGGGGTTCAATTAAAAATGTCAAAAGTTATATATACTTAACATCTCAAAATTCTATAAAATGTAGAAAAAGACCTTTCTCTACCATTCAAATCGAAGACTTATCTTGATATCAAATTGTGAAAATGATTCAACTTGATGCCTTTGAATTCATCTCTTAAAACTTGGATCGAACCCACACTCACAGTGATAAATACTCTTGAATTCATTTTCAATATGTTACGAAGATTGATTAAATCTATGCGTTGTGTGACTGACCATAAGGATATGAAGGCGAGATAGAATAGAAAGGAGAAAACCAAAGGAAGTGAATGTTATGATCTACTATATAAAATAAAACTAGAGAGCAAACCCTTCTAATAATAAAACAATTTTTTTTTAGAACAAGAGAAAAACCATGCAAGACAAGAGGAACACAAGATGTAACATGGTTCACTCGATGTGGGCTACATCCACCAAGATATCTGATCCTTGTATTAAACCAATACAAACCACCCAAAGGGAACAATCCTGCAACACAACAGTTGCAACCTCCTCTCCGAATACACAAGTATTCTCACACAACTTCTCTTCCTTCTTTCTCCTTTCACAGACCAAAAACTCTCACCTCCAAGAATCTCTTATGACTTGATGCTAGTTAAGAGCCACCAATCAATGAGAATTCTCCAGTTCTACAAATCTATCCTCACTAATGGAGAGATTACATATTTATAAGAAAAAGCCCCAACCACACATGCTAAAACAAGCATCCTATAATTAACCCAATCCCCACTTAAGGCCTAATTCAAACTTAGAAAGTTTATAATTAGAAAAAGCTTAATTTTAGCCAATCCTAAAATTAACTTTTCCTTTTTCCTTTTACAATTAGAAAAAGCTTAATTTTAGCCAATCCTAAAATTAACTTTTCTTTTTCCTTTTACAATTAGAAAAAGCTTAATTTTAGCCAATCCTAAAATTAACTTTTCATTTTTTCTTTTTTCGCCTCAATTTTGGGATTGGTCATCTACAGTCCGGTTAGGGAACAAAAGAATTGTTTTATCAATATTTAGCCGAAATCAGGCTCCACAACCTAATAATCTCCCACTTGGAGATTGATCCACAACAACTCTACCGCTTCTACATCTACCAAAGAACATCTTCAAGCCAAACAAGGAATTTAAACTCCTCCAAATTGTTGTAACCATGCTTTGAACCATCACTTGTGTCATCCATGCACTTTTTTTGTGATCAACAAGCAACACACAATCTACCTATCACAAATCCATGATACTTCAACATCTCCATGATCATCCATGCATCATGATGATTCAACCATCACCATCGTGACAAGATCCACATACCATGTCTACCCCCATAGCATGCTCACACACAATGCGACTTGCCACAACCGCATCATGTGATCCATCTCGAAATCATGCATTAAGATCAGTGCCATGTCCATCCCCCTGGACATGCTTGTTTCTCATTGCTCCCACTGCTTGGCCAATCTTTGGTCTTTCGCAGTCAAGATCAATACAATATTTTTCATCATAAGAGAGTATCAAGGCCTCTTATAACACTTCACTTGCTACGTTTTCTTCTTGACCTCCTCCTTCATCTCCATTTTGAGACCAACAATATTTCTTTAGATGCCCCTTCTTGCCGCAATGCTAGCACTCCATCTTTCCCTTGGACTTGGATCCACTTTGCTCTTCACGGTTCCTCGAACTCATTCCTCTCATCCTCTATTTTCCTCTGATAGTCAAAACCACACCAAATAATGATTCATCCATGCTCTTTCATCGCATTTCACCACTAAGGACTGCACCAACCACATCATCAAAAGCAAGAGTACCAAAACAAAATTGCTAATTGCCATAACTAAGCTCTCCCAACTTTCTGGCAATGAACACAAGAATAGAATGGCTCTTATTTCTTCCTCTATTTTAATTTTAAATGAGCACAAGAATAGAATGGCTCTCATATCTTCCTCTATTTTAATTTTAACCGAGGCTAACTGACTTACAACCGTATTGAAATCATTCAAGTGACTTGCAACAGACCCACCTTCTGACATTCGCAAATTATAAAGACACTTCATTAAAAAAACTTTATTCGAGGCTGAGGGATTTTCATACAACCTTTTCAGTGTGCCCATAAGATCCTTCGTAGTCTTCTCCTCCAAAATATTGAATGCCATCGAAGCTGCAAGGCATAACCGAATAACACCTAATGCCTTCCTATCAAAGAGAGCCCACCCATCATCAGACGTTGTAGTTGGTTTCTGTCTTACCTTCTAGAGGTAGATAGAGGTCCTTTTGATAGAGATAATCTTCTATTTGCATTTTAAGAGTTGAAAATTCTAGCCATTAAATTTTTCCACCCAGAACTTCAAATCTTCCGCCATTGCTCCCACTCGATCCAGAAACCCTTCTGTCGAGTACCAAACAAAAAACTTGGCTCTGATACTAGTTGATCTACTATATAAAATAAAACTAGAGAGCAAACCCTTCTAATAATAAATACAAAAACTTATTAGAACAACAGAAGAAACCATGCAAGACAAAAGGAACACAAGATGTAATGTGGTTCACCCGATGTGGGCTACATCCACCAAGATATCTAATCCTAGTATTAAACCAATAGAAACCACCCAAAGAGAGCAATCCTACGAACACAACAACTGCAACCTCCTCTCCGAATACACAAGTATTCTCACACAACTTCTTTTCCTTCTTTCTCCTTCCACAGGCCAAAAACTCCCGTCTCTAAGAATCTCCTATGACTTCATGCTAGTTAAGAGCCATCAATCAATAAAAATTCTCCAATTCTACAAATCTATCCTCAGTAATGAAGAGATTACATATTTATAAGAAAATACCCCAACCACACATGCTAAAACAAGCATCATATAATTAACTCAATCCCCGCTTAAGGCCTAATACAAACTTAGAAAGTTTACAATTAAAAAAAACTTAATTTTAACCGATCCTAAAATTAACTTTTCCTTTTGTTCTTTTACAATTTAAAAAAACTTAATTTTAACCAATTCTAAAATTTATTTTTCTTTTTCCTTTTACAATAAAAAAAAGCTTAATTTTAATCAATCCTAAATTTCCTTTTTTTTCTTTTTCGCCCATGATTCCCATGGTCATCTACAATACTGTTAAGGATCAGGATCAGAGAACTGTTTTATCAATATTTAACCGAAATCAGACTCCACAACTTAATAGTGAATACCGTTGGCCATAAGCACTTCTCAACATAACAAATAGAATTCCAGTTGTTTGGCATTCCATGGACGCCCACAAAAGGCGATGGTTTCGTTACCAGGTCTATTTGTTTGTTACATAAAATGCTAAATCATATAATCTTGTCCATTTAAAATCAATAAAAAATTTCTCAATGTAAGACTGCATTCGCTTAATGTACAGTCACAATAAACAAGTACAAAATAGGGCAGATCTTCTGTATTGGGTGCCTCCTTCATAGCAAAATAAGTAATTTACAACTGAATGGGGCTATGGACTATCCACCATTGATTACTAATTGAATGAATAAATGAATTAGGAGGGGCCCAACAACTGAGGAACATCACCTGCCTCAATGGCTCTTGCGATTGCTTCTGCTTCTTTCTGATCTGTACCTTTTTGCTGATCATCACATTTTCATCAACCTCTCCTTGAACTTGAGGAAATGAGGCAAAGAGGATATTTGAAGGGCCAAAAAATAGGCAGCTGCAGCAACTGATGCTGCTGTTGTCGTCGCCGCCACAACCCCCTTTGAACTCATATTTTCCTTCCATTTCAAATGAAATATGATCTATGTCACTGATCTGTGTGTGACTTCTGGGAGAGAGGTGTGTTTGTAGGCAAAACCAGAGGAAGTGAATACAACCGGCGGTAAGACCAAGAGCAAATTAATAATGGGAACGAATTTCTCCTTGGGCGCAGCGCCCACCAAGAGGATAGTCTTTTTTTAGGTTGTGGGGAGATAAAATGTTTTCTTGTTCCTCCACCTCATTCGTTACAAAAACTTTAATGTCAACACAAAACTTTAGCAGCCTAGGATTATTGGATTGGTAAGACTTTACACATTTATCAAGAGGAGATTTAGGTTCAAATCTTAGTACATGTTTAATAAAGGTAAAATTTACTTGACTCTGCTAAGTGCGCGCCAGCTTGAGCAACTACTTTTCTCTCATTTTGGGCCGCGTTTATCCAGGAGAGACAGGGGTTATTAAGGCAGATTTGACCTATGTTCGGAGACAAGAACCTCGAGGAGAATGTCTGTCCTTATGCCCAGTTATTAAAGATGAAAGGATATTACTAATTTGACCTATGTTCGGAGGCAAAGAGAATATCTATCCCAGTGCCTAGTTGTTAAAGATGAAAAAGATGTTACCAATTACAATATTATAAAAAAAAAAAACACAAACAATTTTTACTCTTGCTATGACTAGTCATAGCATTGTAGGCTCATAACATTTAATTTTTTGATGGTGGACATGCTTATTATTGTACCGTTGATGATATTTCATTTTGAAAAAAAAATCATTATGATTATGACTTTAGTTTATTTTTTATTTATTTATTTATTTATTTAATTAGTTTCTTTTTTATTTTAATTGATTATATAAAATTGAAACAGTTTTTTTATTAGGTGTTATTAATTTGTAATTAATGCATGTATCTTGTTTGGAAATAATGTTTATAGTATTAAATCATGACTATATAGTAATATTATAACAATTTAGTAATTACAAATTTATCCTTTGGAAAGATTCGAACTTGGGTTTTCTTCTTGGAAGTTGAGAAATATAATGAGTTGAGCTGATGCTATTTGATTTTTTAAATTGATTATATGGAATTGAAATTGAATTACATCATGATCACATGATATCATCTTGGTAATCATGAGTCTGTGTGGTTTGAACCCTGCACTTAGCAGTTGTTAAAAATAGTGTGAATGTAACCAACTCAATATCACTTGCCAAGATTTTCCACCAAAATTAAATAATTTAACCATTTGAGCTCATGTCATTTTCTAACGTCTTTGTCTTTATAGTATATTTATCTTTTATGATCATCTTGTACTCTTGATTACATTATTTATATATATTTTTTATATGTATGTACAAATTTAAAAAGAATGATATGTTGTTAACTAGGAGGGACCATGATTGTGTTCAATAACTAGCAAATATTTATGCTTAAGGTTCAAATATAGTATAAAAAATATGACTCTCCAACTCTTAGATTAAAATATTTTTATGTGAATTTTATGGTAATTTTGTATTATAACTTTTTTTTTTATGGATTTTGACTCAACTATGTGATAATTTTTGAATCAATATTATTTTAATTTTATAGTAAGAAAAAAATAATAGATTTTAATTATAATAATATTTTTTGTTAAAAGCAAACATGGATTCCATATAGGTCCCCTCTCAAAATGATAAAAATCATTACACAGGCATCAAAATCAAAGGCCATAAAACAAGCATCATGCACTACTAGCACACCACATAAAACAAACTTGCCATGAGAAAATAAAAACATTAAGCCACAAGGGTACCAAAACCATGAGATTTCTATAACATCATTAATTGCCAAAATTTATATACGAGGGATGTGGCTCAAGTATGAGCTTCTAGTTAAATAGAAATGGGTAGGAAAATCTACTTTAAGTTGAGAAGTTTGTTAGCAAAGAAATTACCTTTGCAATGAATAAGGACTACTTCACCATTTTAACCATCTAGAATTCTTCAAATGGAACAAAGCCTCAAATGAATCACTAGTTCCTTGAATGCATTCACTGTGACCTATGAGTCACCTTCTTATCTTCCATAGTAAGATTACCAAAGCCTTCTTCTTTAGCTATTTGGATCCCTATAATAAGACTAAGTGCTTCAACATAATTCTATGTTAATAGAGGAATGCTCAAGGTAAATATAGAGAGCACTCTTACCTCATGGTTTCTAAACACTCCCTCACACCATATTAGACCTAGGTTTCTAACCATCATCTTATGCTCCTCCTCTTTTGGAATTATCATATTTTATAGTAGTTTCCAAAAATGAATAGAATCAAACATTACCCAATATTGCTTGAAAAGAAATACAAAGAACGAAGAATGAAAAACACATAATATATTGGGGGTGTCCATGGACACCAAATGTAAATGGAAATGAAATTACACTCCAACTAATAAGAAAAATGGTTGGTATGAAAGGGTATTTATAACCAAATTCATGTCTTTAGTTCAAGGTTGTGAGACTAAACTTTAGGAATAAAACATTACAAAATTTTACAAAAGCACCTTTTTCAAGGTTTACATGGGCCCAAAGGAAATATATGGTCAATACAGGTACAAAGGTTAATCATGGTCTCAATAAAATATTAACCACCACATATTCCAACATCCCTCCTTAAGTTGAATAGAGGACATGGAGAGAGACCCTTACTTGTCATCCCCTCTTAAGGGACACTCTCCAACTCCAAGAAAATTCTACATGCACACAAAAGTGACCTCACACATGACCTTGTTCAGAATATTCATTGCCTACTCTGATGAAGGCATAAAAATTGGATCAAGCATCCCATGTCCTTGAATCCATCTCATAAAGTGCATCCATATCTTTATGTGCTTTGTATGCTAATCAAACACTAAATTATAGACAAGTTGGATGGTGCTCTTATTATCACATCAAAGAGTGACTAGAAAACTATGAGGAATACTATTCTCCTCCAAAATCATGAGCATCCACCTAAGATGCTTACCTACCTCATTGGTAGCATAATATTTGACCTCCATGGAACATTGAGAAATAGTGGATTGGCATTTAGAACACCAAGAAACCGATTGGATGCCATGTAGAATACCAATTATATGGTAGACCATTGCTCATCCAAGCTACTAGCCTTATCAACATCTAAAAATCCTATCAAAATTGAAGGGGAGCTGATAGAGTAGTGAATACCCATTTCATAGGTCCCTCGGATGTATCTAAGAATCCTCTTTGTTGTTGTCTAGTGACTCTCCTAGGGTGATTGCATATATCTAGAACAATAATTTATAGCTAAGGCTATATCAAGTTAAGTATGAGTAAGGTTGAGAAATCATCCCACAAGAGACTGATATAATGTAGCATCCACTGAAGGAGTGGTACAATCATCCTAAAGATTTAGGCTTGAGGCAAAAGGACTCTGAGAAGACTTGAAATCCACCATCCTAAAATGCTAAAGAAGATCCAAAGCATACATAAGTTGGGAAATGACAATGCTAAAATCTATCTAATCAATTTGAATCCCAAAAAAATATTGTAGAAGCTTCAAATTTGTAATTTTAAAAGTGGAATAAAGCTATGACTTCAAATCTTGGATTATAGTAGAATAGTTGCCAGTGATGAGAAGATCATTAACATATAATAAACTCACCAAAGTTTTCCCATCCTGATGTTTGATGTAAATGCCATGTTTAGCCTCACATCTCTCAACTTATTCACTCCTCTATGACTGAATCCATACACAATTTGAAAATGGCTCTTGGTTGTACTTTTATTAATTGAGATCTCATATACAAAATCAGCTTCTGCTAAGGTACTATCCCATAGATTCGATTTCTTTCCAACCAAGCATCTTAACAAACTCCCAAGGCTTCTATTGACAATCTCTATTTGCCCATTGGTTTATGGATGATAGGTTGAACTCAAACCTGACTTAGTCTCCAATTTATTCCACAAAGTTCACCAAAAATGGCCCACAAATCTAGTGTCTCTATTTGAGATAGTACTCTTTGTCAACCCATGCAATCTTCCCACTTCTTTGAAGAATAATATAGCAATATGAGTACCCAAGTGTTGTAGGTGAGTTGGAGAGGAGAGGGCAATCCTCCAAGGGAGGTCCCAGGTTCAAATCTCCACCCTACCAAAAAGCTGAATTGGGTATCCAAAATCCAATTGATAATGTTGGTGCGGGCAGGGTTGGGTGCGACTCTCGAGTGACTGACGGTGTAGAACCCCCTGTTCGTGGTCTCTCAGACCAAGGCGGCTCCGCAAGGGGTTTTTCGCTTAAATATATATATAT